>CAJQUW010008964.1:462500-1003247 GCA_907163375.1 Prostheceraeus crozeri | reverse complement strand
CAAATCGGCCAACGCAAACAGCCTCTCTAGGTTGCCTCCCAAAAAGGTCATGCACTGAAACAACTATTTTTGACCTCTGACCGAGTCTAAAAGCGATATCTTCCCCTTAACTTTCAAGCTTCCCTTTGTTTCTTAAACTGTTCGGATTTGGGGGGATGTTCTTTTTGCTTTTTGTATTCTTTTATATGTTAGTTCTTAAATGTTTAAACTCTACATTGTTGTTATTAGAATATATTTCCACATATCGATACGAACGCGAGATATCATCTTCCAAACATAGAAATATATGAAACAAAACTTCCATTCAATTCAATGTTAGTTGGTTTCATTATTTATGTCTGAGTATAATTTGAGTGAGTTTCATGTGCAAGACAGGCCTATTGTTTTGCATCACTTCAAGTATTTTTATGCGCTTTGTGGTGGAAACGCCTTGGGAGTAGGTCCGCCAGCTGCTGATCGTTCCAAGATGCTAAAGAATCCGAAAGAAGGTAGGCAGTCGGTGATACTGTTGATCAACAGTCTCCCGTGTCTCTCTTCATTTTATCAATTACAAGTGTATTTTGTTGCTTTATAGTCAAATTAACTTTTATCATAACCAGTCGCTCTTGCAGAGTAAACCCAACAATACACAGCCATTTCCAGGTCTATGAAATGATACTTTCTATCTAGTTGAAATACCTGTCTCTTTCATTACACTAACATGCTTTTTCTTCTCTCGTAAGTTAGACTTTGATCATGGACATTGACCTGAACTTACATCATATTAATAACAAGCGTTTTTCAAGTTGTTGTGAAACATGTGGATAATTATTCAACCATCAAAGTCTTCAGATTAACTTAATCGAGGGTGGGTGCTTTTCTAAAGTCTTTCCTCCGGAACAACATGAAAAACGCGGGCTACATGTTCAGTTGGATCATGACTCTTTGCAGATTGCGGGTATTTGTAGGCATGTGAGGATTTGAGGAGGTTCAACTGGAATCAGACCAGCATATATAAGCGTTGAAAGTGGCGTTTCCTTTCCTGATGCAAGATGGTATTTTATCATCCTCATTAATTTCCTAACTTTTTCTCACTTCACTATTTTCTTTGTACTTTGTATGTACCTGTAGTCACATGAAATGAATTTACGCGTGAAATAAATATAATAACCCGCATATATGTATTGTACTAAAATGATGATGTTGATATGAACTACCTGAAGGTGCCTCTTACATGGTATGTTAGTCAATGAAATTAGTCTTCGAGAAAATCGGCGTTGTCGTTTCTTTCGTTCGATGCTTTAAACCGAGATCTCGAATATTCGGATTTTATTGCGAAGCGTAGTGGTTTAACCTATTTCCCGTCCTATAATTTGGCATCATCAAAAAGTAAACAATATTAGTAAATCAGCTTTTTGACAGAGCTTATAGTTATCAAATTCTAACAGATCAAACATAACAGAAAACAATTCCAGACGTGGCCAGAGTTATTAGTAGCGTACATAGAGTAACGTTTGTAGCGTATCAGAAAGAGAGAGTTTATGTCTACAATTGATTACGATTCTTTATAGATCAAGTACGACCTTCAGTTCCCTCCATAACAAGCCGAGAGTACTTGCACGAAGTTGTCAGTGAGAGCATGAATATTTATCAAAACGCGGCAGTTCTTTTGGGGCTAAGCTAAAAATATTAGTGAGAATTTGTCAAATGAGATACGGCAACAGTTGGCTCTGATCATCGTGTTTTGGAGTCGATAGGAATTACAAGTGGAGTACTTATGGGTTATCTCCCTCACGTTTTCAAAATTTATCTAAAATCCGCAGGAAATTAATCAATCGTTCACAAAACTTCAGAGATAGGATTTGAGGTAGTGTTTCGTGGGAGTAGATTAAAATAGCAGTGGACGAGAGCTTTGCACGCACGAGTAACAGTAATGCGTCCAACAGATTAAGTCAGATCAACGGCTGTTGACTCGCTACACTTCACCTGCTATCATCTCTATAATGAAAAATGTATGTGTCCGATCTGCATAAATTTTTGCATATGGGTAGAAAAATATTCCTTAAGTACGTCTACCAGACGTTTTGTGACGGTTGATTGGGCATTTTCGCAGATTTCAAAACAAATTTGAAAATGTGGAGAGATAACCCATAAGTACCTCAGGTGGATTTTTAGCACGAAGCTTACACCATACATGCTATATTACCTATATTGATATTTATCTATATTACCGACCGCTTCTTCTCTGCAAGTTGTTGGTCATAATGAATGAATTGATAAACACGGCTATAAAGGTAGCTTTGTATTGTGCATTCGGGATTTACTAACTAAATGAGTAGTTTACGGAAACAACCTAATTTATGCAGCCCACCAACGCTAAAAACTCAATGTTTTAATACCAAAATGCCCTCCCTGCGCACTCTTACATTAAGCAAAAACGTGTCTATAGCAACCGACTTACCCTAAAGCTTTGACAGAAGCAAATAATCCTTACACAACCACAGCATTAATGGTCTACCTGCTATAAATTTCTCAAATCATAAGCGCGAATGTCACACATTTTCTCATTCACCAACAACATAAAGTTGTGAATAAAATCATTTTATTGGAATGATTCATGATAAGTCATGGAAATCCACATGAGTGCAACTTCCGCACTCTGAGCACCTGACACAAAACAAGGTTACCGACTATGCCCGTCACGGCCTCCAGAGGAGGCGGTTGTCAGCTGCAGTAAATTCGCACGATTGGCCCCCACAGCCTCTGTTTTCTATAGCCTTTCCTTGGACTTTAAACTGATCCAGGGTGTTATTGATCGCCAATTGAACAGTCGCTTCGGCTACTTTTTTATCACTGTAGACTGCATGTGCTTCTTAACAACTAGTGCTATCAATATTGCATCTCTATCTACTGTAGACTTGCATGTGCTTCTGAACAACTAGTGTTATCAATATTGCATCTCTATCTCTCGCTGTTTGTGGACGCTTGACTTTTTAGATTTGCAATTAGCAAGTAAGTGAAATTTCGACGGGCTTTCATTCAATATCACGTCTTAAACACACTAATGGCAAATCTTATTTAGTGCGCCTGCAAATAATTTATAGATGCAGCTTTTTTAAAACACAATGTAAATAGAATAATTGAATATTGAGTTGCATCCTCAGTTGAAAAAGGGAAGCAGACTAGAATAGCTGCCATTCCATCCAATGTCAGGAATCATCAGCAGACCTAGTGTACACTTCTCAACTTCGACACAACTCCCTATTTAAGGGATCCCCATTTTGCAATTAGCAAGTTAGTGAAATTTCGACGGACATTCATAAAGCATCACCTTTAACACAACACTGGCAAATCGCCTTATTAAGTGCGCCTGAAGTAATTGATGAATGAAACTTTATTGATTATATAAGTTAAGTATTATCAATTGTTATTGAAAAACTATTGATTATACTAAATATAAAAAGCATTATTCATCAATTATTGCAGGTGCACTAAATGCGATGATTTACCAGCGAACTTGTGTGTAAAATGATGTTTTAATATGAATGCCCTTTGAAATTTCACTGACTTGCTAATTACAAACCTCTAAGCCGTGCATGCTGCTACATCAAATAGGAGCTGTACCGATGTTAAGAAACGTGAACTACTGATGATTCCTGATATTGGATGAAAATGGCAGTTATTCAGGTCTGTTTCCAGTTTTCAACGGAGGATGCAGCTCAATATTTAGTTCTTCTATCTAATTTCGACTTATGTATGTACCTACGTCTTGATTCTATGATTGATTTGCCAACATATACTTTTATCATCGTTGAGACTGAGTTACCACAAATGACTGTAATGGATGACTGATGGTTGAAGAATTTTGCTTGATAATAGTTGAGGTCTCGATTGTAGTTTTGACCTATTGACGCACAGTTTCAAGTAGAGATTGTAATCCGGATATATAAAAATGCGATCCGAAAAATCATAATCCCGGGGATTTCAAAATAAATCACTCCACAGTATGTTTAGAGGAAGAAAATTGCTTTCTAATTGTCCTCTTTATTTGCTGCTTCACATAATCTGATCGTCACTGACGATTTGGCGTGGGTGATTTTAGTACTGTGAGTCGTTTACTCATACAATGGGTATCAACGAAACCGAGTATAGCGCTTTACTTTACATTCACGCTGCATTTAGTATTTGCTAATTTTTACTTAATTTTTGGTTTAAATTGAGATTTTGAAATGCATTCACGTGAATAACCGAATAACTACATAAACAAGATGATTTTAATCTCCAAGCGGTAGCGACGGACTTCTACAGCAAAGCATTATTCTATGTTCTTCCAATAAATCCAAAATAATTGGCATCAGCATTTAACAGACTAGGCATTCTTAATAGACAGAATTAACCAGATGTACGAGTAGGCTATGCTATGCCTATTAGTCCGAGAGCTATTGACATTTTCTTCCTAAATTCGCACACTAGGGAGCTCTTATTAATTTTAGTATGTTGATTGTCATCCAACATCCGCAAAACGACAATTCTTAAGTTGTACTTCCAGTCGTCTTGGAAGTCACCAGGCCGCAAACATCGCAAAAATCCTATTTGTTTATGTAGATCCATGTACTTCTGAGTTTCATACACTATAATGCAATGATTCAGCAAGCATTTAATAACTCGAAATGAGATTTATCACTTTTATGATTATGATTATACTCTTAGGGCAGAATTTTCCATCATCAGGAAGAAATACGACATTCCTCATTACCGGTAGCTTGACCGATTTGCTAATAAAGATAATGAAACCGTCATGACAACCGATGCTATTGTCGCAGATAAACAAACAATCTCTCCTGATCACAAAAATGATAACAGAATTTATTGTAGGAGCGACACGTTTTGATTCTTCATAAGATCTAGACACACATTTACATAGATCGGTGTCTGACGAGCAGTTGAAATTGCCATCAACAAGCAGTTATTGTCTATTATAACAGCAGGAGACTCAGTTCGTTTTAAAGCCCTACTCGAATTTGGTAATATTTTTATTAGTGACCATCACTTGCGACAGCTGATTGTTCGTCGCAAATCAGCTGCCTTTACTGAAAACATACCATTAAAAGCCTCGTACGTCAGCTTCAACATGGTTATTTGTGGAGGTTCCATGATTAATGTTTTATGTGTTGCAATGGGTAAGATTCCCCCTCTCTTCATTCTGCAAAACGACCGCAGTGTGGTGTAGCGGACAGCATCAAAACTGTCATGAATTTCACTGAGCCTTTACGTTCGCGCCTGCTCATGATGCTGTGTTTTCATTTTTTTTTAATTGCTTATTTGTCTGCACTCATTTGTGTATAGATGTTGAATAAAGTATTATTATTATAGTCCCAATGACTTGCACAGTGCGTTAAGTCGGATTTCTATAGATAAGACTGTCGGTTGACTAAATGTTGAAAAACTACAGGCCTCCATGTTGAAAAACACTGATATAATTCTATTGGTGTTCTGAAAGTAGCCGGCACTTAAATTGAATATTTCATCTCAGCTGACGCTGTAACTGCTGTCTAAACCGCAGAAGGATTAATCATGACAAATAACATTGATTTGAAATGTCTAATCTTGATTTGACGGCAGCTGTCACATTCAGTAGAAATGGCATAATTAATACGAGTAGACGCCCAGTTTTTTTAGACTTTTTACCAACTTATGTTATTGATTAGGTATACTCGTATTATTACATTCTGATGTTAATGATAACACTTTAAACTAGGACATAGGCCTAATTCACATCTGATTCATTTAGTTCTTGGTCTTTTAGGAATCACTTAAGTCTTCGATGCTTGCACTTAATGTTTTTTTTTTTTTTAATTTTTGACCGCGAACTTTGGTCAAGTTCCGCATCTACCGAACACATTGCCAGGGAAGATTCGATATAATGTCTTAAGCTTGCTTCATGCGTTCTTCAGCTCGCTGTACTCTTCTTGTATCTAGGGCATTTTTCTCGGTAAGGAGCCCCTACCGCTTCCTTTGAGAAGCTTCTAAAGACCACGACTAGCCTTTTCCTCCAACGAGATTTCAGCTCGCAATCTTTCCTTGGCTTTGTTTTTTATAATTTCTTCCACTGCATCTTTTTCCTCACATTTAATTTTACACATTGTGCATGAGCTCCTTTCAACAGGGAAATCAGTTATGGGCTGACAGAAATTTGATGCGACTTTATATCCTTTGACAATAGATGGTCTTTCGCTAAAAAGACTGTTCAGAGATAAGACTATCTATCCCGGCTTTTTTCTCACACGAACAGGTGATTGAATACACAACTAATTCAAGTAGGCTTATTGAGCGGAGAGAGGTGCATAAAGCTGGGCAGGAAAGGGCGCGAAATAATTTTTATTGCGCAATCTGTCTTCCCTGAGCATGATTGAGGTCCTATCAAATTGTTAGCCTCTTATACATGCAGACACATGAGACGCAAACTCTTTATAACAGGATTGCCGACAGATGTTGCCACAATGCCACGCGTAATTGAGCGTGGCATGTCACCTAGTGTGATACGGCCTATGTTCATTCTTTTGATCAAATATTGGCTAGGGCCTGCTTACTAAGGCTAGAAAGCAACACAAAGCTATAAAATTAGATCGGCTGCAATTTCCCTGGCTTCACTGATTGCAAATAATTTGAAATTTCGTGACCTCCATCAGATTGAAGCCGAGGTCAGCCAGGTAGTGAGTGAAAGAAATTGAACCATCGGCACAGGGATTGCAATCCACCCAAGAAAAAACCAGGGGTTGAATGCATAAATTTGAAATATTTACATTAGATTAATTTCGCAAAAACCCAGGAAATTGCGATCCCTGCATCAGCAGTTAATAATGCCTCATGATTTAGAGCAGAAAATTTCACGTCTTCCAATATTTCAGACAACAGATCATTCCTAAGTTCGACCGATCAAAAGTGACTAGATATTTGAGTCATAATGCAGCTCCCAGAGATCGCAATTAGCCACAGGAAAAAACCGCGGTTTGAATGCATAAATTTGAAATATTTAGGCTACATCAGACCAATTTCGTGAAAAAAAACCCGGAAAATTGCGATCCTGACAGCCCATGTTTCATCATCGTCACTACATATGTTTCGCAATCTTTCGCTTTCGTTTAAAAAGCAAGCCTCGAATAAAAAAAGGTTTCGAGTGCTTATACTATATCCTTCATTTATCTATACTGGACGACCGAAATAAAAATAAACTGGTTTCAAAATTTGCTTTTATTGACATTTTACAATCAGGGTCTCAA
Organism: Prostheceraeus crozeri; assembly: GCA_907163375.1. Taxonomy (NCBI): domain Eukaryota; kingdom Metazoa; phylum Platyhelminthes; order Polycladida; family Euryleptidae; genus Prostheceraeus; species Prostheceraeus crozeri. The sequence continues at coordinate 995,988 of CAJQUW010008964.1, read as the reverse complement.
GAAACTTGGATTTCTGATTAAAGGGTAATGTTCTACAGGATCACGAGCATATACAATGACATTCAAGATGTACAACATCTCTTTCACATTTTTCCATGCGACAGCAGCTATCTGACGCCTGAGTATTTTGGCACTGTGAATATTCGGAATTATGAAAGCATATGGAGCCAAGTGGAACGGTGGTTAGAAGGAATCGTATATATTTGTACATAATAGCAGTATGAAAATAAATACTGAATACTATAAGCTCAAAATTGTGACTGATTTGATAAAAAATCAAAAACAAACACCAGAAAACAATTCGTAAAGCGCAAATCCTATTAGCTGAAATATTCTGTCCAAATAATGATTTGTACATTATGTATAATGTGTACAATTATCAAACCGCTATGAATGAGTTCCTGAACCAACTAATTCCATCAAAACAGAATTCACATAACAATACAATCACAGAAAATCAGTTCATGATATAAATCAGCATCGTTACAAAATAAGAAAATATCCTTTGTTCAATTCTCAACCAAAAACAGATGAGACGTGATGCATGTTACTTGTTTTGGACCTGTTTACGTAGTAGTTACATTCATTTGAAGCAATAATTACGTCACCAGTCACCGACTCCAATCATATCTAGAAGAATAAACGTTGCTATTTACGCGCCATAGACATATGGCAATTAATGAAATGAATCAGTTCACAAATAATGAAAAATGTGATAGAAGAGAGTCAAACCGCCTCTTCGTTTATCTTAGCAGTAATTTTTGATGGCTTGCAGCTTAATATTGCGCGCTTTTTCATTGCTACACAAATCAATTACTGCTGCGAGATAACTTTTCATTTTAACATTAAGTTCTTACACGGTTGGAGCCGGTGTATGATAGCATGAATGGCTAAATTATGAAAAAATATATTCATGCTAGTAAGATAGCCTCTAACAAATTCAAGTAGTGTGATTCGAGAGACAGTTACTACAACAACTGATTCCTAAGAATTTGTCAGCATTCAAAATGTATTGCAATCATACATATTTAATTTTGACATCTTAAAGCACAGTTGTCATCATAAGACAAAAATCATAAATATTCCTAAATTGAGTTGAGGGAAGATCAAAGGGCTTCAACAGGATTTGAGCTTGCAGCCATAAATTCTTGAGCTGTAGCGCTAGATCGTGAACGTGATCTAGTAAGCACAGCGCGCCGTTCGGCACCTGTTTTAGGCGCCGCACGACGCCGAGTTCTCTCTCCACGATTTTGATTGAAAGCAGCGCCTGTTTTCAAGGATTCTAATAAATTATCCATCACACCCTCATCACCTTCAGCAGGTTTGAAGTTAGTTCGCCGCTGTTTTTCTTCCTCCTTTGCTTTCTCTTTTCGTTCCTTCTCCTCCTTCGCTCTCTGAATTTTAAGTTCTAGAGCCTTTTGTTTTTCGTTATCTGTTTTGGCATTCCCAAAACTCTCCATAAATTGACTCAAATCTTACACAATTCTTCCATTCCATATCGCTTAATATTGAAAGCAAGATATTTAGAAAACCTCCTTAAAGCGATTGTCCATTTGTTCCACCATACTTTCTAAAACATCACACTGTTCCTGAGCATTCTTAACAAATTCAGCCATAACTTCACTGAATTTATCAATGTCATCCTGAGATTTGTAATTCTTCAAATCTAGCTCCAATCTCTTAGTTTTGGATTTGAGTTGGCTCACACCGGAGCGGATGTTTTCCTCCGCGACATGAGAGGCTTTCTGAAGATAAGAGAAATCGTCTTGGAGATTTATACTATCGGGAAATCGTTCAGAAATCGTCTCAACGACAAAATGAAGTAAAGTCCTCTGATTTGTTCGATCCTTCGTATTCTGTAACTTTGTTAGAGAGCTGATATGAAATCCAATAGATTTAGCGTTTCTGGAGCCAGCATTCATAACATTCCCAAGCAATAAAACAACTTCAAGGACTTTCTTTAATTTTTCACTGTCCCTGATTTGTTTGAGAGCTTCAGTCATTGCAACGATTTCAGGTTTTATTTCGCTGAGCATCTCCCGAAACCTCATCTTAAAAAGTAAGTTATCCATACGATTATTCAAACGTTTGATGTCTGCGATAGTGCATAAGAATTGCTCTGGTGCTTGCAAATCTTCAATTTGTTCTTTCAATTCTTTCAACTGATTCATTTCCTTTACTTCAGGTATAACCTTTTGCAAATTTTCTAAGAAACTTGCTGAAAGCTTCTCCTCATCCATCTTCAAAAGACGTTCACGAATGTCATCGTGTGACATTTTACACGAGCCGAGAAGAATCGACAGATTCTGCGCAGCTTTAGGGTCTAATACTTTCAATTCTTTCTTCTTCTGCTTCTGCTTTTCTGCAACTTCTGTCTTCATATCCCCCTCTGTCTCTGTGGTTCTCTTTTTCCCGATAGGTTTAAAACTGAATTGCTCAGTTAACGACTTCAATATAACATCGGATGCAATTTCTTCTTCGTGCATTTTCACCCATATCGAATCTTCTGCTAATTCTTGAGTTTTAACTTGATCCCATGCGAATTTTTTCATATTAGCTGAGCTATCTATCTTCTGTTTCCAATCAACCTTTTCTTTCATTCCGAATGCAGGGCAGGAGGTGCTGGTGCACGATACATTCCTGGTGGAGGAGGAGGTCCACCCATTCCCGGAGGAGGAGGTGGAGGCGGGACTCCTCCATGCCCGGTGGTGGAGGAGGAGGAGGAGGTCCACCCACTCCTGGCGGAGGAGGTGGGGGCGGAGGTATGCCACCCATTCCGGCGGCGGTGGTGGAGGTGGTGGTGTATGCCACCCTTTCCTGGTGGCGGTGGTGTAGGTGGAGGTATGCCACCCATTCCTGGTGGCGGTGGTGGAGGTGGAGGTATGCCACCAGGTGGGGGCGGTGGTGGAGGAGGTGGTATGCCACCCATTCCCGGTGGTGGTGGTGGCGGCGGTGGTACACCAGGCGAAGGAGTTGGTGGCGACGCTCCCACTGATGTTTGATTGCGAGCACTCTCAATCAATTTTGCCTTTAGCTCTTTTACTTCTTCGTGTAGCATAGCTCTTTCTTCTTCTATAGTCTTCAATTTGGTTTCCATTGTAGCACATTTCGCTTCTTTCTCCTGTCTTTCCAAATTTGCAGCATCCAATTTCTTTTCATATTCTGCTTTTAATTTGTTATCCTGTTCCTTCTGACATTTCTGCCATTCTCTCAATCAAAGAATTTACATCCATTTTCCAGCCATCGATCTCTACAGAGGGTTCGGGATTAAGTCCATCAGAGTCTGGAGAACAATTTGAGAAACACATTCTTCGATAAATTTAAAGTATTGAAGGCGTATTGTAGTGTCTTCTCGAATAAAAAGTAGATGTTGCAAGATAGAAAGAAAATAATTCTCGATGTCTGTATCTTTCGCAGACTGCATTAAAAGTTCAAAGCACTCTGACGGTTCGTCTAGTTCAGCTTTGACAACATCGTATCTATCACGGAAGTCGGTCATATCATCAGCCAAACTTCGTTTCAAAAATTTCTAAATGGAAGAATACTTCTTTGGAATACACAGATTTATCTTTCTCAATGTCATTCAGTCTATCTCTGAGTCCACAAGCAAACATTTCAAGTCTCATGTGCATACGGAAGTTAATATCCATATCCGGCATTCCAGGACAATTCAACAGTGTATTTATAAAAGTTATGACTTTAGGACACATCTTAGGAATTCTCAGCCCCTCGATCAATGGTTCGAATCTTCTGGTTCTCATTCCGTATTGACAACGTAATGTTAAACCTTGTATCACTTTATTGTGACCCTCTTGATAGCAAGCCATTGCAGACAACATATCCACCGCCAGTCCTACAACAGTGAATAGTCTTGGGTCAACTGATTGTTTTTCTCGGGGTTCAGCAAAAGTGACATGTGTTCTAAGCAACCACAAATAACTATAGGTGCGTCTTTATCGTTTATCAAACTTTGAATACCAAAGCCACTATTACTGAAGCTCGGATACATCTCAAACAAGCACCACTTATATTATAAATTACGACCTGCATGCATTAGCAATGTCATTAGCACCGAAAGTCCATTGTTTTTCTCATTGTTGAATTCTTTCTGCCAACTTATCGGGTTATGTTGGAGCGCAATCTCAAAGATTCCAATTCCGCCTCCAACTTGTCTGAGCTAAATTTGTCATGCCGTAGGTTAGCGATGATATCTTCAGGCTTATCAGCTCTCTTTGTTTCTTGCTGCCACGAAGTTTCTAATATCTGAATTTTATTTTCGCGACTTAGTAGTTGGAGCACTTTTTCCTGATGGCAAGTTCATATCCTCAGCGATTGACACAAATCTTTTGTCTAGTTCAGCATCGCTTAACTGATTCAGCTCTTCGATATAGGAATCAGCATCGCTATCTCCCTGACGACCAGGTTGAGAATTACTTAATGTACTACTCTTCTCTACATCTCTCCTTGAGCCACTGCCAAAAAAGTTGAATAGTCCACGCTTTGTATCTCTCTTACTATCTCTTTCCATTATATTCGACGGTACTCTACAAAAGAAGAAAATATATGATTAATAATTGAAAAGTGAGAAGCGTCGATCATCAATGAAATCGAAGTTTTGCCAATGTAAAATTCTAGCTTTTGAGATGAGAGTCTGAATAATAACGCAATTAAATATTGACTCATTTTTACTTAGTTTCAGCATGCAAGTTCTAACCAAAGCAATATCAGAATCGAAACATGCTGCTTTCAGGCTTATTTTAGTTACAACTACATTGACTCTTGCAAAACTTATGTTAAGTTTGGTAGTACTATAGAGCATCAAATGTTACATTGTACTATAGAAGAAAGCTTTCACGATATGGTAACCGGCACCAAGTGGCATGAAATAATGAAGCCTAACATCAACTGATGATTTCCCGAAACTATTATTGAAGATTGTTTCGATGTCTTGAATTCAGTTTCTCTTTCAGAGGAATCAAAAGTAGAACTAAGCAACTTCTGTGACAGTGGCTCGATGAAGAAGCAACACGCAGCTCATTTAGTCTTATTTAATATGAACAGTTATAAGAATGCAAGTTAAATACGACATCAATCTAGCTTTACAAGTCGAGACAAAATTCAATTTAGCGTAATTTTTACGCTGATAAACGGTAGCGGTCGTTTTGCCTGAGGTTGAGCAGATTGTCGCCTGGTGTTAGTATTACATTTTGCTTTATTTAAGTAAACCCATGGATAAATCTGTGTTAAATTAAGAACTCATTGGTCCATCATCTCATCTTTCATCTACACGTGATCTCATAAAGAAAATGTCGACTAAGGAGAGAGGCCTCTCCGTTATGTTCAGGTCAATATAATGTCGTTGAGTTAATCATGTATGACGAAATACTCCAATATAACCAAATATATTATAGCACTAATTGTCACCTCGCTAAAAAGGAATATGAAATCTGAGCAAAATTGTCAAGCTCTCGTTCAAACTGCCGTTGGTGATTCCATGAAAAACTAAATTTGTTTATCATCATGTCATGTTCCGAAATAGACTTGTTCAGTGCTAGATGGATTGCTAATCACTATCAACAAACAAAGCGAAACTTGTTTTGCACTCCATGCATTTTTCTGCGGCCATCACTAAAGAGTCATCGTACGAGTTATTTGCTCACATCATCAAATTGCGGAGGAAATGGAATAGATAAGTACCGAGCTAAATTCATGCAAGTAATGACAAGCTAAACTCGACAGGAATACTTCGTATCACTTAGGTCTTTCCAACTTGATATACAACTATGATCATTTTTCCGCATCGAATTTCGTCAAGAAAATTTGCAAGTCATGAATACTATGATGATTGTATTTAACTCGCATTACTTTTTTTTATATAAAATTTGAACTTCATGATCAGTAACTGTTTCATCATTAGATATAACCAATTCAATCAATATTTTCATGATGGAGAGATGAGACGCTGAAAGTGCATTATTTTTCCTCAGACAACATAATTTTTTCGCAAAAATTCTGCAGACTGCTAGTGTGATACTTCATGAAATATGTGGCAGTTTTTTAGGCAGTGCAACAAATTTTGTTTACAGTCACGTGAAGCAAGCTAGAAATAACCATGGGCGAATTTTTCGCACAGTAGGATTTCGACAGAATGATTCTGAATACCGCCATGATGAGCTCGGTCGATTTTGGTAGTGCAAAACATCTCCAGGGTAAATGCGACAACGCTCAAAAGTTTGATTTTTGCCGCTTAATCAAGTTTCTTAGGCACTTCTGTAGCTACAGGTCCTCAACTTATCATCTGTCAACAAATTTGTCACCAACATATTTGGAATCGCAGATATCTCAAATGATGGTAGGTACAATACTGAAAATCTAAGCTGGATTCAAGGTCAAGGATTTCGTTCGGCTGATAACGAAAGACGCAGCTTCCGGTCAGACAAACGAAATGCTCTACGTCCAGAGAGAACGAGAACCTTTCACGATACTTAAGAAGACCTAAACTCGATGTTCTTTTGTTTACAACAGAATTTATGAAATAGGCCATTTTTAATTTTTTTGAACGTAGATCAGTTTTAGCACCACACCCATGGAGGGTGAATCCAGAAAAACATGCTTTTTTTGTCCAATGTAATTTTCAGTCACCATCACATTCTAGAACGTCTTTGAAATACTTGGAAAGATCCATTACAGCCGGCAATGTAATTACAAATCTTATTACCAATACTTGCAGCAAAACCAATCTTGCATTTATGTGTAGACTGCAGAGTCACTCATTATTTGATGTGATTGTGAGAGCATCACCCACCGCTCTTATGTCATATAATATTCAACTGACAGCTGTAATCGGATAACAGCAGTACTCAATTATTCCGTTTCTACTGATTTCGAAAATAGTATCATTATCTCTTTATTGGAAAGCAATGAAATATATTAGCATGAACTTTTATGTGGCTTGACAGACCTTAAAATTATTAAATTCAAGCCAGGTAAAAATTGCGCATTTTGAAAAAGTTTTCTAGTTTGTCAACTATCTGATCAAAAAAATTCGGTATTTTTTTATGCTTTGGATCGAATACATCCCGAAAACAAACACGCAAGGTTTCCGATCGTAAAAGTTTTGATAAATGCAAAAAAATAAAAAAAAACTGTGCATAATTTCTATATGCCACTTCACGAAAATTTACGCATTTTCCGGAAATATTTGCGCGTATTAGTTTTTGTAATTATACATCATTAATCCCATGCAAGTGTAAATAAAACATGTTTCTCATTTTACAATTCAAATTGGACTCTCAACTGAACATGTCCTCAACATCAGATTGGAACAGATCGGATCGGATCATCATAGAACTGGATCCACCACCTCTTACTGCGTACGGAAGTGCTTCACGTTTCTAGTTTGTATGCAGAAATATCATACAATAATATGTCGAATGACTTGTTTTGTTCTCTTTTCATTGAAATTAATTGGACATTATAATTATTGACAAAGTTAGCACACCAGCATAGGCTAAAATATTAAGATCAAGAAGCCAAAAATTGTAAAAGTCTATATGTTGTAAAGAAAACATCTTAATCTATTGCTATACAAAATGTGTAAAGATTGATACTAAACGTAATCAAATGCTTTTTTCGTACTCTAGTGTAAATGACCAACTATAGGCATAGTTCAGCGTCTAAAAAGCGGTTATAAAATCGAATAGAAAATCAATAAAACGCGACTGGTTGATTTTGAAACGGACAAAATCAACAATCCAGCTTCAAATATGCTCAAATGATAACCACAGCGACTCCATTTTCGCTCTCCCGTTTTGCTTGAATAGTTCTTTCAATCCCTGATATCCCGGTACACTCCATTTATTCCCTTTCAACGGATTCACTTCGAACGGACCATCAATGTCACAGGTCCAGGGTTGGCAAACTCGTCCAGAAAAAATCCGGACGCTCTAATGTTATATCATCAGAGTAAATATAAACATTAATTGCCTTCTATAGTCAAGTATGAATGGAAAATAATCATTTATGCGTAAGATTGTCATCAATATCATGCGTATCTCTTTTCCTCGTCATTCATAAATGACAGGTGATTTTGAATGAAAAATCGCAGCTTTTATGAACCCGCCATATATTCAACTAACAAATAAATACATCAATAAATTCAGAAGCCTTGAGAATATTTCACAAATCCTTTCAACAAATATAGGCAGTACAAAGCTATATAAAATTGATCAGCGCGTCTAATGATTTCGTTAAATGATTGAATCAAACAAATCTATAAAAATATACATTAGTGCGCCTATGATTGTGTTAAGAAGCAACAAATCTATAAAGAATACAGCGGTGTATCTATGATTGCCAGAAAAACAAACCTTTATAAAAGTACATCAGTGCGCCTATGATTGCGCTACCAGAAAAACAAATCTATATACAAATACATCAGTGCGCCTATGATTGCGCTACAGAAAAAACAAAATCAACTCGTAGTATATACAAATACATCAGTGCGCCTATGATTGCGCTACCAGAAAAAACAAATCTTCATAAAAGTACATCAGTGCGCCTATGGTTGGGTTATGAATCAACAAATCTATAAAGAATACTACAAAACGTTGCATCTGTGATTGCGCTACCAGAAAACAAGTCTATATAATAATACATCACTGATACACAAATGATCAATATCAATAAAAGCACGTCAAGCATAAACAATCTAGCTCACTGAAATCTGTCCATAAAAACAATCCGATAAAAAAATTCTTCTTTGGCAAAAGCAATTCTTTAAATAGTCTAAAACTTTACATTCATGATTCTTCATCATCACTAGCACTATCGTGCTCATATGATTGGAAGCATCGTCGGGATGAGCTTCGAGCTAAGTCGATGAGGGACTGAGTTACTGAAAAATGTTGTAATCCATCGATATTTTTCAAGTGAGATCGCACTCGCCGGATACCGTTCAAAGTTTCGGGTTGGAGACGATTTCTCTCCTTTGTGACTACAGCTGCATTTACACTAAATCCTCTTTCTCTCAGCAGCATTGTGTGGCTGAATACAAAGCAATGCCTGCACAAGAACTTTGATCAGCGGATATTTGTGCTTTTCGAATATCTTTCTCCAATAAGCATCTAGCCGTTCTTCTTTGAGTGGCTGAATATCATTGTTGATTGCCAGCTGTTTCCATTCCTCGATTAATGGTTGCATGTCATCAACTTTTATTGTGGGAATGAGACCTGCAAGAAACGTCAAGTTTTTCAATTTTGTTGTCTTCTCCTTATCCGACTGAAACGTGCGGTTTTGTGGACACAGCAATGTCAACTTTCACCACAAGCGCATGTGTTCTTTTTGATCAAGTTTGAGATTGCTCATGGTTGCGTGGAAAGCCTCCAAATAAAAAGCCTTCGCTTCGAGTTTGAAATGGGTCATTTCGACAGACTGCAAATTTTTCAGACATAAACGTTCGGTTCGGTGGCCAATGTCAAGTCTGATGAGTGATTTTCAGGGGCCGTGCTTGATGTTGAAATCTTCGACACGACGATGTCTTCACAGACAGAAGGCAGCAAAAATCGTCCGCCTTGAGAAGCCATCATACCACAAATTCTATACACATACTCCGGCCCAATGGGATCGTCTCTCTGTAAAAATAATTGCATTTCTTGAAATAGGGGAAGTGCTTCCGATAGAAAAATGAAGTAGATGTCTGTCTTCTTTGATGCAAATGCGCTGCGAAGTCGCTCATACCGATAATTCTTTCCAAATCTGCCAATCCTTTTTTGGGCAAATAGTGGACGAAATAGGTTCGAAGCGCATCAAGGAGCGTGAGAACTCGATTCACAAAATGAAGTAAGGTCAAAAACCTCGTCCCACTGTGATCAATTAGTTTCAAGTTCGGTAAATCCAGCTCGTCTCGCAGAGCAGCGAATTCTTCGGATCTGAGAGCTTGCCATTTGAAGAAATACTTCATGTCGAGTGCAAATTGAAGCACATTGAATTTTCAGTTTGCCCATAGCTTTTTCCACGCAGTTGTGCAATGTATGTAGCTTGCAAGAACCAAAGTCTATAACATCCGGATTAGAAGATGTGAACAGTTTTATGAAGGCTGTCATAACATGCGGCCCGTCGCGGTTGATGGCAAGTACGTTTTTGGCTGAGATGTTCACGGTTTTCAGAAAATTCATTACTTCAGCATGAATTATCTCAGCACTACAAAGTTTGGGTGGCGCTCGGTTTCCTGCAAGAGCCTCAATCACATCTTTCCGGTCTATTTTCATGTAAATCGAGGTCAGGAATTCTACACGGATCTTTGCTGATTGGAGCACCAGAAAATAGCAGTCAAATCGAGCTGCTTGTACGCAGATAAATTGATCGTCTCATCTAGGCAAAGTGTGAACAAACATGCAAATCCGAGCTTCATTGTTCTGGCCGCGCTGCCTCTGAAGAACAGTTACGGTAGAATGAATTCTTCTATACAATACAATTTGCCAAAACACATTGACAAGTCAAAATATATTTGTGCAAATCCAAGAAGTAAACTGTTATGACAACAGCATAGTGCATGTATAAAATTACCCAAATTGGACCCTAGTCTGTGAAAAAAGCAGTTTGCAAAAATGATACGGATGAATCAGCTTTAGTCCAAAGCAAGTAGTTGAATGATTTTAAACGGGTAAAGAAATAACTGACGAACATTAGTATGGATTCGATAAAATCCGGAAATTTGATGGTTTTGACAAAAAATCCGGACTTCAGCAGATTCTGTCAAAAAATCCGGACATCAGCAGATTTTGTCAACAAATCCGGACGTCCGGATTTTATCCGTGATATGAAAGTGTCAATATCAAGGGGGGGAACTTGATCGAAGAATATTGTCACTTCCTGTAGGCGATCTCAGGAAATCTGACTCGATTGTTGAGTTAAGACTTCCGAAGTTGGAGCAAATTGACCGGCTTTCCAACAAACATTGTTCACATCATTTTCTTGATAAATGTATCCATACCATTTCTGTAGTTCATCCACTTCGTTGAGGATCATCATGTGAGTCCAAAACATAGCCAGTCGTCGTTCTTCATCTGCTACCTCCTCCAATGCTTCATCGATGTCTTCGTCAATCAAAATTCCAAAGTGCGTAATTTTTATAGCACCACCGAGAAATTGGCAGTTATAATTTACGCACACAATTCCTCGTAAACCACAACTAGTTAATAAGATTTCACTTTGCTACCACATCCACCTAGTGCTCTACAATCTTCTTGCAAAAAGCACTCATTTATCTCAAATAAGGAAGTCACTAGAGCAAAGTTCGCAAAGTGAACATGAAACTAGTTATTGGGTGAAAATGGTATACATTTGAAAACCGTATTAGTATATGAATAATAAATTATTTTGGTTGTTTTTCTGATATATACTAGTAATTTCACGTTCTTTCAGATAACCAAGTTAGATATTCCAAAAAGCTTCAGGTTTCTCAGAAAACTGCGTAATTTTTACCTTCAACACGGGGTGCACAACTTTAACCTGGCTTGACTATAATCCTTACAGACCTTTGATTTAATTAGATTATTTGATTATACATTATTTGATTTAATTATCGTTGCCTTGGCAACGGGCATCCTGCGACAGGAATCTTGTCAGTAGAAATTGTCAAAATGAATAATCAATCATAAAACACCATCAAATCAAAATTCGTAAAAAGTATTCTAATGAACATAAAAATCTGGCTTCATAATGCAACTAAGACTACACATAAGACGATAACTTTTTTGAATTTTGACAAAATTAGGGCTTTTTATTTACAACTGCGTCATTTCACTTTCTTCCACGTGACTGTGATATAAAATAATGTAGTCGTTTCAACATAACATTCTAATTTCTACTAAAGCTAGAATTTACGTCAAATGAAAGATTATGTCATCAGCTCTAAGAACATATATAAAATTTATATATGAAAGTTTTGTAAAAATCGGCCAATCCGTTCTCTTAGAAACGTCATTGACCACTTTGCCAATGCTTGTTTTGCTGGTTTTGAGTTCATCGAGATATTCAAATGTGCATCAAGCACACATGCGTCACACCCAGAGGGTCTCTAGCCAGCAACCCGGCAAGATTCTGTTGCATGACTAGTCTACGGCGTCATCGAATACCCCACCAGTGCTGCGATTGACAGGAGTACCGATGAGGTTTCCGTCATGCAACGATTAATGAAATGGACTGCATGTGCGAACTGATTTTGAGAGAACTTGAATGCTTTTGCAAAGCTGCAACCAATGAATAAACACAAAAAGTTCTTAAGCTGAAAATGGCAACAACGATTTAGGTCCACAATGTCAGGAAAACAATAACAATGATCGTTAACAATTATTCGAATACATAAGAAGAGATTTACCATCAAGACCTAGGGGTTGACTTCATTTAGGGGTTTTATCATTTAGGCCTTTTAGCAAAGCTTCTGCTATACGAGTCTCAAATTCGCTACGTCGTATGTATCTAATCGAAATACAATTATTAATACGTGTGTGAGGTTAGCAGAACAACCCAGAGGAACTACTCGCATTTTAAGCTTGAATTTCGCAATGACAATCACGAATTTGTGGGATCTGAACCCAGATTCATGATCAGGATGTTGAAATTGATATAATAAAATTACTTCGAATAGGATCACACTGCAATTAAGAATGGTTCCGTTGAGTAGTTACACTAATTTTACATAATGTACGTAGGCTAAATGAACAAGTTGCGACACTACCTTTTTAACTGCATTGTTGTGAAAAGTGAAGCATACATTTTTGATGAAGGCAACAAATTTGATCAGGTAGTGAGAGGATAAAGCTGACATACTGCGCCTATCAGCGAAATTAAGAAGTTGGTTCCACTGACTTCACAACGGAACCACTTATCTATAAGATTGAGTTGGCCTGTATGGTTGATCCTGATACTCAATAGGCTACTTGGACAAACGAAGCGCAGATGATATAATAATAGAAGTACACATTATAAGAAGTAACTCTACTGTAAGTAGTCACAAGTGTGCAAACTGTAATAATGACAGAGCTGTTTTTCGTTAAATAAGCCCATACACACGACGTAAAGAACATTCGAAACCGTTCCAGAAACCGAACAGAGAGTGTTGCGAGAAACCGTTTAATCACAGAAAATACTCCATATACTGTACAGTGCCTTCCTTCAATAACATGATTCTTCGTCTACTATTCTAGCATTCGGCAAAGTTTGAAGGCGCAATTTTTTTGCTTCTTTTTTTCGATCGCTTCATACTATGGTTACATGAATAGTTGACCACTAAGATGGAAAAGCCCAAATTACTCAACTAAGAATGAAATTGACTTTGTTTTGGTCAACAAGAAACATACTGTCTTGAAAACAGAGGTGATAAAACGGATCAATTTTGGCAGTGACCACCGACTAGTACGCTGCAAGATGGCCCTAAATACTAAATTTGAGCGAACTAAAATGATACAAATGAATCAAAGAAAACCGTATTATGCCAAGTTGATGGAAAGAAAAGCCGAATTTCAGGTAGAACTTAAGAACAGATTCGAAGGCCTTGTGATAGAAGACATTAACAGGGATACTGAACAAGCGATGACGACCATTAGAAATGCAGCAGTTGCCGCTACTGGAAAGGTGAAAACTTCCAAGCCAGACAAGTTGAAGGATAGCACGAAGAAAATGCTAGAGAAAAGATGAGAAATGAAACAACGTGGTACTCCAAGGGAAAAGATAGAGTACACAGAATTGTGCAAGACAATACGCAAATGCAAGAGACAAAATATTAGGGAGCACAATGCAGCGATTATCAAAGAGGCCGTCAAAAATAACAAAGGAATAAAGAAAGCACAACAAAGAACAAAATCAACCAGATCAAAAATGGTATCAATAAGGAAAAAAGACAGAACAACCTCTAGCAATAGGGAGGAAATCACAAAAAGATGTGCAGAATTTTGCTAGGAACTGTACAGTAGCCAGGAAGATCCGCAGTATTTGAGAAGAGATGAAAATGATCCTATACCTCCAATCACTAGAAGTGAGATAAGAGAAACTATCAGGCGAATGAGTAACAATAAAACTCCAGTCGATGATGGGATTGCAGGAGAAGTGTTTAAAGCTGGAGAAGAAATAGTCAACATTTTCTATCAAATCTTGAATAAATCATTGAACAAGTTCCAGACTGCTGGAGAAATGCTATAATTGTCCTGTTGTGCAAGAAAGGTGACAAGACTAAAGTCAGTAACTACCGTCCCATTAGTCTTCTATGCCATTCGTTCAAGCTGTACATGAACATCATTAAGAACCGGAATAAAGGTCTCTTCGATAGCAGGCAACCACCCGAACAAGCAGCTTATCGAAAAGGCTTTTCCACAATCGACCATCTCCATACTAACCAAGTTATTGAGAAATGCAATGAATTTCAAATTCCATTAGTGATGACGTTTGTAGATTACGAAAAGGCATTCGACTCTTTAGAACACAGGGCTGTGATTGAGGCCGTCTGCGCTCAAGGAATACCTTCACCTTACATCAACACATTAAAAAATATCTATTAACACATTACAGCACAGGTCAAGACGGATATGTTAAGCCCACAGAATTAAATATTTTGTTTATCTGCTTCGGTTTGCTAGAAGTGTGATTAATACGAAACTGACGGCACATAGAGGAACCTATTAAGTGGGCAAGAAGGAATTCCTAATACCTTACAGAGATAGGAAAAAAAAGTCGTACATCGCTTGCGGATTAATGTGAGTTCCAGCAAAGTGCTTCGATTGCCAAAATTCCTTCAGATTCGAAGACTTCAGATCATTGCCCACACGTTTTCTCCATAATGTTGGCCCCTCCGATCATTATTAAAGAAAGTAGCAGGCGTACGAAAATTAGTTCACTTGAGGATCTCACATTCTCTCCTCGGCATTGCTTACTGTATAGTGCATACATTGAATCGAAGCCAAGACAGGGATGTGTGTTTTGGTGTGTGCGAAGTGGTATTACAGCACGCACGCATCTCTCACTGGCTCTGGTGTCCCCTGCTGGCAGCTTAGTGTTTGCCATTTCCAATAGCATGCGATACACGAATTATTCATTCGAGAAGGAGCAAATTGTCAATTCTGTGATGTGCCATTTCGATATTAAGGTTGCATACAATTCTTCCTTTCTAGGAAACCGAAGCGCGCGCAGATGAATCTAATTCTGTGGTTAAGCCAGACCATACCCACTCTAAAGGGCGTGCGACAAAGCGATACCCTATCTCCAAATCTTTTCATAGCAAGCATGGAGGAAATTTTCAGGAGAACCAAGATGGACAAGTATGGTCTCAACATAAATGGTGAACTGCTAAGTAACCTGAGATTTGCTGATGATATCGTTCTATTTGCTGAGTCAATGAATGACATGAAAACGATGCTAGAGTCGCTTAATAAGAAGGGAGAAAAGATGGTATGAAAATGAATTCGAAGAAAACTGAGATCATGAGAAATTCAACAGCCCAGACATCAGAACCTGATAGAAAGCTAATAAATGGATAATGGATAAAGCTAATAATAATGGATGATCAAGAATTGGAAGAAGTTGAACAGTATGTATACTTAGGCCAACTCATCACAACTGACAGCACTCATGCAGAAGCACAACGGCGAGCGACAGAAGGTTGGAGAAGAATCGGACAAAACAACAAGCTTTAGCGAAAGAGGAAAATCCCTCTTTGTTTATAATGAAAAATTATGGATGAAATCATATTGCCTGCCATGACGTATGGTGGGGAGACCTGGTCCTTCACGAAGAAACAGATCGATATCTTAGCCGTAGCTCAAAGAAATATGGAAAGATCTACACTTGGTATCACGAGAAGATACAGATTGAGAAACGAAAACATACGGGCAAAAACAGCAGTCTGTGACATCACAAGAAAGATACATTCCTTGAATGTCAAACAACCGATGGGCTAAAAATTGCACAGAATGGACCCCAAGACATGGCAAGAGAAAGCGTGGACATCAGAGGCGAAGATGGAGGGATGATATCGAAGCGATTACCAAGGAAGTGACCTGGATGCACCTAGCTCAAGACCGAATCAGATGGCGTAGATTGGGGAGGCTATCGGCCAGCAGTGGCCTGAATGACTGAAAAGAAAGAAGAAAGATGGACTCTGATCAGCGCTGAATTCTCTGAAGTAATTTTGCCTTTATTTCAGTGGAGTTTGATTGGGAAGTCGGTTTTTTAGCAAATCATTTCACTAGATATATTTGAAGTTGGAGATACTCTACTCAAATTTGTGTTTTGCGGAAAATACTCAAACTTTTATTGTAGCAGACGTTTCGATGGCTGATCTCCCGTGTAGAAACTTAGCCGCATGCCAGAAAGGTAGACAAAGTCTTGTTTTTAAAGGAAAACACTGAATGTGAAGTATTTCCTGTGATTAATTGGTTTCTCACAAAGATTTCTGCAAAATCAAAAGTTCCTCGCGTCACACACGACGCAGCGAATTTGGAACTCGTAATAGAAGTTTCGTTATATAAATGATGAAGCTAACCGATTAAATCAACATTTGTGGTAAATTTCTTCTCTTGGGAGTATTCGAATAATTGCTTTTGATCATTGCTAATATTTTCATGGTATTCTGAATCGTCGTTGTCAGCACATGATTTAAGGGCTAGCAAATTTATTTATCTTACTATTATATATTATATATCTTTTATATCAAACAAATCAACATCACACTTATTGAGCTAACAAAATCAAATGAATACATTTACATGAAACTACAACGCTGTATACGTACAAATATCAATTTGGCATATCTAATCAGAGATTAGCCATTCTAACGACGCAGATTAATCTCTTGAGAAAAAATGCACCTAAGTCAATAATCCGCTTGGTAAAATATAAATAGACAAATAACATGCAGGGATATGTCGGATCATCACAAGCATACATATGACTGTGAACCCCGTGTCCGATTGTCTCCCCAGTAGACCATTGCGAGGATAATTTTGGCATACATGTGAGAACTTACCGTAGACAAATTGTTCCCACTTCATGGATGAAAGGAAATACAAAAAACATGACATAGTCTGAATAAGATATATTGATGAATTATAACAAATAGTTCATCTCCATTTCACATCAAGCTAATCTCCGCGGTCATCTCCTTTCATTTTAACAGCTGATTGAAACTGCCGCTACACTGTATTCACAGATGATTTTAGAATTTCAAAACACTCAGTTCATTCGAGCGCAATTCATGCATCCTAATAAAGATTTTGCGCCAAGTACGTTTGTTGTCATGGATCCAACAAGTATAAGAAAGACAGGTGCCAACAGACATCGAATTACATTATTAGGTCCTAACAATGTATTTTGATGTCCATGGGTGCTACTTTGTATTTCAGGTGCTTGTCATTGCTACTGATTAAATTGTTGCATTTCTTGAAGGACAAATTGGTAATCATAGAAATGTCTATGAATGATGCAATCCGATGTCTATGTTGCTGATGTTCTCGGGAACACCTCGAATAGAGGTGAACATTGTTGAGGGATGCATGGTTTGAAACATAGAGTAAACTGCTTGGAATTAATCGACAACTTTACGAGTTCTGATTGGACCATGTTGCAGGCAAAGACATCTGATGTCAGCTATAGAGTCCAGACCTGATATCGCATATCTGTTCCATCAAGCTTCGTGGAAAGCGCATTACAGAGAGAGAGGCCTTCATTAGAATGATCACTGCTTAGAAATCCAATTGCTTTACTGTAATATGCTAGAAAGGTCAGGATTTCAGGTAGAAATCAAAGCTATACGCTGTGCCGAAGAATTTCTTTCCACGTATGGATAGGCGGTTTCACCACGATTACCTTCGTGGCCTATATACAATATCTGATTTCTATGATCACCGATTTTACTGTTTTAGTATTGAAAAATTAGCTACCACCATTCAAAATATCGAAATTTCTTGGAATAAAGATTGAAACTCAGCCTTTCGAAATACCGGTACTCCATCAATTACAAAACTCACTGAAGAACATAGATCATCCATGAGATAATTCTGGAACTGGAAGTATCTGCATTCCGTCGTATTCGCAGAAGTTTAGTTTCTTCGGCACGAAATATATCGAGTGCAATTGATATTTCGCGGCTGTTACACTGCTTGGCCGCTGTAATATTCTTCCATGTCTATTATCACGCATATTTCTCAGATATAAGAGTGTAGCGGAATACATGGGAGAAGAAAGAACTATATGAAACAAGCGTCACTTATTACGTTATGCGGCTGTTTTCCTCGCTGGTGCAGGGATTGGCCGGCAGCTGAAACGTGTGATCTGCAAAATGTCATGCAGTCAAGCGTAATCGTCACACATTTCACTTATCTATAATAACCTTACAATCACGAGAGTTCAGAGAGGGGCGCCGGTCGCGAAGTGGTCTAGTTGACAAGGCGTGACGTGGGGATTGTAATGTCAGGAGACCGTTAGGCAGTTAAGAATTCTCTGTTGGTCATCAAACGTATCTCTATCAGTAGCCGATTACAGAAAGTTATCCAGCTCTTAGTAACAGCTGTCAAAAATTCAAAAGTAAGTTGCTAACATGAATTAGCACATGTAAACAATTCTGATGACTCGAACATTTCCAAGAATAATACGTTCCATTATAATTTATAACATCGAGCTATAATTCATTGTCAAGCTAAAAGATGAAATCAATGTCAAGGAAGTTATGATGCGAGGGATAATTAAATTTAGTTTCACTTTTAAAACACGTGCACAAAACATGTGAACACTACACATATCTTCTTGGATTCAGGATCTGAATTAGAAAAGAAATCCAATCACGATTCCATTGGTCGAAGGTCTTGGTCTTGGTCGAAGGTCTTGGTCGAAGGAAATAACTATTTCTCCTGGATCCGGTAGGAATCTCCTCTTGCGGCTGGGATCCACTGGAATGAAATAATATTGACTTATTCGACTCATCATTATTATAAAATGCAAGTCCATCCGGTGTTACAATCTGCTTCAGTTAAGACTTCTTCCAACACCCCCCAGGCACGAGACACTCGCAACAATCTGTACTGGATTCAGCATCAGTATTCTCAGAATACTCACGCCCATGAGATGCATAAAGCTCATTGAATGAACAAGCAACAGCCTTCTCTACATCAAAACATCTCTTCAAACGGTCATGGTGAACTATGCGACATTCTGATGACACATGCGTAATCTATAATTGCCAGGTGGCAAATATTCACGAATTCTATATGGTCCCTTCCAAGCCTTGTGAAATTTACGAGCTCCTGTATTACATGAAGGATTATGTAATACTGCTTCGCCTACTTGATAATCATATGAATACGATGTTTGTCATAATTCTTTTTCTGCGAAAGTTTTACGCTACGTTGTTTTTGTCGAGCATGTGATTGAAACTCCAGCAATCTCCTTCTTAGCTTAAGGTACACTTCTCCTGCAATTCGCTCTCAAGTTCATCATTGACCTCTATATCACACGGTAGTCTAATCGTTTTTCCGAAAATAATTGATGGGGACTGGAAGCCGTACATTCTTAGCGACTTGATCTGTAGTCGAGGAGACAATACGGAAGAACTCGATCCCAATCCGAATCATTTATGACATGAGTCTTCAAGAGCATTTTGAGCATTCGATTCACACGTTCTGTTTGACCATTACCTTGGTGGTGATAAGGTGAGGAATGGGTGCGCTTGATATTATATTCACGACAAGTTTTGGAAATTTTCAGACATGAAATTGGCGCCCTGATCGGTGTGACATTTCTCTGGGATCCCATACCTGGCTATCCAAGCTTCAATTATGACAGGTATAATTACGCTTGTTGTCTGATTCTTCAGTGGAACAACTTCAGCCCATTTCGAAAAGAAGTCTACCATTACCAACAAATAACGATTTCCTTTCGTCGTTAACGTCAGAGGCCCGATCAAATCAACACCAACCATCTGGTTGTGTCTAGCCGTTATGATGGGTAAAAGTTCTGCTTTCGAATGACGGTGAGGATCTTTACTTCTACCACAAACCGCGCACCCTCTCACGCAAGCTCTTATGTAGTCATTGTAGCATGGCCACCAGAACCATGATTCTACCTTATCTCTCAACTTCTTTACTCCCAAATGACCACGACCAATTCCAGCATGTAAGTCAATTAAAATTTTATCTGAAAGCTTCTGAGGAACAACTACCCTACTACCACTTTGTCGTCTTATTTTTATAACTCCTCTGTCGATCACTAAATCATGGAAATATTTGCTCACATTCAGACCCCAATCAGAGAGACTATTCTTTTCATCAGGCGTCAAGTTCCTTTTATCATTTATTCCCTTTCGAATAATCTGAAGATCTTTATCGGCCTCTTGTTGCTCTTGTACATTGTAGGAAGTTACGACATTTACTGCTCCAATCTGTGGTGTCTTTCTGTTCTCTTCAATTACATTCACCGATGGCTCTGCACAACTGGGGCACGTGCTTCGATCCTGATGAAACGGGTGACGAGAGAGAGCGTCAGCATTACCGTGAAGCTTCCCTGGCCTATGTTCAATTTGGAAATCGTATTCCTGTAGTAGAAGTAACCATCTGGCTAGCTGACCTTCGGGATCCCTCAAACCTTTTAACCATTGAAGTCTGGAATGATCTGTTCGAATGAGAAAAGGGCGGCCAATCAAATACGTCTTAAATTCTTGGCAGAAGTGAATTATAGAGAGAAGCTTTCTTTCCTCGTAGTACAGTAATTTCTCTCAGACTTACTGAGGAATTGCTACTTGCGTAAGCAATCACTTTTTCTTGGCCATCGATCATCTGAGACAGAACAGCTCCAATCGCAAAATTGCTAGCATCCGTGTCCAAAATGAATCGACCTGAATCAGTGTCGGTTTGAGGAAACACTAGAATCGTCGTTGAAGAAAGCAATCGCTTCAACTTGTTAAATGCTTCATCACCCTGAGATGTCCACACGAAGTTTTGATTACCAGAGAGGGTAAACAGCGGTCCAGCTACTTCTGAAAATCCGCGTACAAACCGTCTGTAATAGCCAGCAAGGCCGAGGAAAGATTTTACTTGAGCTTTTGTTGTAGGAGTTGGCCAATTTTTTATGTCAGAAATCTTGCGTGGATCAACTTGAATACCTTCTGCAGAGACTATATGACCAAGGAAATTTAACTTTTATCTTCAAAAAGTTGCACTTTTTAGGATTCAGTGTTAAGCCAGACTCCTTAAATCGCCGGAATATCAGTCTTAGATTATTCAAGTGCTGATCAAATGTTTTGCTAAAACATATCACATCATCTAAGTAAATTAGACAGCGATCACGAACTATTCCATTTAGTACCGTACCCATCAGGCGCTAGAATGTAGCAGGTGCGTTGCATAATCCCATTGGCATTTTGCAGAACTCAAATAGGCCACAATGCGTAGAAAATGCTGTTTTTGGAATATCTTCCTCTGCCACAGGAACTTGGTAGTAAACCGAGTTCAAATCCAGTGTACTGAAGTAAATAGATCCTTCGAGGTCATCTAGGGTGTCATCGATTCTTGGTAGAGGAAAACTGTTTTTTGTAGACACTGCGTTTAATAATCTATAATCAATGCACATGCGATAATCACCGCTCTTCTTGCGAACCATAACAACTGGCGCGGACCAAGGTGATTATGATGGCCGTATTATATTCCTACTCAAAAGCCACTCTAGCTGCTCTTCCATCGGCTTCTTATAAGCATGGGGCAAACGGCGACAAGGTACCCGGATTGGTCGATGGCTCCCCACATGAATCTGATGTTCAATGACACTAGTTGTACCAATCTCATCTGATGATAACGAAAATACTGATCGAAACTCCTTCAGAAGGTTTGTGAGTTTTTCCTTTTGTTCGCTGTTAGTGATATTACTCAGTTAGAACTGTTCCTCCCAATTGACTTCATTAACAATCGCAGTATCTCTAGTCATCATATCATCATATTTCACTGTTTCTGCTTTGCCCACTGGTTCGTTGGCCTCCAGCGTAACATCTTCGTCACTGATGTTGAAAACGCGAACATAATGCGACTTTGACTCTGGATCGACCAAGCAAGATGCGATCAGCAACTTGGATCCCAGCTTGTATCCTAGCGTTTCTTCAGATGACAATAAAACAGAATCTGACTTGTTCAAATGACCGGAAAATCGAACTGGAACTACAGATTCCGACAAACGTGGAATTCGACAATTTGTTTCAGACACTATGGCAGTAATGGTTCCCGGTAAAGTCTGTGTAAAAAGCTTCGTCTCAGTATCTCGCACTCGAAATGTTGATGTCTTATAGTCAACTAAGCAGTTGTTTGGTTTGAGAAAATCAAAACCAAGAATGCAATCACAACACAGATCATTCGCTTCTGTAAATCTTTGATTCAGCTTCACCCCTTTAATTCGCAGCGACAAACAAACACTGCCAATATTTTGAAGAGAAGTGCCATTAGCTATGTTTAAAGGTAAAATGCATTCATCTAGCTGTGGTCTACCTATTTTCATCCAAAAATCATATGAAATCAAAGTTGGTGTGGATCCAGAATCAACCATGGCATAGATAGTTCTATTTTGCAACTCAACAAATATGCCAGTATACTCACAGTGAATAGGCCTACCACTACACTCAACACTTGAGGTGTTGGAAGAACTACACGTACAAACAGATTGATAACTCACCGGAAATTTCTCCTGTCTGTCTTCAGGAGGAAGCACTGCACAGTCTTGAATGTACTGAAACGGATTCTGCATTGAGTTATACTGATTTGAACCAGTAGTGACATTGCCTTGATGAAATGGGTTCAGCATCAAAGGCGACTGATGAGTCAGAGAGTTGACAGGATTTTCCATCGAAGACGATTGATAAGTCATAGAGTTGACTGGGTTTAAGCGGAGTCTGAGGATAGGATAACCGGTGCGTGTCTGACTTCATTGAATGACTATATGGATGATTATGACTGCGACGTTGTTGTCTATCACCCACTGATCATTTCTTGCGATTACAAAATCTTGTGAGATGTTGACCTCGACAACTGTCACATTTGGCAGGGGATTGTCGACACAATATAGAAATATGACCTCTAAAACCGCAATTTTAACACACCGCATCATTGCGACCACTAGTAGCTTGCATTTTCTCTACTTTTCCTATTAAAATGTTCATTTGGTCCGTCAAGGAGTCAATTCTAGCTTTCATAATCCCATCGGTGGAGTTCATAGCTATGCTGTTAACCCCTGCAGTCTCTTCTTCGTCAATAAGACATTCATATCGCTTAAGTTCGCTTAATAATGATGGCATGCAAACTTCAGCAGATACTTTGTCCACCTCCCTCAATTTCTTGTTGCATAGCGCTCTTTTGAACTGTGACATGATAAGAGAATTTCGTGCAATGTCATCCAGCTCGGGATACGCGCTTCGGCAAGTAGACTTAAGCCTCTCTGAAAATTGGGCCACACTTTCGCCAACGAGTTGTTTGGCATGAGTGAACTCATCGCACAATTCTGCCTTTGATTTTGTAGGCTCGTATAGTTCCATTAGCTTTTTTTCTACCTCTTCGAATACTTTTGGCAGTTGCAAATCGATGCAAAACCGCTTGTACTCGGGAGCAGATAGGCCATTGCGGAAAATTGCCAATTTTGTTGTTTCATCAACAACGCCCGCAATCTCAAAATAATCCCTTAGTTGGGAAAATATACAGAAAGCAAATTACATGAAAACTTAGGTGGTTTTGCAATGCAAAATGCGGCAGCACCTGTAACTGCAGTAGTTTTATCCAGCATAGTGTCTAATCCCACTTCTGACACCAATGTAATGTCAGGAGACCGTTAGGCAGTTAAGAATTCTCTGTTGGTCATCAAACGTACCTCTATCAGCAGCCGATTACAGAAAGTTATCCAGCTCTTAGTAACAGCTGTCAAAAATTCAAAAGTAAGTTGCTAACATGAATTAGCACATATAAACAATTCTGATGACTCGAACATTTCCAATAATAATACGTTCCATTATAATTTATAACATAGAGCTATAATTCATTGTCAAGCTAAAAGATGAAATCATTGTCAAGGAGGTTATGATGCGAGGGATAATTAAATTTAGTTTCACTTTTAAAACAGGTGCACAAAACATGTGAACACTACAGGGATGAATCTGACTAGGCCTAATCCATCTCCATTAGTTGCCAATTTTTTCAAGCAATTGTCAATATTTTCATCTACGATCATTCGCACCACGACAGGACTCATTTGCTCCACCACAACACGTCGTTTTCTGGGAGGCTGCAGCTTCGTTGACAGGTCGTTTGATCACTTCCGATCCTTGAGGAAATGAACGATCGTTAGCAAATCGTAAGCGGCTTCTTCCTCTAACTATATTGTGATCTACAGCTTATGGATCCGTGTGGACATCGATGAAACAGTCGCTTAGAAGATGATAAAGGTATTTTACTCGAAAAGATTGAAAGATATGATGGCGTATAACCAGTCGTCGGATGCTTTTCTTTTTTGTAAGCCAGGAGAACAGTGGGCAGGACAGCAGTGCCAATAGTTCGGGGAACAACTCGTAATCACACAGAAGTGACTTTTTCGTCCTCTGAATCGTTCTATTAGATCTTTCGCACAGTCTGTTCGACGATGGGTGGCATGCAGTGGTCGCAAGTATTTTTTTGAAAATCCTGGAGATAGTTCCTGAGCTGCTTGTTCTAAAATTGGGAATCCCTGTCTTTAAGAAGGGAGTCCGGGAAGCCGTAGCGGGAGAAAGGTCCTTAACATTAGTCACATGGGTGTCTACTGAAATATCCTTCACTGGGTATCCCTCAAGGAATCTTGAGAATGTTTCGATAATGACAATCATGTAGCCTGCTTAAGTCCTTCATATGAGGGTAAATGACTGACACAGTCTGCGTTTGCATGGGTGCATCAGGTAAATCTGGCTTTCGGTGGGCGCTAACAAATCAAGGCTTCGTCAAGGAGCAGATTATCTTCCCATCACGGATGTGGAATCCAAGATAAGAAGCTAAATCCTTGTAGAAAGCACATTTTTACGATTCAGAGTCTCATTGAACTCGAGCATTCTTTCGAAAGCTTCCCTAGGAATCACATCATTTTCGGAGCATGGATGAGAATATCGTCGAGGTACGCACATTTCCCTGAAAACATGGCTCATAATACAATGACACAAACTCACTGCGTTTTTTAAAATCGAATGGACAACGGAGAAATCCGTACAGCTCTCCGAAAGTATGAAAAGCTGTCCATTCTTGGTCCTCCTTGGCAAAGAAGAGTTGGTAGGAAAATTAGGAAAAATCAAGAGTTGAGAAAATTTGTTGTCTCTAATCTGTTGGATCACATCCTCAACATTTTATGCAGGGAAAGCATCTTACTTCGTATAGCTATTGACAGGACGGTAATTAATTACGAAATGCCGTCCACCAGAGCGTTTTGAAACTATTACGGGCATGTGGCGCCAGGAAGACGTGGAATTGCAAATGACAGCTTCAGAGAGATGTTCAATTTTGGCCTTACATGCTGCCTCGTCTAGTTTTTATCAAATTTCCATCAATTTGACAAAAACGGTTTGTAACTTACCTGAAGGCTGACAATGGGGGGAACTTCGAGGTTACACGAGGCTTCCTTCAAAGGTTTCCGAGGTCTCCTGCTCTTGTATCAAGGAAGGTAATGGTATGGTTGACAAAACTAAATCGAGGGTCACCATCGTGCAACTTCAGATTACGAAAATCACCCGACGTTCACCCCAAGAAGGCAGTCAGACGAATATGGTAGCCACGTAGATAAATGCTTCGATGCTGATATCACGAACGACAGGTGAACCCTGTATTGCGTCAGTAAGTCTTTGGCGTTCCATTGCCCACCGTAGCTGTGTGAGTAACAGGCACCATCGCCCGAATTTAGTCTTAACCTGTTAATGAGTTTGCGGAAAACCAAACTTACTGTCGCACTCCCATCAACAAAACCGACAGGAGGACTATCGTAAAAATGACATTCTAATCTGCAAATAACTCTTTCTTTCTCAACTGAATCACAACCATGAGACAGATTTGTAGGAGAAGAAATTGAACTGACAGATTTCGGGTTGGAACTACTTTGCCTGTGGTCATCCTTACTGTCTGAAGACCGAGACATGTTCTGCTTCCGGCGCAACAAAAAGTAATTTTCTTGATGTGTGCGATCTTTTTAGTAATTGCAAACAGGTCTACCGTTGCTTGAAAAGGAAAACTGAACTTGACGATCGCGTGGAACTGACGGAGAGCAAGAGCTCAGAGCCTTGGAATGGGATGGACGAGGATTCGTAGTGAAGGAAAGAGCTTCAGTGGATTTTGTCATACCTGTTGTTCTACGTAATTTGCTCAGCAGTTGTTCCAATGGTAATCTTTATAGCTTTATTTAGTGTCAGTTCACTTTCTGACAATAATTCAGTGCGCATCTGGTCAGACGTCAAACCAACAATTATTTGATCTCTAATATTCTGATTGTATGTAGACTACTAAACTATCAATTATTGCATCATCAGGATCACATTATCTTCCTTGTCTGTGCAAATTATTCAAGAAAGACACAATGTGGTCTTCTTGGTACCATCTCGAGAAGCTGATGTCTCTCATAAGTCTCATAAATAATTTGGAGTAAAATGCGATTTCAAAGCGTCACATAAGTTTTCGCATGGATCTTTATAAGCTTCACAAGACAAACCGGAAATTATCTTCAAAGCAAATCTACCGATGCAGTTTATAAGAAGAGTGTACTTCTTGGATGAGACTAAAGTCATGCCTAGCTGAACACCTGGTAAATAATTTTCTGAACTTAGCATCCACTCTTCGAGGTACTTAGGATTGCATATGACTCTAACAACTCAATATAGAAAGAAATATATATCATTATGTGTCTTGACACGCTGCCCTGTCTTGCTTCGTCTTCTAAGCTTATTTTGATTAAATATGGCAATTTTGCCATATGGCGAAATAGACGTACTTCCTATCTACAAGCGACTCCAAAACACTCACCTTATTAAAGCTCAATTTTCTGTTGTATTTGTTGTGGATAATTTCTATCTGATATTCATGAGACAATCGGTTCAGGGTACAGCATGTTGCTGAAGTTTGCGGTTCAAAACTGCCGGCACAAGGAAAACCGTGAAGTTTGAAATTGACTAATTTTTACGTTTTCTCATGTAAAACAGTCGATTTTCATAATTTTTGAATTATTTTTTGATGAGCCTCCTCGTGGAAAGTTATATAGGCATATCATTTTCATTGCAATTTACTCATTTTTACTGAATGGTCTATGGTAGATATCAGAATTTGAAATTCTCATCTGACTGACGTATGTTTTTTTTAAAGCAAAAAGCCTGGTAGATTAATTTCTAACGCACATTTCGCGGACTATCTGGATGATTGCGATGGTAATCGCTTATTCAGATAAGTTGTCTCTTGATACAGCAGAACCCTGTACATTGAAACCTAATATTTCATCCTGGATTACTGCCAGGGTTGGTCAAAACCCACCCGGTCAGAAAAAAACCCGATTTCACCCGCCCGGCGGGCGAAATCGGGCGGGTGAAATCGGGCGAAATCGGGTGAAATGGATTTTTCCATATTATGTCATTTTTTCGATGCTTCTAATTAAAATACAGTAATGCCAATTCATTTTTCTGATTTATTGACTCTGCCTCTTCTCAAAAATCATCGTATGGAATGCATACAACTCCGTAATCTACATGTTTCTTACTACAACACCAAATATTGAAAAGGAAAACCGAATGATATGTCAATGTCCGATGTTTTCATTGCGCAAGAAATTTAACGCCTATGCTGATATGATGCCCATTGTCCATCCCTGACTCGCCGGACATCAGCCAGCCTGGATTTGTCAACAGCGGACTGTAGCGATGCATTCGTGAGATGATGGGGAATTCGGGAGAGCACACGCATATTGGTTGACGCTGCTGGTCGCATGTCTTTGGGTGGCTGGTGCAGTCGAAAGTGCGTAAGATAAGATCGATATTGGCAAACAATGATTTAAAGCTACTGCCCACAAGTCTGGTCATTAATGTTATTATAGCATACAAAAGACACTCGGAAATGATGGGGAGTTCGGGGTGGCGCGTGCGTGGTACGCGCGCGTCATTACTGATACCGCAGCAGGCTGCAAGTCAGCGACGGACACTTCGGACCATAAGAAAGAGCGTGCGTCCTCGATTTCACATATTAGGACGAGGTCTTTCACCAAACGACCATCCTCAGGTTATCAAAAAATAAATAAATAAAGTGAATCGAAATTATGATATGAAAGTTCGACGAAACGATCTGCGTATTATTTAGCTTTAGTATCAGTAACACTGATAACAGTTGGGCCTATATTTTTGTCTAGGCCTATATTTTCTTACTTTTGGGATACCGGTATGACAAACAGATATTTGGTGATCGATGTTCAGATGACTCATTAGATCTTCCCGTTTTGACCATATTTTTTATATAAAGTTCAATTTATAGACCTCTACACATGTGTTTTCTCTCTGATAATACAATAATAGAAAAAACTTATAAATTTTAGATAACAGCCAATCTTGTGTAAAGTATACTATTCGTAAATGTAGGTGAGAGAATAACTTCATATGATTCCTTATTTAGATAGCCTGTAATTATCTGAATATTTTGGTACGGCTAAAATACAGTAACCTATACTAAGTACTCACCAATATTTTCTCATGATATTGTATTTTAATCATGGTTTACATTACACTGATGTGTGCAATGTAGTTTGATTTTTCAATAAAATGATAATTTTAAAATAAGAGATTACCTCTTAATTTCAAGAAAATCGGAATAACTAGATTAAACCCGAAAAACCCGAAAAACCCGATTAAACCCGAAAAACCCGGTATAAAAAACCCGCCCGGATATAACCCGATAAAACCCCGGGTGGGTTTTTTTGCCGACCAACCCTGATTACTGCACAGTATTTTGCTATATTTGCATGACTGAAGTAACTATCAAATTTAAATTTTAAAACGACGTTATAAATACTTTGAAGAAATTATCAAACCGACTTAGTGATTGTATCTCATTTTAATATTTCATGAACCAACTTGATTACCACCGGCGCTGTGGCCTTGTGGTAGAGTGCTCGCTCTGCGTCCGGGAGACCTTGTTTCAAATCTTGGTCGAGTCAAACCTAAGACTTTTAAAATAGGTACACTCTGCATTCTTGCTAAACACTCAGCACGAAAAAGAATGAGAGTGGTAAATGACAACTCGGCCACATGGAAGAAAGGCTCCGTGACTAATGTGCTTCCGAGTATAAACAACGTTCATTTATTTATTTTATTTAAATTTGGAAGCTCGTCTAATTTTGTTGTAACATTCATTATTCTTGCGCAACAACATTGCAAAAGGCAGTTTCAATAGCCTTTAAAATTCCCACTCTAATTCAGTATAACACAAAAGAAACTTAAAATAAACAACTATAATCAGGTCAAAAAACACTAATTTCCTTTAAACATAGACCAAATATTACCGGAAGTTGATACTTCCACACATATATGTTTAACACACATAAGTTGATGTCAATCCTGCATATTTCGCAAGAATTCGTGAAGACGTACATGTATATCAATCAGAAATCTATTTCTCGAGATGTGGTTAAGTCTTGAACATCGTCAGATACAAGGAGAGTTTTGAAAAATATTGTCTTCTCTGATGTATGGTTTCAGATAACTTTTTCAAATCGTCAAATTTCTCTTGTCCTATACCTCGTTTCCCTTCTTCCTTTCTGACATTGACCAGGGGACTCATATTTTCCTGAACAGTTTTGAATAAAATTTGATGCCGACTTTTTCAGGAAGGCAACTTCTTCAAATTCCTCTTACTGGAAATCATTTATGATATGAATGTTTATTGATAGTTTCATGGACTTGATCTTTCGAATATCAGAAAACTGAGGAAGCTATTTCAGTAAGGAGGATTCGAATTGGTACATGTCCTCATGAGTGAGTTCAAGACCTGAATCCCATGACGAGATTGCAAAGTGAGATACTTATAGTCCTCTACTTATAGTCTTAAATGTTGTGGGATTTCATTTTTCTTGTTATGTTGCCATGAATACCGTCTGCTGACATATGCGTATACTGATATATGCGAGATACTTATAGTCTTAAATGTTGTGGGATTTCATTTTTCTTGTTATGTTGCCATGAATACCGTCTGCTGACATATGCATATGTCTAACGGCCAGATATTTTATACTTATCGTTCTAGCGTTGATCGTGGTCATTTACTATTCTGATCAGTGATTCAAAAAGTATGCGGTCTTTGTTTTATGAATTACAATTATCACAGCAGAAAACTGCAAGTATGTTGTGGGAAGAACCGAATAAGTTGATGTTCAGTTCAAAATGTTTTTTTTTCTTTAGGTGATATATTTCGATCTATTCTCATAGATCATCGTCAGAAAAGTGAATCATAGCTTAAGTAAAAGATTCAAACATGTGAACGAAGTAACATAGAATTGATGCTGGTGGCAAGGAAAGGCAAAGTCTATAGTTAGGAAAGAGATAACATAGAACAGTTGAAACAGATTGTACTGGATTGCACTTTACCAGTAGTAGAGCATAAACTCTAATCTGACAGGAAAGTTAAGAAATTTAAATGAAAAGGAAATCACTGAATTGTTCAAGCTCTCTTCTGTTGTTTATTTCTGGTTTGAGTTTTTTAATGATATAATAGGCCTCTCTCAGGCATAAGTTGGTACTGTCATAGTCACTTGATATAATGCTGGTTTCAAAAGTGTTGTAGTTACATGTTTTAAGATATTCATTCATTGAAGAATTTTTATTAATGTTGTGTTCTCTGCATCGTGTGTGGAAGTATGTGCAAAGATAGTTTTTATTTATTTGTCAATTTTATCAGATATAAAGTGAAAGCGGAAGAAAATGAATCAAAAATTAAGAAAATCCAAGCATAAAATTGCGAGAAAGAGGAGTAAGAAAATCAACTTCGATAACACTTTTCCTCCGTATTCCTTCATATCTGGTAAAATTGACAAAGAAATAAAAACTATCTTTAGAAAAGAAAAAGTGAATGTACGTATGGTACGTGACCCTACGCCAACAATTCAAGAAACACTCTAACACTACATTATGTTCCCTCCAAAATTGTCCAATTAATGATGCAAAAATATGTCATAGGAGCGATGTCGTATCCGACCCTTGCACATACGATGTAGAGAACACAACATTAATAAAAATTCTTCAATGAATGAATATCTTAAAACATGTAACTACAACACTTTTGAAACCAGCATTATATCAAGTGACTATGACAGTACCAACTTATGCCTGAGAGAGGCCTATTATATCATTAAAAACTCAAACCAGAAATAAACAACAGAAGAGAGCTTGAACAATTCAGTGATTTCCTTTTCATTTAAATTTCTTAACTTTCCTGTCAGATTAGAGTTTATGCTCTACTACTGGTAAAGTGCAATCCAGTACAATCTGTTTCAACTGTTCTATGTTATCTCTTTCCTAACTATAGACTTTGCCTTTCCTTGCCACCAGCATCAATTCTATGTTACTTCGTTCACATGTTTGAATCTTTTACTTAAGCTATGATTCACTTTTCTGACGATGATCTATGAGAATAGATCGAAATATATCACCTAAAGAAAAAAAAACATTTTGAACTGAACATCAACTTATTCGGTTCTTCCCACAACATACTTATGTACAATGTCAAGCCAAGGCATCTTCACCCTGTTACAGTAGAAAATGATTAAATTGACTGCAGCGAGAAAATGATTTCTTCAGCATCTCGAGCAAATTCGCTTCAAAATAAATTCAATATAGGCAGTGGCGATATTACTTGCCTTTCGACCGGATCCCTCTTCATGCCAAAGTACGCAGACCGCATAACCTTTTCCGATGACCGATGAGAAAGTTCCATTTAACAAATTATTCAGCTTTCTTGAAAAGACATATGATTTCGCCGATAGTTTAGGTGCATGCAATGCCTTCTGCATGTCCACCGTTACACATACAATCTTTCCGTCAGATTGGAATGCTCGATTTGAATCAACACGAATGCTTTCTCCTGACGCTCTACTTCTTTCTAAGTGAGCATTGATGTCACAGCTTTCGCGTAAACAGTCATGATGTAGGCTCTTTTGAACTTAACAAATGGTACAGGCATCAATTGTTGGAGCAGAGAACGATATTTTCATCGAATGAAATATTTTCTCGAAATGTGATTTGGAACATGTGCGTGTATTATCATTCATATGTTGTAAATAGAAGTTATTGATAAATATGACGGCAAGTAGCGATGATTCGGCCTATAATGCGAAACGCTTGGATTCAGAGAATTCACAAAATCGATGATCGAACCATTATACTCATCTGAGATTTTGTTTTGGTGGATCGTGTTTGCCACGCTTGTCAGGTGGAGCTCCACAGTCTTCACCATAGCTTTCAGGATCCATATTATCAAAAGCCGATAATATAGCTAAGTCATTTGAATAACCCAAAGTTCTCAAAAATAATTGGTTGCAGACAGGCTTGTTGGATATGAAATATTTGAAAGTTCTTTTGAATTTGTAACTACGCGATTTAGCCTATTTAAGTTGACATCTTTGGATTTCAGTCGTACATTTCACATTTGCAGATAACAAATTACGTCTGCTTTGAGTATTTTTTTCGACCAATATTGATGTGGTGGTTCACAAGGTGAATCTTCTGCTTGAGATCTGCTGGCATCATTCTTCTCTTCGTATCCACCTGGATATGGGTTCTCCTCCATGGCTGCCAGCTTAGATAATGTGCTCTTAGTTATGGCACGGATGTCCAATATGGTCAATTGTTCCTCTTGGAATCTTTTTTGTGGTGAATGACTAATCTCGTATCAAAGTCGACATTTTCACACTAAAAATGTTTACATCTGTTTGACAACCTATTGTGGGAGCAAGAAGAGCCATCAATCGGGTGTTTCAAAGCAAATTTATCTTACTCTCATTTTTTGATTGAACTCGTGCACCGGTATTTGCTGAATGATCATGTTGTTATTCATTAGAAATTACCGGGGTTAGACAATCATGTATTTCGGCCTTTCTTGCCTCGTCTTCTTCATTCAAAAATTTTAGAAAACTCTGTTGAAGTAAATCTTATACAGCATCATTTATTATATAGTCCCAAGCATCAACCGACAGTCCAACCAAAGAAGGAACCACATGCGAAGGCAGATTGGTGTTGACCACAGGATCATGTTGCAAAGGTTGGATCACATGCGAGGACACGGTAGCATTGACTGCTGCAGTAGAGCCATGATTATGTATTCCCGCTGTTAATCTCAAATTGTTTTTGAATGGTCGTAAATGTATATCTTTGCCAATTTTCTTAATCTTACTCTGCTTTAGTGCCGCTTTCAATTGCCGAAGGCCGTAATTATTGCCACTCATATCTGAGCCTGCACAAAGTCTACTGTAGCTTACTAACCAATTGCTAACTGCACGCGTGATGCTGCAGGTTTAAAGATCTCGATTAACCGGCAAACAGTGGCCATGGCCAATAATTCGACTGTGTACAGTATTTTGTGCTGCCTTGATTTCTTACTAGTGTATGATGCCGACGAGGTGTGTGTGACATGACGCTGGAGCAGTTATTTGTAGCACACTAACCCAAAAGCAACAAAGTTCTTGTTACAACTTGATATCAGCGTGTCAATAATGTCATGTACACATGCAATGTATGATCTACATAATAGGCGCACATGCATTTTAAGCACGATAGTCCATTGCAATGTGCGCCGAGTGCATCTATAGTCGATGAAAAGAATCTAATTTATAATAATTTTCAGTGATTATTAATATATGCCTTATAATTAAAATCATGCACATTACTTTCTGTACATTACTTTAGTTTGTTTATATGAACGAAGTAGAGTAAAATATTGTAGGGCAAAACCATGTGGATTATACCAGACGGTTTTGAACAATTCATTCAATTCAAAGAACTTGGAGAAGAGAACATGGCAAAAACTCTGTAGTTTATACTGCATCATTTCGAATTATTTATTTCAATATCAGCTGTGTCATGCTGTGTCGAAGAACCCTGCCGTTTTAACTCCATCTTCTGAGCAGTTTCAAATAAGCCGCAGAATTTCCTCACGATTATATTTCTCATTGAATTTACTAATAATCTAAGAATTATAGAAATATTATAAAAGCCAACATTCAATACAGTCGTTATATCAAAAGAATATTTTCACATAATCCGATCATTATTTCATGCACAGTGGTTGCTGTGGTAAAGGCAAATTCAAAATGGTAAGTACATTAGAGATTAAATGTGCTTTTATTAGTGTGAGTGAAGTTGGTTAGATGGTTGCGGTGGCTGGTTATTGTTGGGTACGCCTTGCGGCATATGAAATGAATGACTTCAAGCAAATGGAGCTAGATGCTGAGTTAGGCTATAGAGTAAGCTTCTGTTTAGATAGAGCATGTAGCCTACAAACTCACCAATGTGATAGCAGTTTCGACTTCATTGGATGAACTCGTTATATTATGTCGTAGCGTGTGTTCATTTCCTAGTGTTTTGGAGAAATTGCCAAAATTTGACTATCATGATATCAATACAAAAGAAAGGATGATATTTTGGTAATAAGAATGTGAATTTTGAAAAAAGAGTAATAATGCCAGTTATAAGAGGCCAATACTGATTGAAGCGGCCAATACTGATGCCCAGCCTCATCAATATACACGTAATGCCTTTCTTACTTTTACGATTGTTTATAACTGTCACGAATTACCCGATGCGACAGAGAAAGGCTAAAAATCATAATTAACAATGTCATTCAACATGTAAAAAATATGACTATCATTGAAGTTAATATCAAAATCACAAACATAATATGTTGTATTTACTCTACATATAATTCTAACCAGTTTATGACTCAATTCTACATGGAGATTCTTATTGTTCATTGATGCTTGAATAAGTTCTGTCAGCTGCAAATGCTTGCACAATATTTGACTTAACAGATCTAGTTATTTGGATTAATGATTTTAACTAGATTTGTTGTTATTGACAGAGGTGGGCGCGATTCGGAAAAATGAAGTTCCGATTAGCGATTATTCGATTCGCCAGCTCAGAGTTCCGATTACGATTATCTGATTCAAATTTAAAAAATCAAGCTTCGATTTGAGATTATCCGATCCGATTAACGTTTGTTAAACCGATTCGATCATCCTATTCGCGATTATCCGATTCGACTATCAGATGAAATGAAATTCAATCGAATTTATCATCTAGTTCTCCATCAAAAATGTTTTCTCCAAATATTAATTCAGCTTCAGCTTTTTAAACTAGAGATAATAAAAAATACGAGGGCACTCACAGCTAGCTGACAGTTGCACATAAAAAAATCCAAAGAAAATTGTAGGATATTAAATCTAGGACTTAATTTAAGCGCCCGATAAAATTTTATTGGCACAGGCCATACCAGTGGGGGGAGCTTAATTGCGAGTTCGGTAATAACTTTGAATGCCTACCAGTATAAAGGGGAGTTTACCCAGTGTGGCGAAGTTTAAATGCGATATCGGTAGTAACTTTGAATGCCTACAGGCAGGCTACCCTAAAATGTGGATATTTGCGGGTCTGCGGCATCGACAAATCAGCAATTGGGGATATTCTGTAATCAATCGAGATGTTAGATGTATTGTGATAGAACTATAAGTTGGTACGTAATGTCATTTGGTGAAAACGTTTTGACCTCTCTAGTTATTATAGTCACCTAAATATTACCATGTACATGCAAGCTTCCATGTATTTTAGGAATCTCTGATGACGTTATTAATCATGAGGAAATATCTTAAGCGTGAAACATATAGGCCTACCTACAGGATGACAGGATATTAGGCTTACGTCAATCAAGTTCACTAACATGGTCAAAAGAATTTTATTTGAATAAAGTATCTTACTGATGGATTCCTTGTTATAAAGTGAAATCAAGTGTACTTAACTTCAAATTCGACGTAGTTCCTTGCTGAACTTTTAGAACAGCTGCACATTTCGTACGAGAGACGTTATCTTCGCTGATTTTGAAGAACACTTCCAAAGAACTCGGAATGCTCAAACTGTCTCTGTCCGCCCGTTCGTCGAACTTTATGGCTGTAGTTGCGGTTGGTGTCCCTTGTTGGGAGCTCTGGTGTTCTTGGCGCTGGCTAAAAATTTATTCTGGTACTTCTATTCTTTCCCTTCCCCACATTTTTGTTGCTGACACCCGAGAATTTTGCATCGTCTCTCGATGCACGATCTGCTCTTGCTCCTAAGGGCAGTCTCACTACTGTCGCAAAAGCGTTGAGTGTGTAAAATGAGCTTGTAGAGCATTTACAGCCTCAGAGCTAGTCAACAGCTCGTCATTTGTCTGTAGACAGCAATCCCACTAAGTTCATGATCACAGCTGTACCTTGTATTCTAATTGAGTATCCAAGGCACCAATCCTTCATCTCAGGGTTCAAGTGACTAACTTTGACGAAATTTGATGATTTTGGAAAGCTTGAAAAATGTGGGGGGGGAAGAATAGAAGTACCTTTATTCTTTGTTTATTCTTCTGTATGGCTATATGGCTGGTGTAACTCCAACATAAAAGTGAGAGGATTTTTCTTCATCAATGACTTATACACGATTACTATGACACTGCATAAAGTAGGCTACACAAAGTGGTATTGTCGGGCGCTCTTTGTCTGAGTGACTGAGCGCAGAGATGTGGCGAGCATTGGTCTTATCATTTTGGTGGTTAACACTGACACGTGTTTTCCAGGCGCCATTTGGTCGGTCGGTCGGTACGGTGAAACCACAGACGCAAGTGAGAGAGTAATTCTATAACCAATCACTCTTGTAGTTGAACAAGGTTGTCTTTCACCGGCTACATGAGTGTTGCATAAAGAAGAACAAAAGTGTACTTGTAAAAGTAATGCAGTCATTAATCAAAATTGTATGCGATCGAGGTTGAATGAGTGATATAGCGCAAAATGATAAAAAATCACTGTCAGTATGATTCTATATGATGAAAACGATCTAGTCGAATGGCGAATCGCTTTAAAACATCAAGCAGTCCGATTCGATAATCCGAACCGATTTTTCGATCTACTTCCGATTCGATTATCCGTTCCGAATATTCGAATTCCGATTATCCGATTGCACACCTCTGATTATTGAAAATGATTGGAGCAATAATGGATTCAAAGATCAGTTATTCTTAATACATCATGTTCATGTGCCGTATTCCTTTGATAAACGCCATCTTCTAATAAACACCGCACCTCTAATATCAGGAAAACTAAAAAATAATGACATAGCTGTGGTACATGTAACATCTATTGAGCTAAAAAACAAAGAAAAACAGTATCAAACGACACTGGAATGCATAATGACATGCCTGGTGGCGCAGAATATTTCGTGATAGAATAAGTCACATAGTAAAAGCATAGTACTCTTCATTTTCTAAAAAAACAACTTGCTTGCAAGTTGTTACCTAATGGTGGTTGTCAGAGTCAGGAGCGGGACTCTTGTCTCTGGCTGTTGCTCTTCCGTACCGCCGAGCAACGAGTCGCCTCATCACGCTCAAGTTTTGTGTGAGTGAGAGCCCTGCTTTCAAAGTGACCATGGAAGGGAAACCGCAAATATAGGGATCGATTATTCCAAGAAATTAGTCTCATGCTACGTTCAGTCACCGTCGATGCACCACGCCTTGCTGACAATGAATAAATCGGTTATGCAGCAAGAAGTCTGCTATATGAGTTTTCAGCTCTTGAAGACAATTTTCCGTTAAGGTTCTACACCTATCGTTACTACTGGACTCAATTTTGAAAATGTCATGTGGAAAATCGTACATTTTAATAAATGCCGCCCTGTAATACCCGCCGCACTTAAAAGTAGGCGATCGTAATTAAACGCCGCGGCGTTTATTAGAGGGAATACGGTAAATACGTCCCAATCCCACAATGCAGGCATTAAAACCCAAAACAAGATTCTGAAGAATTAGACCTGCATCATCGAAGCGCATTTTTCAAGAAAATATGCATTTCATAAGCTAAAGATTTGCATCAATTAACTGAATTTAACCGATCATTAAATGTATAATTGTTAAGCAGCCTAAGCTAGCCTGCACTAAATCTAGATTATTGAACATGGCGCATAGGCTTTTTATATCTTTGTTAGAAGAGGTGACTTACATGCATTGCTGTTGAAATGCAAATTTAATTCAAAAATAGACTGATTCTGTTTTTGCTGTGTGTTGTTCATGGAGGTCAGCGCATTTGTATTGAAGTTGAAAAACTCCATTCCGGTGCTACAGGAATTCTGATGCAATCACTGACTCCAGAGCTACACAGCGACTTCTGTCGAGTAGCGAAACGGAGATGGTAAAATCCTAAATTCCTAAATTCCTCCAAAATGGTAATTCTAAATTTCATTTTGATTCTGTAGATGTACATCTGTATGATAGTGATAGCACTGATTTCATCAATATTATGACAGTAATAAATCGTAAAACTAGATTATTGTTTTGTCATGCTGTTTTCGTTTACTGGGACATCAGTGCAACAAATAGCAATTGTTGAATTAAACAACAATTTTAGTGTGCGCTTGCCTTTCAAAAGTAGGCCTGCAAAATGAACGTTGCATAAATTTTGAAGCACCTACTTATACTTTCTAATTCTGGGTGACCACTAGGTACGAAATTTCGAACCAGTACGAAATGGTTCGAATGGGATCGAAATTCGGGTCCTGAGCCCGAATTCTCGAAACGCGATAACCCCTATCCGGATACTGTCCTCGCCTCCTGAGAAAGTTGTTGAGTCATTCAATTCTCGAAAGCGGATAGGGTTATCACGAAAACAGTGAGATAAGGAATTCCCTTATCCTGGTCACTACCTGGCTAAGCGATTAATTCTTGCTTCATTTCACAGCAGAATGTCAGAGTATAATAAATCCATTAGATACCGTATGAGTCGTTCTGAATGCGGTATGTTATCCATGTAAAGATTCTCCTTCGTTATGATACAGTTTTCGCTTGAGTTTTCACGATGAGAAACTGTGGATAAGTTGTCAATTGTACGTTATGAATTTGTTAACATGAGGAGAGATTGAACTACATGCAATACCGGTAACTGGTATCTTGGCGAGAATAATAGTATACATGTATTTTTAGAAAGATTCTGTCGGTGTTCAACAAAAGATGGAATTGCTTCAAATTGCAAACGATTTTAGATTATGCATATTATCTAAAAGAATTGGTATTCGACAATTATCTGTCGATCGTTGACTTCAATGGGCAAAATCCGTATTGCTGAATAGCAAACACATTGCGTTTGAAAAAACATGATCTACATTCGATCTACATTCAGGCTCATGGAGCAGAAAATCATACGGAGTGATTTCTAGTGCATTGTGCACTAAGTGACGTCATCAAAAAATAAGTTAGTCCCGTAAGCGATTGCTGAAAGAAAAATTTTCAATGGACCGTCTGCTCCACAGCAGGTTACGTACGAATCTTTTTGATGGAAGTTTGACCAACTGTTTCTTCCCTACAACTTTGAGCGAATAATGAACTGTGAATTAGTACTTGGAAGTAGTATTGAAAGTGAGATCTAAAAGAGGAAGTCGTTGTGCTTGATTGCTAGTTGGAGGATGCTTAAATGTAGATATCACTTGTAATAAAATTTCATGCAAATATGTATAATTGTAGGGCCTACATGTTATATACAAACACGAATTTGTGTTGCGTTTTCATTTTCTCGCCTATCAGCGATTAAAACTTCCAGTTTGTAATTCAGTAGTTAGATAGGAGGAACTCCATCACTTGCTTCCATGTCATAGTAGTAAATGTATGTTCACGTTTTAATTTTTTGTAAGATATAATTTCAGCAGACAAAATCCGAAATTAACATCTTTAAATTGACAATGTCTGCAGATATCATGATGATGATCTTTTAAGATGTTGAAAGCATTGTTGAAAGATTGAACGGCAACTTGTTTGAGCGTACTGTGTGAGTCAAATTCGACATAACAAAATACATAAATAAAATTGAGCATTTGCGTAATATTTTTAATGTGCGTAAATTGCGCAAATGTGCAAAATATTTTAAATAAAAAAATTGCTGGCGCCAGTATCGCAGGTGAAAATGCCAGCAGCCAGCAAAAAACCTGCTGGCGCCAGCAAATTGACCATCACTGACTATGGAGAACAATCACTGTTAATACCGACAGATCTTCGCTTCACACGCTTTTAGCTCAACGTCTAAAATAGATTATCATCAATACGTTCCTATGACGATTGACGTCATTTTGGCATTTGACATCAGCTCAGCTCGGATAACTCTAAAAGCGCGTTTGCACGTGACACTTTATTGCTGACACTTTATTGCTGCCACCTGCAATCAGATGGCAGAGGCCGTTTACACTTGACACTAAAAAGTTGCTGACACTCGAGGAAAAATTGCTACTGACACTTCATCAATGAGTCAGAAAATTGGTGGAGATTGCAGAAGCCGTTTACACTGAAAGCGAACAGCTGCAGCAGTTACTGCATACATCTTGACGAAGAAAACAAAGCGTGAACGGCGAATATGGTTAAATATAACTGTACTGGCTTCTTGTGTACTGCACAACTATCTTATGACGAAGAAAGAATCGGCGAAGAGGTATGCTCCAAAAGATTCATTTGACACAGAGAACTTTGGAAATGGTTCAATTAAAGACGGTTCTTGGCGAATGATGGGAATGCCTGAAGCAAACATGCTGCCAATTGAAAGAAGCTGCAGCAACAATATTGCGGATTCTGCAAAAACAACACGAGATGAATTTCGAGATTTCTTCATGACACCCGATGGTGAAATTTCGAGGCAGTATAAATTTATCTGACATGAATTTTAACTTTGACAAGAAAGCTATTCATTTCATGCTTCATTACTCGTACAAAGAAAACAGCTGTGCTATCTAATTTGTTTTCTATTGATTTTCTTTAACAATTGTCTCTCAGCGTCATCTATGTACAGTATTTTGACAATATGGAGAACCCAATTATGATTCTTTGAAAACTATTATTATTCATTTATGTTTCTTTAGTTGCTATAGGCCCTATGTGCAACTATTAAATGACATAGAAACAGAACTGAAATACGAAAATAGCCTGTATTGAGTTGATGTAACAGTCTAATTGTAGATTTTCTACTGGAGCATTATTGCTGAATAATTTTGGCAATTGTGTGCTTCAAAACAATAGATCGTTTTTGGAAGAAAAGAAAGGTAGAATTGACAATAAGCCTTTACTGTTAGATGGATACAATGACGGCTATAAAATCTATATTATATAAAGCAACATTATCATCAATTCTCCAACTGACTGTCCATAATAATGTGCAATATAACCTCGTAAAACGGCCATTTCGTGATGAATTTGTCGCCGGCACCACTCCCAGACTTTAGATATTTTTGCTTTTTGAGTTCGTTGTGGAACTGAGTCCTGAGGTTGTGCATTTTTCGCTGAACCTCTTTGACTTCCATTTAAATTTTCCGGCAATCTTCTTCCATGCTTCGACGTTCCTTATTTTGTCGCGATATTCATGATTGTGGACGTTCCACAAACACGGATGCAGTTCGTATTCACAGATCAGTTTATCGGTTAATGCTCATGTCCACTCACACTTTGTATGTGTCATTTCATTCTCATTCATCGTTGAACCAGCGATCATCGTTTCACAAGATGTTTTGCTGAATGTTGGATAAATCTGCCGATGTCGATGTCAACATAATAACCAATCAATCAGTGATTCATTTTACTCGAGAAAGATGAGTCCCACCTGCTGATGCTTTTATCTATTGACCGGTTGTCAAGCGGCCTAGCACCGATACACGACTGCAAAGTCGACGATTAAATTCCCACTCATGTCTGTGGTGAAGAATTTCAGGTCAGACAATGCTCAATACTCCCACAAGCCGGTTGAGTTTCTTGTATAATGACAGTCAGGAAAATCAATTCTGTCCTAGCAAAATGAAGCTGAAATTGATGTTAACTGCATGCACAATAGTGCACAGTAGCAAAAGCAGAAAATATGTATGGATGAACTGTGCATATTAGCACATCATTAGTAATTTAATGACATGCGATAATGAAAAAAGCAAGACCAAATCCAGCCTCGAAGAAGTCAGGTTTCTGTGTTCCGATCACGGTCGTGTCACATGTGAGTGTCGGTAAAAGTGTCAGCTAAAAGTTGCGCCTCGTTCAACTGCCGTGACACTTGTGGCAGCCACTTTTCAGAAAGTGTCAGGAGCCGTTTACACGTGCAATATTTTTACTGACACTCGGTTGCAGCAACTTTTAAAAATGTCAGCAATCTAGTGTCAGACGAGTGTCAGAAGCGTTTACACGTGCAATTTAGGTGGCAGCAATAAAGTTTCATGTGTAAACGCACCTTAAGACTGTATCGAGAATTAGATAAAAGAGATAAGAATAAGCGCGCGACCAGTCTCAGGATATGGAAATCCTTATCCCTATCGCGATTCGAGAATTTGGGCCCTGGTGTCATGGAAGAATTCTCGTTGAATCACTTGGATTTAGTTCATGTAATGACAGACAATTGCGTTACGATGTCAGGGACGGTTTCGTTTCAAAGATGAAGAGAAATTCCATAAACATGATAAACGTTGACGGGTGCAGTTGTCAGAAGTAATCTATTCAGCAAATAGGTGATAAGGAAGTTTGATTTTTTGAAGCAGTTTATCACACTTGTTGATGCTCTCTCGAAATTTGTTGAAAAGCGACCAAAAGTTCGCTCGTTGCTTAAGCAATGCAGTGAAATCCTCCACGTAAACAAAATTCCGAATTATTGCGAAACGAGATTTTTGAGCCTGTATCTCGCTGTTGCAAACCAGTCTGTCACCAGTTTCCAGTTGTTCAGAAACTTGTACGCTTTGATGCCGAAGACAGCCAGTTGAAAGAATTGATGTATATGAAAGATCCATTAGACTCGGAGCAATTCGCAACTCATACGAGGCCCATTCGTGACTTCACACGAAAAGTGCAATCTGTCACTGGAAGTATGCATGATGATGTGTTGCAGCTGCTACTGGAGCTGATTTCGAAGCTACTGATGCGACTTGGTCACACAGCTGTGTTGTCAACGGAAACACAGCTGCATTTTCAAACG
Organism: Prostheceraeus crozeri; assembly: GCA_907163375.1. NCBI lineage: Eukaryota > Metazoa > Platyhelminthes > Polycladida > Euryleptidae > Prostheceraeus > Prostheceraeus crozeri. The sequence continues at coordinate 952,761 of CAJQUW010008964.1, read as the reverse complement.
AAAACACTCTTCGCACATTTGCTTGCAAATCTAATGAGTTGGTTTACTCAAAGAACATTCCTACTCTGTACACTGATTTATGTGAGGCTAACGAAACAGATCTTCAGCGCATACAGAACGACAAGGAACGATTGAGTGAATTCATTCTCCACAGTGTGGTGATTCGATTCACGCCGTTCCTTGCATCGATGATGGTAAAGAAGTGTCACATGCTGCTCAAACGGATCAAAGATTTCAACGAAAAAAGCTTGAGGAGTCTGAAATGTCTTCCTGCGGAAGTCAATTTACCCTCAACTGATCTCGGCGATGAGTGCGCTCGTTTGATTATGTCACATGGTAAGGATGTTGCCTCCTGCCTGTCAACTCTGTATGAGAAAAAACTTCTGTTGAAATACCCACTCTTGACTTAACTAATTGAAACCGTGATGGTATTGTGTCCCCACAACATTTTTATTGAATCGAGGTTCAGAAAAGTGAATTTTTTCGAGGAAATTTATCAATCCAATACCAGTTTGGAAATGTATAATTAATATATTGGTGGCTATATTACATGACATTACTTGATAGCTGTAGGCTGCATAGCCTAGGCCTATATGCTTGAATATGTCTGAAAGGCATCCGGCACATTTTTAGACTAATGATAATATACTGCAAAGAATTTCTTCGCAGTGATAATGTCGAGTTCCTATAGAAGCATCATGCACTTCAATATTTTGCATGCAAATAAGCATTTTTGTTTCTCAAAGACAAAGACTGACATAAACTGAAAGAAGGGATGCGATTTCGGAAGAAAATTAGATTTGACAACAAGGTATGTGCTCCACTTGGAATCAATTGAGAAGTGCAAATTCAATTTCCAAAAGCTTCTGTATTTGCAAAATTATGTACATCGTTCAAATGATATGATTTATAAAATACAGAGTAATAAATGCCATAGACAATAGGTACGGCGTGTTCTGGTTTTCCTGGCCTGCAAGCCTATAACATTTGACAAAGACGTTGGAAAGACGAACATCAATTGTTGAAAGACATGTCAGCATGATAGCAATATTGATTTAGAAAATTTAAGGTATACTACTAGTTGGACTGTTTAATTCAGTTGCAATTACACAATCAATAACCAAATGAAAATGAATTTCTGGCTCATTTCAACAATTTAGTCAGGTGTCAACAATCTACGTGTTTGATTCATATAAGCGCACATAAATAGACATGCACAAAATATGCTGTCATTTCACGATAGGTTTATTGAGAGTGAGACTTTTTCACACCCTCTGAGACCTGAGGGGGTCCAGTGGACCCCTTTTACAAATTCTTAGTTTGCCTGCTTAAATCGATTTCAAATCATTAGGAAAGTTGGTTTTAAGTAAAACAATGATGTTTACGTGTTGCAAGTCGATAAAGCTGATCCTTTGTGTGTCTTTCAGGCGTCTCAGTAAACACATGTGAAAATGTGATGTTTTGAAATTCAATGACAATTAGCACACTATCAGTTGTACTAAGAGGAGGTTTTACGATGTTTGCTGTCACCATATAGCCTCAGATAGATGATTTTGATGAAATTGATTTATCCTATGCAGCATGACCCTCACATCTAGCAATTTTTCAACTTTTTCATGCTAATCGGAAATAGGCCTAAACTTGGCCATAATTGCAGCATTTTAAGACTCTCAAAACAGCTGTGGAGATCTCAAACTCATCAATTACTGCTGTGAAAAGTTTGCCAACAGTCTGTTTTTAGTGTTGAACTATGAATATCATGAAAGCTTTCATTTTGAACATTGATTTATGCTGATTTGTTCATGTAGGCCAACCAGTCATGCAGGATCATGTGCGAAAGCAAAATATTCACATTTTGCGATCTTCTAGCATGACGCACATGCACGAGCATGATGTAAACATTGAATAAATGAATTTCACTCATCATGCATCATCGTGGACATGCACAAAATTATTTTTCATCTGATAGTAAATTTTTTGTTATGGGAATTTCTACACCCTCTGAGACCTGAGGGGGGGGTCCAGTGGACCCCGGGACCCTGTTCCCTTAGTTATTGTAATTCGATTTTGATGAAATATCATACACACATAAAGTGTCAAAAATAAAGATTTTACATGGACTCGATTTAATCATAACTTGCCAAATAAAAAGTGGACCCCCTCAGGTCTCTGAGGGTTAATTAAACAGTGCTAAATAGCGTATGATATTTTTCTCCTACAGTTGAAACACTGACATGCGTCGAGTAAAAAATATCACTTATGACTAGAGCGCTCAATTATTATAAATTCATATTCGATGCTCTCTAAGAATGCTATCTGAATGCTATTTGGTCAAGTGTTAAGAAGTTAAGTGCATTTTTTAATGGCAGGACATGCTTTTTTTCAACTTTGCGGATGATCATTATACATGTAGATTCTATCATCAGGATCCCAGGACACCAACTCATGTTCATCAAATTTTATACACTATAAACGAACTGAAATCACCACTCATTAGGTACACTAAACATTATACAAAATTTGTTCTCAATTTTTCATGATTTGAAGCGAAATTCAAAAACTTTGAGAATCAGCTTCAAGTCATTACTGCGTACGTACTAATGAACAATAAAATCTTTTGCTTTGAAAGGTTAAGGACGGTTGCATCAATAGACGAAGGTTCCTCCACAATTTGACATTATATATATTAATTGAACTCTTCATGTTTGTAATAAGTCTAATAATAGTTTGACATTAGCACGACTTTTCAAACATCACTGTAGCGATATGCGTTTGAGACTGAGCAAATCGTTGCTGTTGGATGACTGCTGTTGAAGTCGATGCATTCAATTATATGGGATCAGCTTCCGCGTCAGCTTTGAAGTCCCCGAGTCGTGCGATTTTATCCGGTCGGAAGATGACGCACAGCGATGTCATATCATTGACAGCATATGCTTCATTAATTCTATTTGCGAAATGGTGATAATTAAATACTTAATACATTTCGCGTGGGCGCAGATAAGAAAAATTGCTCAATCGAACAATCTCAGCACTTCCCACCTGGAAAAATCCTAGCGGCCCTCTAGCGACTTGGATTGTCATTTAAAAAGCGGGTTATTACACCGCTAGTCCGTCTAATTAATCGCTAGTTTTCCGATAGTCCAAGTCTCTAAACTGCTGCTGGAATTGTTCCTATTGGGTTTTTCCTCGCAGTTGTTGACGTACCCTTGTCCTCTTGTAGAGCAGTTTTTGTGTTGCTCATCAGTTTGTTCATCAATTCAAGAAGCTAGTTTTGGGCCATTCTGACCCGTATTAAAGAGCATTAGTAATACGAAGCACAACGTCTGCGAATGCTAAGCAATGTAGAGCTTAAATTGCTCAATGCATCTGGACATTCACCTGAAAAGTGAAAGAAGTGCGCAAATATAAGAATTTGAGATATCTGAAAGAAGAAGCTGATTATGTCGTTTTGCTATGAAGATGATCAGATTCCTGTCTCAATGCAACCGGATTACACATATTTATTCACATGTAAATTTTTTAGACGTACATTGAAGGCAAGATTTTGCGTCTCAAATGATTTCGACAGTATCTCTTAGATAAGTAGCATAATATCTACTCTGCCTCTTATCAAGAACCCTTAAAAAAGAAAATCTTGGAACATGTAATACAAAATATGATAAATCCTCAATCGACATGCAGGCACGACAAAATAAGCAAAAGTTGGTCGGAAATCACTTTATTTTGTTACTTTCTGCGGGCGAAGAGTATAATGGATGAGCTTGTAGAAAGCGTATTCATTAGAGACGGCGAGTACACTGAACGTGTTAAGTCCATGAAACGGTTTTCTATGATAAAAGTTAGTGGTATGTTTATAATACTGAAAAATACTGTTTAGTAGTATGTATTTTCAAGTTGATTTCGTCTATAAAATAGATCTATTATCGATTCAGTCATTTCAACTTCAAGGATTCAGACAACATAAATTAATAAAATTCAACAACATGAAATGTTCAAACAAATGAGACAGTTAATCGGTGTAAAACTCCTAGATCCTTTTGATGTCGCAAGACTCAACTTAAAAGGTCTACTCTCTGTTGACCACAGCGGAAATGCCTATCAATCAGAATTGAAATTATTTAGAGAGTTACTTTTGGAGTTGTATGTAGCTTTAAATGTCTATTCTTAGTGAACTGCTCTTAACTAATTGATAGAGGCACTAAAAATGCAAGTCTGCTTATTGCGAAATCATGCCTGCATGATTACAATGAAATAATGACGAAATGAAAACATTAAATAAAAGGAACATTGCAATCAAAAATAGTCACTGAATTTCCACCAAAATCTGATTGGTTTGAATTACTTTATCCACATTCATACGTGTGCGCTTCAATATAATACAATTTGGAATACTGAACGGTTTCTTTGGATGGCATGTAATTATTGGAACAAGTAAATCATACTTCAGAATCTTGTTGAAGATTTAAAGTATCCATAAGATTGAGAATAAATCCGATCGTTTTTTGCCGAATAGTCCGAATATGCGATCTAAGGTTGGAATTTTGTATCTCCTGCAACTCTAAGCGCTCCCTCAAAACAGAATTCTCCTTCTGCAGATTCGTCACCTCCTAAAATTAAAGCAGTGAGAATGAATTTAAATATATTGTTAGAGAACATGTCACATAAAAATTCGTCTAAGAGTCAGAGTACTATTTATACGATAAGTATGTGATAATTATGCGGCCAAGGACCATCGCAATGACTCTTATTCCGAAAGACAATGATAAGATTAGACGCTATCTATTCAAAATTAGTTAAAAGGATTCTCTTGGTTCTTATTCCCACATTACTCCTGCATTACTTTTTTCGCAATGGCAAATATTATGAGTCAATTTTGAATGGAGCTTTTATTGCATAGGCAGGCATCTTTCAATTATACATGTACATGTATATGCATGTAAATCTAATCTAGATCGTTTTTAAATTGGTTAAGAACATTCATTGTACCAATGAATCAATTCCTCTAACGCTCAGGAATAATATTACCATGAAATGTCATTTAAGATGTTACTGATTCATTTTGCTAATTTTGTTGTTCACTTCCGACAACTAGCTGGATGAAATGGTTGAAAACAAGTAATACAGATAGTGATAGTCATATAAGACATCTTGATTTGAATATTGTTGTCAATAATAACAGCTTGATAGCAATTAAAAAATCAAGAAGATTAAGATGCCGTCATATTTGGCCCTGCACTGCATGTGAACCTCAGGATTGTTGACCGTCAGAAATCTTTCTCAACGAAATTAATAAGTGGCTACCAAATTCGTTGCTTGATTCAGAACCCTAATCGACCTACACTACATCCAACACCTATTGAATAGGATATTCAATTTGTACCTATCATTTAATGCACCTAAAATTGGAGATAGCAGTCTATGGTTCCCATCAAATGATAGGATAGAGTCAGGGATGTGTGTCACCTTTTGAATTGCTTTCTAATGTCAACAGGTGACATCGTTATAAAATTGATTTCAATTGGCAACAAGATGACAGAGATTGACCAATCTTCATCAGGAGAAATATAAAAAGAGGACATTTAGTCCCTACAATTTTAAACGACAAACAGTTTTAAAAATTCCATTATATGCATGTATAGACTACCTAGATATTCTAAGATATATTCCAAGATATTCTATATCATAAAAATAGAAATCACAAAAGTCATAGGGAAGTAGGAGATTTAGGTTCATAGATCGCTGACCTCTGTAGCACATGCTGCATATTAAGGCCATGAGGCCAGTCAGTCATTAGTTGGCTAATGAATTTTAGTTCCTCCACCTTTCGTTGTTGATCATTTCCTTTTATTTCTTTCAGTATTGTCACCCTTAAATCTTCTTCCAGGTGTTGATGTTTTATACAATTATGAGAAACCACCCTTTCTTCATCTCCATGGCGGACGTCAAATCGATGTTCTGTCATTCTTTCTCTCAAACTTCTTTGGGTTTCTCCTACATATAAAAAATTACAATTGCGAAAACTTAGACCATAAATGATGTTTGATGATGTGCATGTTGTTTTAGCAGCTTTGATGTTATAAGAAAGTTCAGTGATAGGCGATAACACTTCAGTTTCAGTTGAGAGCATGGCGCAGGTTTTGCAGCGCGAGTTATTGCAGGATGAATTCTCATTTGGTCTCTTCTCGTTTATATGATAAAACAGATAATGCGTCATTTAACAACATTGGCATTGTTTCATCCTGTTGTTACACATAATGTTGTATAATAAAAATAATAACAATAAATAATGTTGCGTTATGCACATAAGTTGCATTGGTAATACAAAACTCTGAAAGCTAATTGTGCTCAAACATGCTTACACGGCTAGCGAAATGAAAGCAGCAAAATTGAGTAACAAAATTGAAAAAGAATAATAATGGAAACTAAAGAAAAGATGGCTTACAGTAGAGACTTTTGGGTTTTCAGTAATGAAGATGACAACAGCTGAAATTGTTCAACTTATGAATTTTAGCAAGAGAACATTTTTTAAGGTCGATACTGAGACACAAAGAGAGATTTAGTGAATAAAAATGTTCTACCGTTAGAAAAACAAATCCATCGAACGATGCAACTGCCCACTGATATGTCCTGAATAATAGATTTTCATCCACAGCAGAGTTACTAAAGATGTGGAATGAGTGATTGTCCTATAAACGGTCTGCAGCGGTCTGCGCAAGGACGGTATAAGAAAACGGAGACCGCTTGCTACGAGAACAAAGGAGAATGAGTGAAATATTGGCTGAGAAAATGCGGAGAGAAATTTGGAGGAATGTGATATTTGCGAACGAGAGCAAATTTTGAAGATTAAGGAATGACAGGTGGATGCAAGTCCATCAGAACGGATGAGCGAATGAAAACTGAGAACTCCAGATGAGGCATACAAAGACTAGAAGGTTAGTTCAATTGATGCTCCATGATCGATATGACACTTGATTGTAATGAGTTGCAAATTCTGAAATCTTTCGTGGAATTCGAAAAGCGAGAATGCGCACGCTAATATTTAGACTAGTTTCTTAATACATCGTTTGCAGACTGTCGGTTTCCATCTTTCATTAAGCACAAATCATGTTTGGCTGATCAGTTGAATCATGTTAGACCACTCGAAGGATGGAGCGGGTATCAAGATCACCAGATCTTGCGCTTACCGAACAGGTGTGATGGTATCTGGCGAAGAGAAAGTATCGAAAAGCAGTGGTATTAGCTGTTTGAATGACTTACAATCCATCGTGGTCGAAGAGATGGATGACCATTCCTCAGAGCGAAATTGATAACTTAATAAAAATACATTCAAATATTTAAACTTCGAAGAATAAGAACTGTAATGAATTCATCAGGTGGTCTCGTTACTAACACATCATAATCATGTTGAAAAAATCACTGTTTATCATCAGCTTAATTACTTTTCTTAGCTTGCGCAATCTTAGAAACATTTATCACAGTATGGTAAGAGGTTTTGATATGTATACATTTGGTTACATTAAACGGTGACACACATATTTGGGATTAGTGTACTTATCTATATTACGAAGGAGACCTAAAAACTTCCGAATTAGTTGCTCATGAGGAAAGCATCATACAGTGTTCAGATTGAGCACTTACAGAAAAATTGCAAATAATAGATTAGGATATTTCGCCAACAGAAAACATTAACTTTTTCTGAAAGTGCCTCAAACAGGCGTAAAAATCTGCACCCCTTTTATATCAAAACAAATCCACACCAGGGATATGAATGTTGCTAAACTGAAGATGACCTTCAATTCAAAGCATTTCTTACCGGCTTCCGAAAATTGAGACAGCACTATAACACCAATACACATAAATATTAGAAAATTGTCGAATGACAGGTTTTTCAGGCATATGAGAAATGAGTTATATTTAGCAAGAGACGTTCTGTTGGGAGTGGACAGTATTAGACACGATCAGGATTCAATATGTTGAAACTTTTATAGCTAAACTCTTCAAGTGAATAACTCATGATGTCTTTCCGCATTTTCTAGCAAATGGACCACTTGACAAAGATGCAGACACATGAATTGCATCAGCATTTAATCATAAAATTGCAGCTCACAATTTGAACAAACATCAGAAATACAAAAAGTTAAAAAATGTCAAAATGGAAATCGCAAATGTCTAAAATAATAAGTAACACAGGACAATAAAAGAAAGTTTTCCTCGACCTAACATAAAAAACAAAAATAATGCAGTGCCAATCATAATATTTTGCCATAGACATCCTCTGGTGATAAAGTGTTCAGTGAATATGCGTGTAGGCTACTATACATGCATATATTACTGCAGTTTTAAGACCTGAAGAAGCCTATAGTATATAGTAGGCTATGACTTTATGTTATTTTGTTTTACGATAGAATTTTTCTGTGTCGACGAAAGGTCATCACTAAATTCCGACCATGAATATTTAGAAAATTAAAACGTAGGACATCCCGCCTTTTCTTTTATGGAAATATTGTAGGAAAATTCTGAAAACTAAAATCTTAGAGGGTCAATTTTAGAAAAAGCAGGAAATACGGCAAGTCAAATAATGCAGGAGCGCCAATAGACAGCTTTCACTGATGAAAGAATCCCATCTTTAGGCAAATGACTTTCCATATCTCATGATTTGAGACCAAATTAATACCATTACGCATTCATGTTTTTTTGCGTGAATTATTTTCGATTTGTTACATCCACAAGGAATTCGAATATCGTGCTGTTCGAAACAAGATCATGCATTGATTAAAGATATAATAGGAATGCTGATAGCCACTTCTCAAATATTTGCTTGCAAGCGTGTTTTCAACATGCTTTAAAACAAACACGTGCACACAACTGTTTTCTCAATTATCATGTAAATTATCATTAAACAAATGTGTGTTTCACAATCAACAAGTCGACAAACAACCAACATGTCTTGCGGAACATCTTCTAAGGCAATTAACACCAATTGATAAGTTACACGAGTTAAAAAATCCCATGCTTTTCAATGATGATTTTTTTTGATTATTGAATTTTTCCGAACTGTTTTCCATCTTTTTCATAATCAACAACCGCAAAGGCTGCTTTGATGCGTCGAATAGAACATCAACAATTGCGGCATTATGCTAAGCTGACTATGTCGATTGATTATGTAGCCTACTACTACTACTACATGTCGTCATCGACTGTATTTCATGATGAGATTCTAAGCCTTCGTTTCTATCTCTCCAGATATCGATGGATAGACATGCTGGTTCACTTGCACTGAATCTGTGCTTTTGGTGTTTAAAAAGCGACTGTTGACTAGCATATCATTGGCCAACTCATCAGTCACAGGAACCTCAATGAAGAGCATGATTCCGAAGCCATTACACACGGCTTAGAACCATAAAGCTCAATTTAAAAGAACATGCTCAAAAATAATGTTTCACAAGGATGTGCAAATTAAAGCTGTAAAGCAATGTTTGAAAACCCGGTCTTGGCATTGTGTTTACATTTGTTTGATAATGTATTCGCCAATCAATTGATATCAGAAACCTTACAACATTTTAAAGATGCAGCATACCATCAACTACAACTGAGCACCAGCGAATTACACCTATTAAAGTTGGGAATATGTTATCAAGGCCAACTCTTCGGCCAACTAGTTTGCATAATCAAATAAGCTAATCTATTTCTGACTTCATGATTTGGGGGAAATATCTTTTAAAACCATGATTGTAAGTCTTGTCAATCGATAACAAAGCGAAGCCTGTTATAGTTTACAAATCATCCAACAAATGTTTACTCTAAGTAATTCTGCTTGCAAATACATTTAAAAGTGTACTATCATCGCTTCAAATGATAAGATATATCATTTGATGAGAATTCAGAGATTTCATAAGATCGTGTTTATATCTTCCCAAGCATAGCTTCTCATCAACTTTAAAGTGACAAAAGAAAAATGTCGTAGGTCGAATTGATGCAAACATGTACTAATTTTGCATGCTAGCTAATTTGGTGCACGAAAATCGGACTTAAATGCACATAACTCAGGAACTGGAAGACGTATTCCAAAAAACTTTTTCACTAAGTCCTTCACTTTGCAAGTCACTGATAAATACTTGCTGCCACCGACACTCATTGTCATAAACCTCACTGCCGCAGGTCTGGTATCAAAAAGTGTTCTGTAGACGCCGCAGTTATCAGACGATTGCTTATAGGCTTGCAGTCGCTTCCCATTCTAAGGCGACTACTATTGGAGCTCATTTGATTATAATAGAATACCACTCCTTTTCGTAGCCATTCTGTGAGGTGCTGCAGCATAAGTTGTAGTAAGTACTTTCATATTCCAGCACTTTTTTGCCTGAAGTTGACGAAGATTCAGGGAGCAGTAGGTCCCTTTATCAAAGACTGCGACGGTGGTTCCTCCTAATGTCTCCCATTGTTCCAAACCACCCCGTAAAAGTAGACATTCGATTCTCTCGCAATGTTGCTTCAGCAAATGGCAAGCTGTTGTGAAGGAATTCTTTTGGATTCGTAGCCTGATACAACCGTTTAATTGACTGCAGTCTTGTGTCAACCATTCAAACATTGGTTGAGAAATCTGTCAGCTTCGCTGAAATGATCGCTGTGTGCATCCTGGTTGCTCCCTTTCTTACATGTATCTCATAACAGCCAATTTTCGAAGAGCGGTTTCAGGTAGGTTCCATGCATCAGGCATGAACCCAATTGTGAAATCGGATCTCTGCAGCCGATGTCGATTTAGCGTCAAGATACAAAAGAAGTCATTAATGAATACAGTCAGGCCGCTGTCACACAGGAAAAGGTGTCTTCCATCTTCCATGTCACTCGCCTCTTTGCACATTCTTCAAAAGACATCTTCCATAAGGCGTGATGAGGAGATTTTCATCTGTCGTCTTCCGCCTTCCATCGTCCATCTTCCCTCTTCCACCTGCCGCAGTCACACTGGGGAAATCCATTTCCGATTCACTCAGCGCTGTTTTTCACTATACCGCAACTATGACTACTGTCTTGATCCTCGTCCTCGTTCGACAATGTGAACAATGGTTGTTTCCTGATTGCCTCTCTTCGCAAATGACAGCTTCATAATTCTTCCCTCAGACGTCAGTTCACGTTGTTCTATTTTTAGAGCAGTCTCGCGGCTGACACCTGACGGCTTACAGAAATGAACTTCATCAGCCGCATAATTTCATGTCTTATGTCCGATGGACGACGCCCTATGATTTTTCCTGTGTGACAGCGTGACAGACGATGAAAGATGGAAGATGACTTATGGCTGATGACTTTTTCTGTGTGATAGGTTGTGTTCTTTTCTACATGCAATTAAGGGGAAATCCCAAATGGAAGATGGAAGACGCTTTTTCCTTTGTGACAGCAGCCTTAGCATCTCTTGAAGAGCACCTTTTGCCACATCGCTAGTTTCTGCATTGAATCCTTCCTTTCTCGATCATTTTCTCAAATTTTCTATGTAGAAGTATGAATGATGCAGATCAAAACGTGTATGCCTTAAATGAGATCATGGACTAGAGATTATTTACTGAGTTATATCTACTTCCCTCGAAATCGGGTTTTTTTAATTCTACAACAATGAATTGTATAATAATAGCAACCGGCAAGCCATTTTTCATGGTGGTGCCAAGAGCAAGGCGCATTGAAATATCATTTCAACCTCGTGAAAGCCGGAGGCATTGAATCATTAGATTGTATAATAGATATATGAAAGCGAGGCTGCATGGCTTTTAATTTCCCGCAGGACAGCACAGCTACTTTGATAGGAAAGGTACCAATTTGGTTACCTAGTCAGCATGTAGAAAAGTACCCTGATACAAATTGCAAATTTCGAATGTCAATGGAATAATGCAATTCTGACATCTGCGCAGAATATATATTATATATATTATATATATTATATATATTATAGAATATATTATAATAATAATAATAAAAAGTTTTATTCCGATATGACAAACGCATGACGGCTTACAATAAAGGAAGGAAAACAATTATATAAGTAATGGGCAAAAGACCGTTCCAGGACACCATAAAATTCAAAAAAATAGTATCTTTAAAAACGACATAAATTCATGAATTTGAACCCTTTTTCAGGTTTTTAAGACCTAAATTCATGAATTTAGTCCATTCAAAAAGTACCATTTTTTCAAAAAATGACATTTTTAAAAACGACATAAATTCATGAATTTGAACCCTTTTTCAGGTTATGAAGACCTAAATTCACAAATCGGCTAAAGCCAGAGGAGCTTCGCTCCGATTTGGGCGTTTTTAAAAATACCCAATTTTCAAATTTTTCAAAATCTCAAATTTGAGAATTACAATCGGGCGAAGCCCTAGAACCTTCGGTTAGATTTTCATTGCTTAAATCATGACCGTTCAAGGTCATCTAAAACCGGACACCAAAAATCATAAAAGTTGAGAATTTCAAATTCATGAATTTTATCCATCTTTCAGGTTTTTAAAATATATCATGTGTCTAAAAATATTTGAAGGAATTGACATATTCTTAACAATAAGTTTAGGTACTTTTACAATTGTCATTCAAGGGTAGAGAACATCTGCTTCCCGCATTTATGAATAAAATGCATTTCAGTGTAAGGAGCTGTGTCCTCCAACTCAAACATTTGAAAGGAAACAATGTATGAAAGAACAAACAGCTGCTACACCCACTTATTCATTTGTAAAGACGTGGCATATAATTGCAGCATGTAGGAAGTAAGACTTCATTTACAATTCCATTAATCATAACTAGTGACTGTTTTCTTTCCTTATTGCAAAATGCCAAAACGTACTGCCGCAGAAGCTTTTTCGTTTTACATGCCGATTTTACTAAACTTAATTAAAGAAGAGCACAAGGAAACTGCGAATAAATACTTTGAAGAGTGGAAGTTAGAAATTCAATCGAGAAAGAAGAACAAATTGGACTCTCAAAAACAAGTGGAGGATATTACAGTAAAAATAGAACAGTATCTTAACACTACTACAATTCCTCAGTTCAATGTTACAAAAGAACATTTCATTACCATCGAAGATAGTGCTACTATGATTTCAAAACTGATTGCAAGTGATAAAGTGCACCATGGGTCGTTGCTGAGAAGCGCTGCTTATCAAGGTTATGGATTTAAAAGAATTCTGGAATTGAGTGACAATAAAAAAAAACAGATTTGTGGCAAACTTGGAACTATTTAGAATTTCCTATAACGTAAGTTATTGTTATTTCTTGATGAACTTATCAGATCTAATTCTACCACACGTATTATTTTTAAATTCATCAATGCCCATTAGTTTTGTTAGAAAACATTTTAAAGAAATCAAAATTTATATAGAAAAATTGAATCAACCGACAACTATAGAAGAAATGAGGTTTGGTTCCCAAGATGAATGAACATTAACTGTGTTGTTTCACTTTTTAAGATATGTGCAATGTACATGCATATTTGATGTATACATATTTATGAAGACTTATTTATAAGTAGTAACACATTTTGGATTATTTTGAAATGTAATTAAATTTCCTTTTGTTCTCCAGTCTCATGGTAGAAGACTGCTATTGTATAGATCTATATTTCAGTATGTAACATAATGTTTGATATTTAAGAATGATTCATGGAACTTAGTAGTATTGCATTTTGGATTATTTTGAAATGTAATTAAATTTCCTTTTGTTCTCCAGTCTCATGGTAGAAGACTGACATTGTACAATTGTATGATAAGATTGATTGTTGTATTATTATATTTGATATTTAAGAATGATTCATGGAACTTAGTAGTATTGCATTTTGGATTATTTTGAAATGTAATTAAATTTCCTTTTGTTCTCCAGTCTCATGGTAGAAGACTGACATTGTACAATTGTATGATAAGATTATTTGATATTTAAGAATGATTCATGGAACTTAGTAGTATTGCATTTTGGATTATTTTGAAATGTAATTAAATTTCCTTTTGTTCTCCAGTCTCATGGTAGAAGACTGCTATTGTATAGATCTATATTTCAGTATGTAACATAATGTTTGATATTTAAGAATGATTCATGGAACTTAGTAGTATTGCATTTTGGATTATTTTGAAATGTAATTAAATTTCCTTTTGTTCTCCAGTCTCATGGTAGAAGACTGACATTGTACAATTGTATGATAAGATTGATTGTTGTATTATTATATTTGATATTTAAGAATGATTCATGGAACTTAGTAGTATTGCATTTTGGATTATTTTGAAATGTAATTAAATTTCCTTTTGTTCTCCAGTCTCATGGTAGAAGACTGCTATTGTATAGATCTATATTTCAGTATGTAACATAATGTTTGATATTTAAGAATGATTCATGGAACTTAGTAGTATTGCATTTTGGATTATTTTGAAATGTAATTAAATTTCCTTTTGTTCTCCAGTCTCATGGTAGAAGACTGACATTGTACAATTGTATGATAAGATTGATTGTTGTATTATTATATTTGATATTTAAGAATGATTCATGGAACTTAGTAGTATTGCATTTTGGATTATTTTGAAATGTAATTAAATTTCCTTTTGTTCTCCAGTCTCATGGTAGAAGACTGACATTGTACAATTGTATGATAAGATTGATTGTTGTATTATTATATTTGATATTTAAGAATGATTCATGGAACTTAGTAGTATTGCATTTTGGATTATTTTGAAATGTAATTAAATTTCCTTTTGTTCTCCAGTCTCATGGTAGAAGACTGCTATTGTATAGATCTATATTTCAGTATGTAACATAATGTTTGATATTTAAGAATGATTCATGGAACTTAGTAGTATTGCATTTTGGATTATTTTGAAATGTAATTAAATTTCCTTTTGTTCTCCAGTCTCATGGTAGAAGACTGACATTGTACAATTGTATTGTTGTATTATTATATTTGATATTTAAGAATGATTCATGGAACTTAGTAGTATTGCATTTTGGATTATTTTGAAATGTAATTAAATTTCCTTTTGTTCTCCAGTCTCATGGTAGAAGACTGACATTGTACAATTGTATGATAAGATTGATTGTTGTATTATTATATTTGATGCAAAATACACTGCCGTTGTTTTCATTTTCCTGTACAAGAAGTAGACATTATTACAGTTATTGGAATTTATTTCATTTAAAATGAATGATGAAAATCCGACAGTTATACTGAGTAATATAGGTGATATATTACCTCAGGTTAATAACATGACTGAGTTCTTAGAAATATACGACAAACAAACAACTACGTATTTCGATTTAAATAGCATTTCAGAAGATTGTTTTCAAAATATTTATTCAAAATATTTCTTTAAAAAATGGAAGAAACAAAAATGGAAGAAACCGCAAGAATATATCCTTCGTTATCATATGAACGTAGTTCTACTTTAATGGACATTGAAAAGATTAACATTGAAAAAATGAACATTGAAAAACACAAAGATAGAGTACGCTATATGAAAGATAAGGAATCTCAATTATTATTAAGATTAGAGCATTATAAAAAATTAAGAAAGAGATGGACTAAAGTTAAGAATGTAACACAAGGAATTGGCATATTCTTAACAATAAGTTTAGGTGCTTTAACAATTGTTATATCTTCTGGTGTTTTAGTAATTCCAGTAGTTGCTACAGCTTTAACAGGTACGGGCGTTTTTGCAACTTCACTTGTTACAATGTTAGATAAATCTTTAATAACTAAGAAACGAAAATCATTAAAAACTAAGCATTTACATATTAAAGAAGTCTATGATAAACTACATTACTACTTTCAAAGAGTATGTGATGATAATGTTATTACGTTAGATGAGATTGAAAAATTTGATCAAATAGCTAATAAAGTAAATAAAACGCCATTTCATTTATAGTCCGAAAAAGTTGATGATAAGAATAAACAGGAGGGCAAAATTTCTAGTGATGGCTAAATTTCTAATGAAGAAAATGACAACATTTTTTTAGAAGAGCTAAAAACTTTAAGCGAAAATTTAAGCAAAACTTTATTAAACAAAACTTAAAGCGAAAAGATGTCAAACAACAAAGCAATAAAAAAATAATTTGTTCAGTAAAATGTTTTTGCTGTATTCCAATGTTACCACAAAATTCAAATATTATATTTTAAAAATGGATAAAATTAAAGCTGATAATTTTAAAAGAATAAAACAATTAGAAGAGTTAATAAAACAAAGAAATATTATGAAAGAAAATCATCTTCAACATAGAATGATAAAAGCTGGTATTCAATCTGATATGTTTGAAAAAATGCAGCAAACCGAGCAAGTAAAAACTGATTTTGAGAAAACTATGAACCATTTAAAACTCTTGAAAAAGAAAGTACAAATAATGATAAACAAATTGATATAACAGATCCAGAGCACAAAACTATATTAGATGACTATGGATTACTAGAATCAAACATTAATAAGAAATTACCAAAATCTATGCAATTTGAACATTCTATCTCATTTATAGATGGAAAAACAATACCTAGATTTTATCTCGGACAAAAAGAAATATTTCCACAACCTTTTCGAGGTATAATTTTTTCACCAGATAAATCTCCTTTTAATTTAGATAGAAATTTTGTTAATCTTTTAAGAGGAGCAGATTTAAATAATTATGCTGTAGAAGATCTCATAAAATATAAAGCTATGTTAGACAGAGTTGGTGCAGTAAAATCTCTTAGACGTTATAAACAATTAGAAAATTTATTATCAACGGGAGTTAAAGTAGGGAAAGGTTTATCTGAAAAACAGAAAACTGAAACAACTGTATTTTTACCAGATGATCCACAAGAATTACTAAATAGATTAAATATTTTAATATCTGCAATAAAAGAAGGACATAATTCTAGTTTCAATGAAATTCATGCTATATTGAAAAGACTGTTAGAAAAGAAGATTCTAAATGAAGACGATTATAAAAGTGTAACTGGACATCTCTGATGTCCTCCAGGGCTTCGCCCGTAGCTGAAATATGTTGTTGTTCTTTATTTTTTATAAAAAAAAATATTTATTTATTTAATTTTTTAGTTTAAAAATGTGTTCAGCAGATTTAGACAAAATTAATAATCATTTAGAAAATTTGACAGAGATTTTGGGTTCATCAAAATTTAGTACGACGTTAAAAATTATAACAACTACTTCATCACACACTTGTAATTTAGAACCCATTCTACATTTGGAACAAAATAAAAATTATCAAATTGCATTGACTAGTTTCTCCACATTTAACACTATTCAAAACGTTATCAAAGATGTGAATGATCAATTTAGATATTCTACTGATAAAGGTAAAACATGGAAAATACTAACTTTTCTTCCTGGTTCTTACGAAGTTGAAACAATATCAAATGAAATTAAGAGACATTTAGGTATATCATTTAAAGATAAGAAACAATTACATTTTGCAGTTGAACCGGCAGTTAATAAATTTTCTCTTACTTTAGACGAAAATCATCAAGTTGATTTTAATCATGATAGATCATTGTCAAAGCTATTAGGATTTAATAAACAAACCTATAGTCAAGGTTATCATTTAGGTGAGAAGATTCCAAAAATAACTGAAATAAATTCAATTGTTGTACATTGTGACATTATTGAAGGAGGATATATAAATGGTAAATTATCAAATTTAATATTCAGTTTTCCAGCTTTTACTGTACCCATTGGTTATAGATTAAATGTAATTCCACAAACATTAATATATTTTCCTATTACAAGAAAAACTATTAACAACATTGGCATTAGAATCACTGATGAGAAAGGACAAGAAATAAATTTTGGAGGTGAAGAGATTATGATAGATCTTTTGGTTCGGGAGGTATAAACTCCCGTTCGGGAGGTATAAACTCCCGTTCGAGAGGTATAAACTCCCGTTCGAGAGGTATAAACTCCTACGCGAAGCTAGAGAAGTTTAATTTTCTTCTTCTTCTTTAAAAACAAAAATAAAAAATGAAAATAAATTTTTTTATTAAAAAATGAGTGAAGTGCTACCATTAAATAAAAAAAAACTTAAATTTAATCATCATCCAAATTTATCTAATAAAGTTTTGTCAGTTATTTGTGGAAGATCAGGTTGCGGAAAAACGTATCTATTATTTAAAATTTTAACGACTCCAAATTTTTTGGATTATAACAATCTTATAATTTATACAACAACGGCAGAACAACCCGTCTATCAATTTTTAAAATATGGATTTGAAAATAATCTTAAAAAAACAGCAATTGCTTCATTATTCAAAGAATATGAAAAATCTGAAGATGAAGAAGAAATAAGTTCGTGGTGTGAAGAAGCAGCAAAAAATAATCAGTTAGTAGAATCTAATAAAAATAACCATATAAAGATACAATTAATAGATGATAGTGGTAATATGCAAGATCCTAGTAAACTAGATAAAACAATGAAACATTGTGTAATTTTTGATGATTGTGTTAATGATAGAAATCAGTCACTTCAGAGAAATTATTTCACAAGAGGTAGACATAATAACTGTAGTGTATTTTATTTAACACAAAGTATGTATTCATTAGACGGAAGTGTTATTAGAAAGAATGCAAATATATTTATACTATTTGAAATAAATGCAAGAAACTTAAGTGATTTGTTAAGAGATTTATGTGTAAGAAATAAAGATGAATTTAAACAATCGTGTAATAATGCTTGGTCAAAAGATTATGGCTTCATTACAATTAATATTGATAAAAAAATTCATGAAAGAGTTATAGAAAATATTTTCGCGGAGTGATAAAAATATACAAATATAGTGTTACAATATTTTTTTATTTTATGTATATATCAAATTTGTCTATCTTAGAAATTAGAAAATTAAAAAGGTTCAGTAGTTATTCCATCAGGTAAAATTTTTCTTTTATCATCAAATGGATCTAATGCTAATTTATGTTCTTCTTTTAAATACATGTTATGTTTTTTTGAATTAAGTCTATAATTACATGCTGTTTTTATTTCATTATTAAATAATGCATTTTTATAATCTTGAAATGTTATTTGATTAGCCACTGATGCCTTTGAAATTCCTTTTAATGTTTTATGTGTTTTAACGGGCGAAGCCCTGGAAGACATCTCCGATGTCCTAATATTATTAGTTGTATCATAACAGTAACATTTAGATTTTAAAAATATAGCTTCTGTTATGAAATCTTCATTTCCTTCTAATTCATCTTTTACTTTACATAAATCAGAAGGATGAATGATATCTTTTATTTTATTAATTTCTTCATCAAGTGAAGAATTATACGGTATTGTTAATTCTAAGAAAACAGAATCGGTATCTGTAAAGTGTAATTTATAGTTTTTGCCATAAGCAGGTGCTAAATAATCATATATAAATCTATACATAAATAGTTTAGCTAATTCTAATATAGTGAAACCAATAAAATTAAACTTATCATGTTTTACGCTAATTCGACGTAAATGTACAGCACATAGTTCATCACTAAATCTAGTAGTTCTTTTATATGTAGGTTTCCTTGTTAAATTTTGAAATCTATCTCTATCATAAACTATTTCAATATTTTGTCTATTACGCACATTTTCTAAAGTCTTACCATAAAATGCATTATTCATTAATTTGATGAACACGTTTCCAAAATCATCTTTATTTCTTTTAGCTATTTTACGTTTTTCAATATTGAACTCTATATAATTTTTTAACCACCTAGATTTTCTATACTCTAGTTTTCGATGTATTTTGGTGAGAATCATTCCATGATCTAAATACCAATCTAGCATTCTTCCTTCAACAACATACTTTCCTTTATTGCTTTGTGTTAACATAAGTTTTTTTGTTGGTCTATATTTCTTAGGAATTAAAGATTTTTGATAATCTGAAAAATCTTCTATATTAGGAATTTTGTTTTCGGGACAGAAAGGAAAATATTTTGTTTTATCTTTTATATAATCAGGGTATACTAAATCAACTTCATATACATAACCAAAATTATTTTCACCATCATATGTTCTTTGATAATCTAGAACGGGCGAAGCCCTAGTAGACATCTCTGATGTCGTACGAATATTACACCATGACATTTCACCTGTTGGTAATTCTTGTATCATGCAAGAAGAATATAAGCTATTAAAATCATAATATAACAAATAGTTTTCTCTCATGAATTCATCAATTGCTTTTTCACGTTCTACTCCTTCTCGTTTCGTTCGAAAAATTTCTAATATTTTTTCTTTTTCTTCTGGAGATAAAGGTTTCATTATTCCATATTCTTGTGGATTTACTTTCTTATTATAACATTTAACATATCTATTACCTAAAACTGATGAAACTCCACCTCTAATTCCAGATTCAAAAAATAATAATTTATCATATGTATTTTCTTTATAATGTTTAAGTTTAACGGACTTTGTCCTAGAGCCATCGGCTTGAACACCAGTATGTTTTAATCCTGCTAGCCATGTTAAACCTGGTGTAGAATAACAATAACATGGATCTATTCCGTAATATTCTAAACACATATCACGAAAGTTTTCAAAAAGATCAGCTAGTATTAATACATCTATCTGTAGATATTTCATTGTATAATCATACATTGTTTTACAATTTAACTCTCTCCAATTTTTTTCAGCTTCTGCATAGTCTTCGTCAGATAATTTTGATTGTTTTAATGTTGATTTAAATTTATTTATTGGAGGAAGTTGTTCTTCTTCCATAATTTTATTCACAGAATTAAAATCAGTCTTCGACTGTGAACCACAGGTTTTATCTCCAGTTATATCAGTCTCGACTGTGAGCCGCAGGCTATATACTCATACGGAAATATTCCTTTTAAAGGTTTTAAATTATATTTATTTAATATTTTACATTGTTCAGATTTCAAAGTTTTTCCCATAACATCTAATGAATAAGGAGTAAAAAATCTAAATGCATCTAAAATTCTAATGCAACCTAATTGCATTGAAAAATATTCTTCTTCTGTTTTACATAGTACATTTATTTGTTGTTGTTGTAATTTTTCAGATGAAAATAAATCTTTCATTACTAGATGGAAATCATATTTAGAACCATTGTAGAAATATAGAGGAACAAAGTTATATTTAAATTTATTAGCATTAAGATTACAAGAATTATGTGCTGCACCTCTATATAATCCATTTAGATGATCATGATCTTTTACCTTGACGGCAGAGCCGTCGCTTCGCTTGTCAAGATATCTACCTTTGCCATTTTTATAATTTTTTGTAAATTCTCTTCCACAGTAATAACATTTTGTTTCATTAATAAAATTTAATTTTTCTTTTTCTGTTAATGGCATCATTGGAATATTTGTTTCAAGCAATTGTGAAAAACGTCCTTGTAATTCTTCTACTTTCTTTGTAAACATTTCTGAACTATCTTCACCATAGTATTGAAAATATTCTGATTTAAATAATTCAGGATAATTTGAATGAATGTACATTCCCCAACATAATGGTTTTTGTTCAAATAAATATTTTTCTTTACTTTGTTCAGCTGAACTTTTTCCAGGTGCACTTTTTTCAGGCGCACTTTTTTCAGAATTATAATTTTCAGAATTATAATTTTCAGAATCGGGTGAAGCCCTGGAACTTTCCGTTCGATTTTGTGTCATATTAACATTATATGCTTCAAAATCACAATAAATAGTAAAGGGTACTTTATTTTTAAAATACCATTTATTATATTCTAAATAATCATCTTTAGGAAAAGTATTTTGAACTGCTTCATTTTGTTGGCAATTCTCCAAATGTCTATTCATTTCTTCTAAAGTTCTAAAACTTGTCATACATTGAAGACAAGGAAAATTTTTATTATCTGAAGTTTTTGTAAATATAGAAACATCTTTACACAATATAAAATGACCCTGATAATATAATATATTCGCTTGTGCTGGTTGTTTTGACTGTTCTAGTTTTTCAAATTCATCTTTATATATTTCATGTGTTTCATTAATTTCTTTTGTAATATTAAATGTATTTTGATGATAATTTTGATTTAATATTTGTAGCTGATAAATATATTCTTTATCATATTGTTCTTTATATTGTTGTAGACATTTTTTTAAACATTCATTTAATCGGAGCGAAGCTCCTCTGGCTTTAGCCGATTCTTTATTTTCTTCATTATTTAATCGGAGCGAAGCTCCTCTGGCTTTAGCCGATTCTTTATTATTTTCTTCATTTAGTTTTTGAATTGTTTCTATCTCATTTTGATATTTATGGTGATATTCTTGTAGCAACATTTTTATTTGTTGTTGATAATCTATTTTACATTTTTGTAAACTTTTATTTAAATTTTCTAATTTTTGTTGATATTCTGAAGATAAAGATGAATATTTGTAATTATAATCATCAGTACGTCCTTTATAATTATTATGATTAATCATTATTGGTGATAGTGTTTTAACAAGTTCAAATTTTTCAGTACATATTATTTTTCCTTGGTAAAAAATATTATGATGCATGTAATTTCCTCTATCATTATATACTATTTCTGATTGACATAAATTTTTATTATTCAAATAAAATTTTTTTGAATCTGAGTAAAGTGGAATAATTTTACCAATAGAAACATAATTCACATTTAATTCAAAAACATTTACTTCAATTAAATTTTTATTCTTTTTATGAAACTTTTTTAACCTATTATAATCATATGGAAATTCATCTAAGCCATCAGAAAGATCAAATTCATTTATGTATTCTTCTTTATTATAATGACTTAGTCTTTCTTTATGATATTTTGCAGGATGTAAATGTGCTATAATACTCCACAGAAAACAATAATCATCTTCATTTTTTATGTTGATTATTTGTGGTGAACTGAAAGGTAAAGAAACAACTACCACCAGTATTATTTTTATATTTATCAATTACTATTTTCTTAGATAGTATTTTAACAAATCTCCAACCAGATTCACGTAACTGGGCTTCAATTATACAATTTTCTAATTTAAGTATCATCGATTCAAATATGGGTTGTATATCATTTACATTATGAATTTCTTGTGAATTTGTAAAATGTCCTTGTATTATTTCTTCAGGAATTCCATCAGGTCCATTTTTTGTATAAAGTACTTCTACATTCATATAACATTTGAAAGATTTCTTAAATATATTATAAAAGTTGGTTAGAATATCAGAAAAAGTTTTATCGGTTTCATTATATTCAACGGGCGAAGCCCTGGAAGACATCTTTGATGTCCCGTGTACAGATTCATTAAATAAATATTTTATATCTGTTTCGGGCGAAGCCCTGGAAGACATCTTTGATGTCCCGTGTACGGCTTCATCAAATTCATCTATTTCGTTAAATTCATCAGTATCGCTAAATAAATATCTTCCATCTGGTACGGGCGAAGCCCTGGAAGACATCTCCGATGTCCCATGTACGGGCGAAGCCCTAGAACCTTCGGTTTGTATGGTCTCATCTTCACTATTAAAAACTTTTTTATATTCCGAATGTGAATAATCATCAAACATTTTTTTAACTTTTATATCAGTAGGCAATGTTTCTAGATAGTTTTTATAACTATTTAATTTTAATATATTTCCTTCATCAACTCGTTCTACATTTTGTAAATGCAATTTACTATTTAAATGAGATTGATAACTTCTTTTTGTTTGCAACTTTTTTTTACATAAGACACAATAAAACTTGGTATTTTCCATTTTTTTTATTTTTTTAGAGAAAATTTAAGAAAAAATTTGTGTTTTAATTTTAGATATAAACATTCTAATATCAAGGACTTGAGTGTTATTTTATATTATTATATATTTCACGTTCTTTAGTTATTTTTTTCTTTATCACATTAAGTTTAATCATATTAAGTTTTATCACATTAAGTTTTATCATATTAAGTTTTATCTTATTAAGTTTCATCATATAATGTTTTATCAAAAGATAATTTAAATTTTTTTTCACTAACTATTGATTCATCATCATCATCATCAATTGATTCTTCATCATCATCATAAATTGTTTCTTCATCATCATAAATTACACTTTTTGGTATAGGATGCCCTTCCATGATAGGATACCATTCCCTGATAGGAATATCTAATTCTAAATTACATCTTTTATCTGATAATAATATAATAGAGAAAAATATTGGTCTTTGATCTCTTTTGGAAAATTTAATAACACCACCATAATCTGAATCACTTTTAGTTTTTGTTAAAGATGATAAAATTTTAAATTGATTAGATGTAAATCCTAATTTAAATTTTGTAGACCCGACACATAGTTGTCTAACAGTATCTTCAACTATACCATCATTATTATTTTCAATTGTAAGAAAATGAAATTTAGATAAATTTTTATAATTACTAATATTTTTATAATCTTTTTTACCATTTACACCTTTTTCAGATGTTACAGAATCATCATTATTATCATAAGATTCTCTAAGATCGGGCAAAGCCCTAGAACCTTCGGTTCGTTTATTATGATTATGGTCATTGTTAATAGTATAAGGTGTAGACTACATATAAATTTTCTCTTGTTGAGCTAAACCATTTATATAAGATTTTAATAAATTAATATTTAAGTTGGAATATAATCCTATATACATATCATCATCATATCTTTGGGGCATTTCTAATGTTTCTTGTTTATAAATTGTGTCTCTATAATAAACTTGACATAATAATTCTTCATTATGTTTTTTACTCTCTATGTGAATGTTATATTGATTTTGATCGTCAACAAATAATCTAATTTTTTCTTTCGAAAAAGATTTTAATTTTTTAACTAATTCTTTAATATTGATATAATTAATAATTTTAGTTTCTATCCAATCAGTATTACTAATTGGTAACACTGCTCTAATAAATCCATAAACATTATTATGACCTATTATAACCATATTTTCTTTATTTAATTCAACATAAGCTACATCATTATATTTACTTACAATCTCCATAAATTTAATAAATGGATCCCCCGGAAATAAACAATAATTAGTTTCTATAGAAGGTAAACCTTTAGTCTGTTCTCTAAATATTTCGGCTTGTAATTGAAATAAAATATTAACATCTATACATGGATTATTATTATTATTATTATTATCAAAACATTTATTTTCAAATCCCGTTGATCTCGTCGAATAAGAAGAACAGGATGATGCGGGCGAATATAATTTTTTTAAATTTGGATTTTCCATTTTTTTATTTTTATTAGAAAAAATTTTATTTTTTTTATTTTTATTAGAAAAAATTTTATTTTTTATTTTTATTAGAAAAAATTTTATTTTTTTTATTTTTATTAGAAAAAATTTTATTTTTTTATTGTTTTAAAAATGATGTTACCAAATGTTGGTGGAGGTGCATATATCCCGAATAATCGTGAATTAGAAATAGAGATAGAAAATTATATCATGAAAACTGGAGACGTTTTATCTGGACCATTGCATCTTTCTATTCTTCCGCAACAAAATACAGAGTTAACAAATAAACAATATGTTGATACACAAATCAATGACTTAAAGGAAAAATATATAAACGATGTTTTGGTTCCACTGATGAACGAATTAAAGTTGCTTAAACTTAATGACAAATCATTAAACGAAAAATTATTAAAACTTGATAAAAAGGATAGAGAGCTAGAAGCAGATATAGCAAAACTTTTTAAAAAGATTTCTGAACAATCAAAAATTTTAATATTACTTTCTTTAAATTTAAAATCTGCTGTAATTAAAAATAAACATCAGATAAAAATGTTAAAAGAACAATTAGAAGATGAAATAGAAAAACTACCTGAAAGAATTAAAAAAAATTTAAAGCAGTTACAAATTACATTCCAAAAAAGTGTTGATGAATTAAGTTCTAAAATTACTCAACAAATGAAAAAGATGAATAGAATAATAAATGAAGTAAACTCACTTAATGAAAAAGTTGATAAAATGAAAAATCTGAAAATCAATTTAGAAAATGAATTAAAGAAAAATTTACAAGAAAACTCTAAAGAAAATAAAGAACAGTTAGATTCTGTTAAAAGACAATTAGATGTTCTTAAAATTAAGCTAAATGCTCTTAAAACGGCGTTGAAGATTAATCAGCAGAAAATGCAAGTTAATAGAAAAGAAATTAAAGTACATCACACGCTGCTTGACGCAATAGATAAAGTGCAACAATCAATTAATAAAGTTATCTCGAAGTTGTTGTCCATTCACAAACGTAAATCTTAACACGTAGATATTTTTCCCAAAAGTCAAATTTAATCCTAAAAAATGCCTATAATTTATAAACACAATCTTAAACATTTTGCATCAAATAATAAAATTGCTCATGAACCATCTCAGAAACCTGTGTACCATTATGATAGTGTAGAAACTGTCGGAACACAAAAGTTCCTAGGCACCGCAGGTGCCGTCCAAAAAGAAGGGGCTGGCATCTTTTCTGGTATTGGAAGTATCGTTAACTTAATTAAAAATAATAAAGATTTGATTACATCTGCTGCAAAAGGAGCAGCTGCTATAGGTAGTACAGCTAGTGCAATATCAAATGCTGTTAAGTCTCAAAACGAATTAAAACAGCTAGAAGCTATTCGTAAACTTAGGAATGATTCTGAAGAACTAAAAAATTTAAAAAAACTTTCAGATGAAACAAAAAATAAAATTGCTAACATAGCTGTGGGGGGTGAAACCTTGAGGAGCGGAGCTCCGTCTAATAGTAAACATAATGAAAAAACAATTGAAGAAATAAGAGGTAATGGGCTAGCAAAATTCTAAAATTATATTTTAGTAAAATTTTTTAGTAATTTTTTTAGTAAAATTTTTTCTGTCTGGGAGAAAAACAAAAAGTCAAATTATTTTTTATAAAAATGTCTTCGCTTATCGAAAATAAATTTAGATTAGACGATCCTCCGTTCGTCAGTTATAATCAAAAAAAGAATGACTATATAAGAATTGCTATGAATCCCGGATCTTCCAGTAGAGTAAATACTGGAGGAGATTTAATTTTTGAAGTTGATAATCAGCAGAGTTATATATATCTACCTGATTCATTTTTACACTGTGAATATTCTTTATATAGTGATGCCAATTTTACAACACCATTACCAGAAACCGATAATATTGCACTAGAGAATAATTTCTTTCCAAGATTATTTACACAAATGCGTTTAGATGTTGCAACTCAAAATATAGAAACAATAAGTGATTCTCCAGGTGTAATTGATACAATGCTTCGATTTGTAACAATTGGTGAAAATAATAAAAAGTATGAAATCGAAGGTTGGTTTCCTGATACTAATGATGGTATAATTGTTGATGATTTAACTCACGCTGGAACAGATGCCGCAGGAATTGCGAAAGATGTAGAAAATATTGCAAAACATTTAAATAAAACAAATAATGATGCATATAAAGAAAGACGTGAATTTAACAAAAAAAGTAAACAGACAGTAAATTGGTCATTGTCTCCATTATTCGGATATTTAGATTATGATAAAATATCATATCAATTAAAATTTAAATTAATAATTCATCGTACAGCAAATAATGAATTAATCTTTTTTGGTAAGACTGGGAAAAAAGCATATTTAAAAATTGATAGACTTGAATGGTGGATTAAGCATATTACTCCTAGTTTAGAGGTTGAAACAGCTATTGCAAAAAGATTAAATACTAACAAACCAATTCCAGTTAATTTTCTAAAGCGTACTGCTAGCTCAGTAACTTTTTCCGAACAAAGATTTAACTGGCATTTTACTAGAACTGCGAATACTCCAAGATATTTATTACTAACATTTCAAAGAAATAATTCTCCAAGTTTTGATAAGAACAACAATATTTTTCATATTAATACAATTCGAAGTTTACAAGTTTCATTAAATCAAACCCGTTATCCAATTGATCCATTAAGATTCGATGATACCAATAATCAATTTATGGAAGGATATGATTCTTATCGAAATCTTTGTACAGAATTTGGAGTTGAACCACAATTAACTCCTGGAGATTGGAGACATTTATATCCAATTTTCTGTTTCGATTTAAGTGCACAATCTGAAGATATTATTAAAAATGGTTGTGATGTAACAATTAATATTGAAAAGAAAGATTCCACAACTTCATTGATGGCTTATGGTTTATTGCTAGAAGATGTAAAATATTCTATTGAAATTCTTAATGGAAAGATGGTAAGGATCGGTTAGTAACCTTAGGACCTTTGGTCCGATAGGCTAAAGCCAGAGGAGCTTCGCTCTGATAAGTTAATTAAAATTTTTTCATAACTAGAATAGATTAAAAATTCTTAACTTAAAATTTTTCATAACTAGAATAGATTAAAATTTTTTGGTAACTTAAAATTTTTTAGTAACTTGAAATTTTTTAATAACTAGAATAGATTAAAATTTTTTGGTAACTTGAAATTTTTTCATAACTAGAATAGATTTAAATTTTTGATAACTTAAAATTTTTTTATTAAAAATGTCGCAAGCGAAAAGTAATATTAATAATAAAACTGTTGAATTAAAATTACGTAATATTGTTGACAAAAATACCCCTAAAACTATTACTATTAATAAAAAAAAGTATTACATAAGTAAACCAATGATAGAGAATATTCAATTACAAGAAGAAAAGAATGGCGGGATTCTCCCATTAATTCCACTAATAATAGGAGGCATAGCTGCAGCAGGAAGTGTTGCAGGTGGGACAGCTGGTATTGTCCAAGCAGTAAATAAAAATAAATCAGAGAAGGCAGCATTAGAAGAACAAAAACGTCATAACAGAGAGTTAGAGAAAGTTGCTAGGGGAGAAGGAATAGTAGATAATTTTATTAGTAAATTAAAATTAGTTGATGAAGGAAAACGAGTTCTTAAAAATATTCTCCACAATGTTGATGATTTAATTGAAATTAAAGAAACAAAAGATGGTTCTGGAATATATCTTAGTCCTAGTATGATAAGGTAATTACCTCAGGACCTTTGGTTCTTTTCGGTAAAACATTTATTTTATTTTATCTTTTTAATTTTTTTTATCTTTTAAAATGAATTCTACAAATTCCGAAAATTTAACTAAATTAAAAATTTCTAATTTAGATTTATTGAATTATCTATTAAACAAAAATAAAAACTCAAATTGTAAAATTTATGAAGGTAACGACGACAAACAAAGTTTGGCTACTACCTACGGTGGTGACATACAAAAAACATTAGAAAACTTTCCTGGATTTATTTGGAGTAAATATTCGAAAGAAAAACATCTTCCTGGTCATTCATATACTGGGCCAGGAACTCGATTAGATATAAGACTAGATGAGAATAATAATCCGAAACCAGGTGAAGAACCAATAAATAGAGTAGATGCCGCCGCTTACAGGCATGATTTAGCTTATCGAAATCATGATCTAAGTTCTCGACATGCAGCTGATAAGAAGATGATACAAGAATTAGATAGTATTCAGAATCCTACATTTAGAGAAAGAATTGAAAGAATGTTTGTTAAGAAAGCTTTACAAGCTAAAATATTATTCGGTCAGGGTTTAAATGAAACTAATAACCCTGAGAGCAACGCTCGAACTAATAACTCTGAGAGCAACGCACGAACTAATAACTCTGAGAGCAACGCTCGAACCTACGCGTCTGAAATTCATAAAGAATACAGAAGGCCTAAATATTTATTGAAAGTAAAAGTATTTAATAAAGATGATATTTGGAGTGCTGATCTTATTCATATGCCGAATGAAAAAGATTATAAATACGCATTGACGGTTATAGATTTATATACACGATACGCTTGGGTAAAACCTTTAAAAAATAAAAGTGGTCTGTCAGTTAAATATGCGTTTGAAGAAATCTTTAAAGAAAGTAAGAGAAAGCCAAGGAAATTGTTTGTTGATAAAGGATCGGAATTTTATAACCGAAACGTTCAGCCACTATTTGAAACAGACGAAAGTCATCGCCAAGGCTCAGTTTATTCAACTGAAAATGCAGGGAAGGCCGTAGTGATAGAAAGATTCAATCGGACGTTAAAAAATAAATTATTCAAGAAATTTACTGAGCAAAGAAATCAGAAATGGTTGAAGATATTACCAGGAATTGTGGAAGAGTACAATAATAAAGTTCATTCTGGTATTGAAGAAACTCCAAAGAATGCTTCTGACGACCCTGATTTGATACGAAAGAAAATATTCGAGAATAATAATTTGAATGAGAGTAATCCGAATTTGCAGAAACTTAAGCCGAAATTTAAAATTGGAGATAGAGTTAGAATATTTAAATATAAGAATAAATTTGAAAAAGGCTTCGTCGGATACTGGACTAAAGAAATATTTGAAATTTGTAAAATAAATCCAACTTATCCGTTTACTTATGAAATTAAAGATTTAGATAATGAGGATATCAGAGGTCGTTTTTATCAAAATGAATTACAACGAACTGAGCTTTAACCTTTAGGTGGCGCTTTAGCTAGCTTCGCTTGAGTTATAGATTGTTTAACTCTAACATAATATCTAGAAATGATACTCCTTTTTGTAATTTGTACAAAACGTATAAACATAATTGTCCACAATAAGTAGTTCCCGGTTTTTGAATTTAAAAAGTATTATAAATTCCATTGCCAAGTATTTCTGTTACTTCATTCGTAGGTGGAAGTCCGTATGAGTCAAAATAATAATTTGAACAGTTTATATTTCTTTGTCCTGCTGACCAATGTACGCCTTTTTCATCTGACGTATGGAGATTGGTTACGAAATTTACAGTTATTGATGGAACTTTGTTCCGGGAACTGAAGGTTCCTGTTGGCTTATTTTTTAGGAATTGTAATTCGTCTCTCATTAGAACATGAAAATTCTTTATTCCTAATTCATTTGCGATTTTCTTTAGGTCGAAATTTGTCGTAGTTTGCGTTCCATATAATTTTAAAAACTCATTTATGTTGTTCATTTTATAATAAAAAAATTTCTTAAGGGACCCCTAGAAGTCAGAAGGGACCCCTAGAAGTTAGAAGGGAGGGGGTAGCAGAACTACGTTCATATGATATTGAAGGATATATTCTTGCTGTTTCTTCCACTTTTGTTTCTTCCACTTTTAAAGAAATATTATTAGTCACATGATATATTTTAAAAACCTAAAAAACGTCTAAACTCATGAATTTGAAATTCTTAACTTTTCTGATTTTTTCGGTGTCCTGGAACGGTCATGATTTAAGCGAGGGTGAAAATCGAACCGAAGGTTCTAGGGCTTCGCCCGATTGTAATTCTCAAATTTGAGATTTTGAAAAATTTGAAAATTGGGTATTTTTAAAAACGCCCAAATCGGAGCGAAGCTCCTCTGGCTTTAGCCGATTTGTGAATTTAGGTCTTCATAACCTGAAAAAGGGTTCAAATTCATGAATTTATGTCGTTTTTAAAAATGTCGTTTTTTGAAAAAATGGTACTTTTTGAATGGACTAAATTCATGTATTTAGGTCTTAAAAACCTGAAAAAAGGACTAAATTCATGAATTTATGTCGTTTTTAAAGATACTATTTTTTTGAATTTTATGGTGTCCTGGAACGGTCTTTTACCCACTACTGCCGTGTTGCCGACAAAGATCGAAGTGGACGTGCAAGAGTATTTGATGCGACACGAGCAGCCATTCTCGATAAAACTGAGCAAAGTCTAAAAAAATCCGTACTTTAATCATCTCGTGAAATCAACGTTCCCCGCTCCACGATGCAGAAGATACTCAAAGAAGAACTTTCTCATCCATACAAACTTCAGATGCTCCAAAAATGGTACGAAGACGATTCTGACCGACGCATGGGAATGTCGACATGGTTTAAATACCGATTGGATGAATATTCTGCCATGGTGCATCGGAAAGTGCTCTTTAGTGATGAAGGCAACTTCTATATCAATGGTGAAGTGAACAAATAAAATTGCCGATGTTATGCGCGGGAGAATCCCCACTGGATGCAACCTACAAAAGAACACAGTGGTGCAAAACTAATGGTCTGATGCGGTCTGTGGAGGGACCATGTTTTAGGGTTATTCTTTTTTGACTCCACGCTCGACGGCGACAGGTACCTTAATGTTGCAAGTAGAACTTATCCCTCAGTTAAGCTCAATTGGAGAAGGCCGGCCTGAGTGGTTCATACAGGATTGAGCACCTCCACACTGTCTTGAAAGTGCGCGGCTGGCTGGATAAAAACTTCGTTCTTTGAATTGGTCGAGGGGGACATAATGCGGGAGCTAGCGTGAAGTTGTGCAGGGAACGAGGTAGTACATAAAACTTTCACATAGCATAGTACACCTCTAACCTACTGCAAAATTTCGCGTCTGCTGGATCAGATCATTTGCTTTTCAGAAATAGAGAGGATGACAAAATCCTATGTATTTCCAGTGGTAAAATTGTGACATTTAAGGTGTTGACTCCATTTTTTCGAATTTTTGCTCATAAAAGTTACACAAATTGGTATTTTGTTGAACTGGTTATTATAGAAATCATCTACAGATCATGATCTTTCAAATGAGTTATCATTCATTGACAGAGGATGAAGTAAAGTGTACAAACAGACACTTTTCGTTAAAGTATATCAACAATTTTCCTGAAATTTCTATGTTAAAATTTGCAGTTACACCAACGAAAAGTGTCTGTTTGTACACTTTACTTCATCCTCTGTCACTGAATGATAACTCATTTGAAAGATCATGATCTGTAGATGATTTCTATAATAACCAGTTCAACAAACTACCAATTTGTGTAACTTTTATGAGCAAAAATTCGAAGAAATGGAGTCAACACCTCAGATGTCACAATTTTACCATTGGAAATACATAGGATTGTGTTATCCTCTCTATTTCTGAAAAGCAAATGATCTGATCCGGCAGACACGAAGTTTTGCAGTAGGTTAGAGATGTACTATGCTATTTGAAAGTTTTATGTACTACCTCGTTCCCTGCACAACTTCACGCTAGCTCCCGGACTAACAGTCGAATGGGCTGCTCGATCCCCCGACCTGAATCCTATGGATTACTTCTTTTGGGGATACGCTAGACAATTAGTATATTCCGTGCGCATGAATGACCTGGATCATTTGCGAACTCGAATTCGTGATGCTTGTCAGGAAATTAACGGTGATTCAGATTTGCTGAATCGAATGTTCGATAACTTTCACCATCGACTCGATTTATGTGTGGTTGCTGGTGGACAGCATTTTGAACATGTTTGAATACCTAGAAGCACTGTGCAATTTTCCTAATTATCTTGGTTACAATTATGCATTTTCTCCTTTGAAAAGATCAATTAAACTCTTGGTGCACGACTTTATGGCCACCCTGTATTATCAAGCATACTTTCTTGATGTGAATAAAATTTTTTGACATTGATATAATACGTGTAAAGGTTTTAGGTTAACTTATCATAGGAATTGTGGAGACATATATATTGTTGTGTTTTGCTGTAGAACAGTGGTCGGCAATGAAGATTGGATGGTGGACTGTGCAGGCGATTTTTGCGATGTTAGCGGGACCAACTGTTTGTAAGCTTAGGCTACATATACATAATCCCGTTATAACGTAAACTCTTGGGAATGATAAAAATGTCCGTTATATCCGATGTACGTTATATCAAGGGTAAGTCACTTTTCCATTTATAACCATCTAGGACTACTCTTATATCATCGCTTTTCACATTTTCTGAATAAAGCAAGTTATTTGACATTATGACTTTTGATGATTATGATTAGAAAATGCATGTTGATAGCATGCAAAAGTCAATTACAACTCACTTGCATCCAAAGTTACCAGTAGAGCTTGCTGGTGTTACTTTGCATGCTGCATTCAGAGTGGTTTGATGAAGGTAGCCATAAGAACTCGTTTTTTAAGTGGTAAATTATGTAGGCCTACATGATTGTCTACGGCTGACTTTCCTATTGCGAAAATAAGTAGTTTCTCAGATCCCCCATGTTAACGCCAACCATGAGAGTCAAAAGTTGTTTGCTGTATGTAGGCCTATTTCCCTCAATGACATGAATCATCGTTGTAAGTGAAGGTTTTACTTGGATGTAGGCTAATTGAATAGAATATGGTAGTCTCATCAGCCTTAAACAAATCACATGGCTAATAGTCAGTCAGAATCGCTGGCGACACTTACCTATACATCGAAATATTATTGAGAATATTTACAACTGTCAGGAATTGAGATAAACAGAAGTGAAATTGTCCGTTATTTTTTCATGGGAGTGAAATTTCTGTCCGTTATATCCAATTGTACGCTATAGTCGTGTTCGTTATAACCGGAGTCCTTTATTATTATTCAGATAGGATATTTTGCCGGGAATATTTTGTGTGTACGTTATAACCGAATGTACGTTATATCCCGTGTACGCTATAGCGGGATTATACTGTAGTCCTATAGATTTGACTTGCATTTTTCATATATAGTCTAGGTCTACTTGTGCGCTTTCTCCAATGGCTTTTTGGAAATGAAAATGTGGTGTAATTCTTACACTGTCTGAATGTGTGCAGTAAGCTATTACTCTATTTAGTGAAATGAAGTGAAGTGAAAACAATTCACGAGTTACAGTTGCTGCATACAGCCTTGTGTTGATTAACTTAACCGTGAAACGTTCTAGAAACGCTTTAGAAATATCTTGAAATAACACATCTAAAAATAACAATAACACAAATATAAGAATAATTTGGTACTTCTATTCTTTGCCCACCCCCACATTTCTGTTGTTGACATGACACCAGGGAGTGTTGCATCGCCAACGATCTTCTCTTGCTCCTAAGGGCAGTTTCATTACAATTGTTCGGGTTCGGGTCGAGTTCGGGTAGAGCAATTAAGAACTCGGGTCGGGTCGGGTTGGGGTTGAAATTTTGTTCGACTCGGGTATCCGAATTTTTGGAACCGGACCCGCCGGTCATCTTTACTTTGCACTATATATTTCTGATAAGATTCATATCAATTATAACAAATGTTGACGCGACTATGACAGTGCGCTTGCAATTTATAGTCAATTATGCTCATCAGTGATTAAATTATATACAACAGTTTCTGCCTTCTCATCATTGCTTATTAGCCTTGCTCAACTCACTTTTCAATGATCAGAGGCTAGTGGAATCAATAGTAATAGTGATGTCTAAATGCCGTATTTCCTCTGGTAAACAATGCCCTCTAATAGATGCCGCCCTCTAATAGATGCCACCCTCTAATAAGCGCCGCAGCTTATAGGTCAACCTTTTAATTAACGCCGCACCTCTAATATCAAATAAACTGGAAGCTGTAATGACATACAGCTGCAGTGCATATTTAGACATTTATTGAGCTACAAAACAAAAACTTAGTTATTAAGCGGCACTGGAATGCATCATGACATTGCCGTGTGGTGCAGTCTCTATTATGATAGGATAAGTCACATAATAAAACCATCACACTCAGCCTTCTCTAAAAAGTAGCATGGCCCGCAAGTTGTTGCCTAGTAATGGTGGCTGTCAGATTCAGGAGGGGGAATCCTGTCTGTGCTGTTTCTATACCGTACTGTCGAGCACCCATGTCATAACTCATCATGCTCAAGTTTAGTGTAAGTGAGAGCTCTGCCTTCAAGTGACGATGGGAGGGAAACCTCAAATACAGATGTCGGTAATTTCAAGAAATTAGTCTCATGCTGTGAATTCAATCAGCGTCGATACCACCACGCCTTGTCGACAGTTAATATATCGGTGATGTTACAAGAGATGAGCTTTCAAATCTTGTTGAGAATTTTCCGTGAAGGTTTTAGACCTGTAATTATGATTGTTATTCAATTTGTAAAAGTGTCATGTGGAAAACCATGCATAGATACACACAGTGGCGTAGCGTGCTTCAAAGCATTTCCGGGGCTTTCTTGGCTTGACATAGGTATATATTATAGCATGCAGCACATATGCAAAGTACCCCGTGGGTTCTAATCTAGAAGTCACTTTGATAAAGATAATAAAGAAATTCAAATAATGAAGAAATGAAGGTATGCATGTGTAAACAATTAGCTACGCGTTTGTCAGACAAGCCGTGATTAGCAATAGTCACTCGTAAAGAATTCCCTGTCTTCGCCCGGGTTGAATCACAGAGATGGATTGCTTCTCCGTGGGTTGCATGCAGTGGCCACGACGAACTGAAAGGCGTCGCTGAACTGTTCTGGCGCGTGCGAACTGCACATTGATAGATTGGCTGAGTTGTCGATGACATTAACAAGCCATTGCTGATCATGTGTGGCTCGTGTAAGATTTTGGCCAATCGGTGCAATCTCGGCGACACTCAGGCGACTGCCCCTGAGAGAGGAAGAGAGATAAAACTACCGACAGTTATATGTGCATCTGTTGGAAAGATGAATAAAGACTTAAGATAGGATGTAGCGTTTGGTCACTGATGCACAGTGTACATGATTAAAATATGTTGCGGAATTTATTTAAAAATACATTCGGGGTACTGTCCCGAATGCCCCAATGGACGCTACGCCCCTCGATACACATGCATTGAAATGAAAACTGGAACAGTATTCGAGAAAAAGAACGCCTCAGAGTGTAGCTTATTGGTCGGACAATCCCCCCCCACCCCAGCAAGAGGATATATGTGTATCACAGTATAACGCATTCACGGATATCCACAAAATGTCGCATTGATTTTTCCATGATATCGAGTTTTTATCGACAGCTACCCGAAATGAATACCGTAAAATAGTTTTCTACGTTATTTCAATTTGTTAAAAAATTAAAATGATGAATTCTATATTTTATTAGAGGAAATGAGCATTGAATATGTGTAATTCAACGCTTGATAGGTTAATGAATGAAAATAAGTACACAAGTGTCTCCTTTTGAGGTCTGAAATTCTCTATTCAACAATTTGATTGTGTGGCAACCTCGTCATTCTAAGTAGTAATAAAACGGCGAACACTCGACCGGCGCGCCCCCCCCCCTCTGGAACGACAGAGTGTCGTGGTCGGCCGCCGTGGTGCTTCGAGTCTGACTCCCCCCTCCCCCCTCTGGAACGACAGAGTGTCGTGGTGTGCCGGCCAAGTGGGTCCGAAAGGTTCGCTGACGTCCCCCCCCCTCTGGAACGACAGAGTGTCGTGGTGGACTTGGGCGACCGCCAGGTTTTGACTTGAGGCTATAGTGTGTGATGATTTTCGAAAAACGACAGAGTTAGAATTTTGGACGTTTTGGGCTGTAGCTTCAAAAAGAAGCATCGGATGGGAAAACGGATTTCAGATTTGGAATCAGCGTCAAATTCTCTATCAACATGGTGAGTTTCAAGTCAATCGGAAAGAAAAAATTTTCAACATTTTTCGAAAAAACGACAGAGTTAGAATTTTGGACGTTTTGGGCTGTAGCGCCAAAACGAAGCATCGGATGGGAAAACGGATTTCAGATTTGGAATCAGCGTGAAATTCTGCATGGGTATGGTGAATTTGAAAGCAATCGGAGAGAAAAATTTTCGCTGACGTCCCACCCCCTCGGGAGAGCTAGCTTCGATCATGGCTTCCAGTGGACGGATTTTGTCGTGCCATAGCTCGTTTGAAAGCTAAGAGTGAGACAAATTCACTGAAAGAATCGGCTTGTTCCTATCTGTCTTCGTTTAGATGTGAGACGCCATTTAAGATTTTGGGACATTGGTGAAAAACGACAGAGTTAGAATTTCCCAAGAAACAGCTCCAGCGGGCGAATGAAGGCTCGGATTGGTAAACGGAGGCCAGATTTGGAATCAGCTTGATGTTATTGTCCAATGAGGATCGTCATCCAATGAGAATCAAGCATTTCTATATAAATAGCGAGCCTTCCACAGTGAGAATCATTCCATGATTGAATCACACGAGTGACGGACGCACATTTTCTCTCTCTCTATTCTATTATCCAACTAAAATGGTAAGTCGCTACTTCCCTCCCTCTCCTCCCTTGAACGTAAACTTAATACAATCTTTTTCATTTTCAGGCATCTACTCCATCTGCTGCACTAGTAGGACAAAATGGCGGTCAAATGTTACAAGGTTCGCTACGGTCAGATCATCTACAACTGAGGCCAGTGGAAGAAACAACCAAGGTACATAATCCTACACCGCTACAGCGTAAATTTAAACAAGCCTTGCGTTATGACGATCATAGCGTAGTACTCCAAACGGGAATGCTCCCTTCCACGGATGTCAAGATAATGCGCAATCAGTATGGGGACTACATACTGATCCCCGTGAGTCCGTACATTCGCCGCCAACTTGATATTATTGAGGAGTACGTGACATTAAATATGGACATTCCTACTCCTCTTGCTCAAGAGTGGAAGGCGAAAGATGACAAGGATACTCCCTATAGAAAGATTTGGGATGGTAATCAAATTTGCCTACCGGTATCACATTGGTGCACTTACTATAAGAAGGAGGGAGATCAATCAATACCCATCAGATGTGATGATCTCGGAGAAGGTACTTGGGATATCCTTTTCAAAGTGAATGGGCTATATTATGGTCGACACAAGGATAATAAAATAGTCTCTCTCTCTCCATGCATATGGAATCCATCCTATATATTCCAAAACCACCCAACGTAGATGACATAATTGATCAAATCCTTAACAGCAGTGGTACGAAGCGCAAGTCGGAGAAGAATGCTGCATCAAAGCGCAAATCAAAGAAGGAGAATTACTAGTCCTTTCCTAACTCTACCCTATGACAATTCGGTTATGTGCTCTGAGTGTCGTACACGTGGTCTTATTAGATACATTTTACTTCTTCGTTGCCATCATATCATTTGTGTATTTTGTCGTGAAAAGCATCGATGTAATTCTTCATTTTGTAATATGTTATAGAACGTTTCCTTAGATGTGTAAATTTCCGTTTTAAGCTTCTATCATCATTTTTATGGATTGTGAGGGTGAACCTGTGCAGGAGCTCAGTGCTATTGCTATGAACAATAGGACATATCAGATTGTTAGTGTCTATCATCAACATGCCAACTGCGATCCCAATGTTGATCAATGGGCGAGAAAACACATTCATGGACTTAATCTGAAATATTTGCAAGATTACGGCTTTTCTTGTGAGAGTGCTCTTCTTATTGACTTTAAACGATGGTTAGCTGCTTTCAATGTTATACGCATCTTTTCTAATAATCCTGGTAAGGAGAGGAAAGTATTTCCCAATCTAATCATTGATGATATTTTGCTCCCGCCTTGGGATAGTAGAGTGAATCAACATTATCATGAAGTCACGAAACGTTTTAAGGATTTGTGTGTTCCTATTTTGTCTGTTCGTTGTAGTAGCTACGTTCATAACCAATGCTTCTTTCCTCCTTACCTCAACACTGCCAAAGTCCTGTATGGTTATCATTGCTCGCTGTATGATAGTTGCCAGCTGTATCTATTTTATCTCTTTCAAACCATTGATTTATAATGCATGCTTGTTACCGTTATTCAATAAATGTTACTATGAGAAGAGTTGTTTTCATGCAATGGATGGGTTAGATAAAGGGCGATCATGTCTTTCTCAAACGACTGCGGAACATTACATTTTCATAGGCAAAGTTTAAAAGGAGCTGTTCAAGATTATGTGATAAATTTTCATAAAGATGAGACCGACATCGAAGCAGTGGTCGATGCTGCTAGCACTCTATTTCTAGAGTTAATGAATACATTCTCTGATAGCATTGTCATGGCGCGATTAGTTGCGAAAATTAAGTTTAGTCATTTTGGAAAGGAAGAGGTGGAAAGTCGCTCTTTCCATTTTACTTCTTATTCAATGGAAGTGGTAGATCACCCCCAAGAATTTTTTAAAAGACATATGATAAAAAATGCTGAACGTCTTAACGCATTTAACCATCATGGTAGCAGTCTAGTGATTGAAGCGATTTCAGATATTCACATTCAACTTTCCATAAAGAAAAATTGAAAATGCAGTGGTACTTGATTGTAGCACAACTGGTTTTCGAGCTATGTCTGCTCACTCTCGAAGTATATTCCTTCTGTACATGCGTCTATTATTTAGAAAAGGCTAGCAAATTCATATCTTCAAAAAGACTTGCTATAGACATCAGTAACGGTGAAACTATGTGTTGCGATGTATGTAAGCGAAAGGATGGAATGAAAAGCGCATCTTCAAGAGATGTAAGCATGCTTTTTGTCAACGCTGTTTCATACGTAATTGCATTCAACTTTGCAAATGTAACCACTGTGATATTGCTCATTTCGAGTGTCACTTATGCCGCAATAGTTAGTACCTATGCAAATGTGGTAAAGACAGGTTTTAGCAAAGACTAACACGGAAAATGGCGAAACGTAAAAGTCAAAAGTCTTCAAAGTTTTCTTCAGCCATTCAAGCTCTCCGACGAATGAAAGCAAATCAGCGATACAATGCTATACGACATGCTAACGATAAATTCATTCGTGAAATTATTTCTCATGTGAGGGAGTTGAGGACGAAGAAATTAGCACCAAAACAACGAAAGTTACTTAAGCGATATGCTGCGAAATTGCGTTTCATCTCCAATCCTAAAGTCGCCCTTCAAAGAAAGAGGGAAACTCTAACACAAAAGGGCGGTTTCCTTCCAGCGTTACTACCGATGCTAGCTCCTATCGTGGGCAACGTATTGGGTAATATCTTTGGCTCTAGACGTTAATTATGCAAATGTTGAATCTCAAAGTATTATAATGGATTTCAGACTTCAATGTGATAAAGTTCTGACTGTATCAGGTCCATCTCATGCAGGTAAAACTGTTTTCACGCTGAATTTATTGGATAAAAGAAGGGAGTTGTTTAAGGAACCTATCAATCGAGTGATTTGGTGTTATGGTATTTATCAACCGTCGCTGTTTCAGGAATTGCAAAGTCGCAACTTTATTCGACATGAAGAAATTATTCCAGTGGATAAACTTC
This sequence comes from Prostheceraeus crozeri, assembly GCA_907163375.1. Lineage (NCBI taxonomy): Eukaryota > Metazoa > Platyhelminthes > Polycladida > Euryleptidae > Prostheceraeus > Prostheceraeus crozeri. The sequence goes on along the minus strand of CAJQUW010008964.1, from coordinate 911,937 downwards.
AGTCTAATGATGTTGTTGTATTGGATGATTTATTAGAAGAAAGTAAGAATTCAAAAGATGTTACAGATATGTTCACTCGCGCAGCACACCATAAAAGGTGCTTTATCATCTATATCACACAAAATTTGTTTCCTGATGGAAAAGAAGCTCGTACACGAAACCTGAATACACACTATTATGCTATTTTCAAGAATCCGCGAGATAAAAGTCAATTTGAAATTTTAGCGCGACAAGTTGCACCAAGAGGTTCAAAAGCCTTAATTGAAATTTTTCAAGCAGCTACTGAAAAACCATACGGTTACTTATTCATTGACTTTACGCAAGAGTGTCCGGAAGAATTTAGATTTCGAAGTGATATTTTGAAAACTCCCATGATTATCTACAAACTATGAGTTCTTATTCTCGCATGATTGTTATTCCTCAGGATGAATATGTACAATTGACTGCCATGCAGCAAGTAAAGCAACCTCTTGCAAATCAAATGTATAGGAAAGAAATAGATTATCAGCAAAATGTTCACATCAAAGATCCACATCGTGCTGTATTATTACAATCGGAAACTGTTGAGCAGTTGAAAAACTTGAAGAATAAGATGCGTGACTCTGTATCGACTGCTACACCTTTAGCATCTCGCGCACATGCCATATCTCTTTTCAATAGTATTGAACCCCATCTCAATGTAAATGATAGAGGAGAAATCATTCCAGATGAAAATAAAGTGATTGATGCTTCACGTTATGAAGACTTGATTCAGTATGCGACACGTAGAAAGCGCCGTCAGGGCTATGTTCCACCTGGTTGGTCATACTTTCTTAAACTATTGAAAAAGCATAATGTACCAAAATTTGCTTTGAATAATGAGACATTGAAAGAACAGTGGCTACTACTCCAATGCTTCAGACGATGAAAATGCCAACAAATTGGTTTAAGACGTCACCTGCTACATCCCCTCCCACACTCACTAAGCAAACAAGAGGAAGAACTCGACGTAGATCTACGCCACCACTAAAACTAGTAAAAGGAAAACGTAAAACAGCTCCTCCCAAGAAATACATGTTCTCAGACTATTAATATGAAGCAGATGTGTTGCTTGCCATGTAATGAACCGCCAGAGGTGAATGTCGTTGTCACTTGCACTTGCTGCGCCAGCTCTCACAATGAAACCCCTAAGCAATGTGAACACGATCGCAAAACCGCTAAAGCTAAATGCTGCAGTTGTTGTAAATGTAGAAAGGGAAGAAAACAAAAAGATGAGAAGGAGGAAAAAGAGTCAGCCGTCATCGACTGAGCGTTTGAAGTCAATCTATTATGATGTAAAACATCCGGCAGGATTTGCATCTATCAAGAAATTATCAAAAGCGAGTGGTCTTCCACAATCACAAGTGAAACGATGGTTAAAGGGTCAGGCTACCTATACACTCCACAAACAAGCGAAAAGAAGTACCGCACCCGCCATTATATTGTTCATGACATCGATGAACAGTGGCAAGCAGATTTGTGCGATGCGGCCTCCATTTCAAAACATAACTCGGGTAATAATTTTTTTTAACCGTCATTGATATTTTCTCGCGTTATGCGTGGGCTCAACCTTTAAAAACTAAAGAAGGGAAAGGAGTAGCAAAAGCATTCCAAACAATTTTTCGAGAAGGTCGGATTCCAAAAAGAATTCAGAGTGATCAAGGAAAAGAGTTTGAAAATCAGCATGTGAGAAGATTATTTGAGAGGCATGACATTGAGTTGTTTAGTGTAAAGAGTGCTTATAAAGCTGCACTCGTTGAACGTTTTATCGCACATTAAAAAATCGCTTGTGGCGACATTTTACTGCCAACTTGACACAAAATTGGACAAAGGTTCTACAAGATGCACTCCATGCCTACAATCACTCTATCCATCGTTCTATTGGACTCAGACCAGTAGATGTAAATGCTGACAATGTAGATAAAGTGCGCGAATCATTCCAACGTAAACGCATTCATGTGAAAAGTGATGTGAAAATTGGTGATAAAGTTCGTATCTCAAAAGTGAAAAGTGTTTTTGCTAAAGGGTACCTTCCGAATTGGACAGAGGAGGTATTTACAGTATCAAGGATTAATCAAAAAGACTCTCCGACCACCTACAAGTTGAAAGATTACGATAATGAAGAAATTGAGGGTAGCTTTTACCGCGATGAGATTGAGGTAGTCACTGAAAGTGAAACATATTTGGTAGAGAAAATCATTCGATGTAAAAAACCGCAAGGTGAAGAATGGTGTCTTGTCAAATGGACTGGTTATCCTTCAAGTATGAACTCTTGGATGCGTCGTGCCGACATCTTTCATCTAAGTGATCGACAGTGATTCATGCAAAGTTGTAACTAACAATGTTTAGGGTTTGAGCTATGAATCCAACTGCCTCATTTTATTCACGACCCTCCTATGTAAGTGGTGGAGGACAAATTTACATCGGTGCTCGCCGCCAACGTGGAGGTAGCATACTTGGTGCACTGAAATCTGTTGTAGCACCTCTCATATCCAATGTCGGTAGATCTTTAAAACGAAAAGTTTTAAGTAATGCCGTTGGCTTTGCTGGTGATGTTGCTAGTGATCTTTCCAGAGGTAGAAGTTTTAAGAGCAGTTTGTTGAATCATGGGAAGGAACGCGGTTTAAAAACATTGAAGCAGACCTTTGCTGGTGTTACTCAAGGAAAGAAATCACCTAAACGAATGAATAAAGGAAGGAGGAAACATCGCGGAGCTGGTAAGATGCGATCTTCAGTCAAAAGGCATTCACGCAAACGTCGCAGAGGCTCTAATCATTCATCAGGCGCTAAACGACGACGCTGCTATAACTTCTAATCATGGAGTGTAAAACTTCCGGTTTTTGTTTGTTTGATCAACAAGCCATACAGACAGATATTCTTAGTTCAAGTATTGTAGATTATCATCCTCGAACAGCTGAGAATGCTTGCCCCATTGAATTTGTTATTCCTGGTGGTAGTGATGACTACATAGATTTGAGTTATACGATGCTTGATTTGAGGTTTAGAATTCAGCAAGCAGATGGAACTGCTATTGACGATGCACATAAAGTTGGACTGAACAATTTACCATTGACTACATTACTTCGCGATGTTTCTCTAACGATTGGAGAGCAGTAGGTGGAAGGTGGTCAAAGCGATTATCCCTATAAATCATATTTCACTCATGTATCACAGTTTCATCCAGCAGCACAAAAAAGTCATATGGAAGCCATGGGATGGTACAGAGATGAAGCAGGAAAATTCGATGTTGAAACAAACAGTGGCTTTGTAAAGCGATCTGCTATGATTAAAGATAGTAAAGTATGTCAGCTATATGGTCCGCTGAATTTAGACTTCTTTAGACAGTCAAAGTTTTTACTCTGTAATACCAGCATGCGACTCAAGCTGACATTGAATAAGCCTGAATTTGCGCTGAATGCATTTGCTAAAGTTGACAATTTTAGAATTCATGTGGAAGATATTGCACTTTACATTCGTCGAGTAGTACCGAATCCAAGTGTCATTAGAGGACATGCTGAAGGTCTTAACCGCCAAAATGCCATTTACCCCGTTCAGCATACAAAGCTTCTCACCTTTACAATTCCTAAAGATCAAAAGAGTTTCATGAAAGATGGCCTCTTTCCATCGGAAGCACCGAAGCTCCTCATGGTGGCAATGGTTGAAAATGATGCATTTAGTGGTAATATAAAGAAGAATCCTTTCAATTTTAAACACAATCAGTTAAGTGAAATTGCTTTACGTGCAAATGGTGTGAGTCATCCTGGTCCACCCTACAAACCAGATTTTGCTTCGGATCAATTTATGCGCAGTTATGTTGATTTTATGGATGTCTTTGGCTTTTACAATACGGATGACACCAACGGACTGACTATGAAAGAGTTTAAGAGTGGATATACTATTTATGCATTTGATTTGACTACTGACAGCGATATTAGTGCACCCTATCGTCAAGCGAACGTGCCTCATAATATTCGTTTGGATTTGACGTTCAAAAGAACACTACCTGAGACGATCAATGTATTAATTTATGCAGTCTTCGATTCAAATATTGAAATTACAAAGTATCGTGACGTGATTCTTCAGTATAATCGTTAATGAGTTGGTTGACTGCTGACGATATTAAGACTAAAGTGCAGCGTAATGCAGACGAAGCGACGTTGAAAGCTTTCGATAATGTCTATTCACTCGATACCTTACCACCTGCAGTAAATGACTATCCCATCTTTATTGTGCTAAACACTCATTCGCAGAATTTAGGCGGTGAGCACTGGAAAGCGATCTTTATTGGAGAAGACCGACGTGGTGAACTATTTGACTCTCTTGCTCAACCTCCAAATATACCAACACAGCAGTGGTTGAGAAAACATACGCGTCAATATCAGCGAAATGAACGCATACTACAACATCCACTTTCATCAACGTGTGGTGCTTTTGTACTGTACTTAATCTTAAAACGTTTACATGTATCTCGATTTGTATCTGTTATTCAAAACTTTTCATGTAATCCATCCTCTAATGAAAAAATGATTTGTAAGTTCTATCATGATTTGAAATAAAAACATCATGTTGGAAAAATTGTTTTTTATTTTACAATCCGCTGGGTACGTACATACTCGATGAGATAGTCTAGGATCACATTTGCTTGTACATGAGATTTTAGTCCAGTAATGATCACTTTACTATTATGAAAGATTGCCACATGCACAGGTAACCAACAACTAATGAGAGCTGCAGGAAAAAGTTCGGGCTCATAACACAAATTGTAACTGCTGGTACGAATCTTCAAAAATGATACACTTTCACTCAATTGAGTAGAGATCACCATATTGTCCACAGTCAGATTCGACATCACAAACCTCTCCCTCTTCCATATCCGACGTAGTAGTCTTTGTAGCTCTAAGCGCATTGACTGCGCCGATGAATGAGAAAGGGCGCCGAGAATCTGTACAGTCCCATTTGGGAAGAGTTGAAGATTCCGTGAATTGTTCATCTTCACCACTAACATTTGAGGTCGGCCTGGGTAATACTTGCTGTTTGGAAGGTGTTGGTGTAATGTTGTGAGATCGATTTTGGTGTAGAGTCTGAAGCGACGGAGAATGTTGACGATGGTGTAGCGATGGCGCTTCATGATGAAAGAATGAGTAAATTGAGCGATGTAACTTCCTTTTATACTTTTCCCAACTACCTTGATGAAATGTGAAGTTAGTATGAAGTTGGGAATGATAGAGTTGAATTCGCCGATTGTTGACGCGCAGCCAGATGCGATTTCCAATACGTGAATGTCTTTTCATATAGAAGTATTTCAAATCCTTCATGATATGATGTAGAGATTGAAAATGACGATAAGATAAAGAAACTCACTTCTCACATTTCCAGTTGAATCTTTGAAATAGATGTTTCGATCATGATCCGTTTCAATACGTTGTAGGGAATCTAATTTCCAACTCATGGTGCGCGGTAGTCATGTCTGATTAAGATTTGCATAGTAGGGCGATGAACTCACGACGAATAAATGTCATGATGGAGCGATGTATGTATCTTCTATACTTCTCCCAATTGTATTTGTGAAATGAGAAACAGTTTGCGGAATGAAAATGGCAGATTTGAATTTCATTTCTGTAATGTTGAAGCCAAACTTGATCACCCAAGGAGATGAATCTTAATGTTTCAAAATATTCCAAATCCCTCATGATATCATTGAGGTTGACAAATTGTCGCCATGTTAATGTATTACCTCTTGATGTATGACCATGAGAATTTTTGAAATGCACGTTTCCATCACGATCAACTCTGATATATTGTAGAGAGTCCAAAATCCAAGTCTTCATGATGTTATGCAAAGCCGAAGATCAGCAATATAAAAATGTCGTTTTATCATATTTTGCTTAGCAATGCGGCTACAAAGAGATTTGCTAGTAATCGAGCCGCACTCTTTTCTACTCCCATTGATCATACACAACAGCTAAATGGAAATTGGGAAGTGGGTGTCACTCAACTTTTTTATAGCAACTGTGTCTATACTTTTGATCATGAGGTGATGACTATTAATATGAGACGAACAGCTGCTTACCAATGTGAAAAGGGGTGCCGAGTATACATTCCACAGTGGCCAAAGAAAGATCTCTTATCATGTAAAAAGTTTATACATGATTTCCTGAATAAAGCGTGTAAACATATTGTCCAATTTACTCCGCACAATGATGATCATAATTATGTACATCATGTAGTTGAGAAAGATTGGATTGTTGGTTTAAGTCCAAGTTTATGAAATGATTTAGGTTACCTCGCTAGCTCCTTAACAAGCTATGATAATTTTAACGTTAATTACCACATAAGTGGTCATAAACAGTTAATATATCGAGAGGAAGCTTATTATGTAGATCTTATTCCAAAAAATGAGAAGACCTTGGTGAAGAAGATTGTGATTAAGCCAAGAAAGACAAACATGACTCCTGAAACATTATTGAAGAAATTTAATTATCTCCTTCGAGTTGATGGTAAACAAGTGGCAACATTGACTTATGTCAAATCCTCTAATCATATTGCAATAAGTAAATTAAATGATGATGATCTAGTATTAGTTTGTTCAAAAGATTTTCATCAGTTCTTACGACATCGTTCTGCAGCTGTTCATGGAAAATTTGATATGCAACATTTAAAATCAACATTGAAATCAATTTGATACAGAATGGACCGTATCTTTATACAGAAAGTGTGTAGAGCCTTTCGGTGGTGTCTTACATGAAACAAGAGTGTTGATGCCTCGCATTATTACTTCAGTTAAATTGGTTGTAGATTATTTAAATGAAGTGATTAATGACCAACAAATTTCATTTTCTGAAAGAGAAGGTGTTTTGTCTCTCACTATAAGTGGAAAAGGTATTGAACTAATTATGGATAAAACTCTAATGGACATTTTGGGTTTTGATCAAAATATCTTTAAAAGTGGTACTGTAACCAAAGCTAGCGCAGACATGTCACTATCGCGTCGTATTAACTATTTTCAGATATATTCCAATATTGGTGAAGATGTACGTGTGGGAGATGTTGAAGCTCCATTGCTAGCAATGATACCATACCAGCCAAAAACCTGCAGTATTTTATCTGAGCATACTTTTAAGAAAGTGCATTATACAAAGCTGAAATCAAACTACATCCCACAAATTGATATTGCAATTTATGACGATGCTGGTGCGTTGATTCCTTTTCATAAAGATGCTGTGACAAGTATCACACTCCATTTCCGAATGAAGAGTTAATGCAAAAGTATGCTAATTTTTTTTCCAATGTGAATAATATGGAAAGTGAAAATAAGGACTCGTTTCTAATCTACTTGCCCAGTAATGCTTCTATGAATAAATTTCCCAAAAATAAACCATCAGACTATCGAGTAGAATTAAATCGCCCACTACATTTAGAAGGTGAATGGGAGGTTGGCGTTTCTAGTATTTGCTATGATAGCAATATTCAGAATGTGAATGATTTGGAAGAAATGATATTGACTCCTCGCACCCATGATGGAATAACGATGAATAATGCATTCCAGTTCCCATACAATTTAACGTCAGATGGAAAGTGGAACTATGAATGGATTCAGATAAAATCAGATTATTATGGTCCATTTGGGAATGAGAAAATTATTAAGGCATTCAACAGTGGTAATACTTCCATCATGAAGAATAAGGATCAGAAAGTTTATGAGTTTACTATCTATCATTGGAGTGGGAGACAGTTCCTTCACTTTCATTCTTTTACTAAAGGTCTTACACTGAGATTGGATAATGAATTCTATCCACATCTCGGTTTTGGCCATGGACTACATCTAACGTCAATTGCTACTGCAAATGTTAAAAAAGTTTATTCAAATCGAATCAACAAATTTCATTATAAATTTAAAATATTTGATGAAGATGTTGTAGAATGCGAAGAACGCATCATTTTGAAAAAGCGTGGTGTTCAACCTTTATCACTTATTGAGTTAGTAAAACGATGGAATGAGACTGTGGGTAAGAAGTATGGAGAGAAAATTATGGCGGACAAAAATAAGTTGGTTATTCAGAAATATAATGACAAACTTACAGTTTATTTCTCTCCAACCTTGCGCCATTTTGTAAGACATCCAACTCCTATGATTGGAAGCGGTCTGGTGTATGCCTCTCATGAATATCACACTAAAGCTGATTCAGTTAATGATGAATGGTGGGTTGACATCTATGGTGACCGCATCAAGAAAATTTACCAGTCTTATGAAGAATCTAAAGTTGCTATCAATATAATGCCGCGTCTATATCATACAGTTGAAAGCTTCATTCATGTAGTAAATCCTTATATACAACAGAAGTTGAAGCATGTGATGAAAAGTAAATATGATGTAAAGACACACCACATTTCTTTTTCAATTGAAAATCAACGCGTTGTTCTGAAACTGGGTGATAACATTCAATGTCAATTGAGTAAAAATTTGAAAAAACTCTTTGGTTTTTCAATGCTACAAACTGTGTTTACTGCTGCGCACACGATTGGTATAGAAACACCAATGACACTTGATAAACATGAACAGCACCTTTACATTCAAAGTGATTTGATTCTACCTATTTCTGTTGGTGAGAAAAAAGAATACATTTTACGTGATTTCATTCATGATAAAGACGCTTCATATGGAATAGTCGAGAAGATGTTTGAATCTATTTTCTATCATCCCGTCGTCAAACAAACTATATCCTCTATTGCTATCAAAATTACCAATGGTTTACAAGAGTGCATCCATGTGAAAGATACTAAATCCCTCGTAACTTTAGTGTTTCGGAAAACAAAGTGAAGTCATTGTGATATGTTTATTGAAATAAAAATGTGTATGAAAAAGTCTTTTCACAGATATAGGGGGAATGGGCTGACTGTAGGCATATATTCACAAGGAAGAAACGATCTAATGCGATACATAAAACAGCAATGTTTATCTACAGAAATCAACATGAAAATACTAAGTTAAGGATGATTATGCTAAGACGTCTCCTGAATGTGGTAGTGTGAGTTTAATTCTTTTGGGCGGTGGTATGTTTGTGTCAGGATGTCCATGTGGAAGAGATATGTTATGTTCTAACCAGCACCTCTTATCCTCCCATGCTGAAAGCGCCCGTTTCCTAAAAGTATGAGTTTTGATCTCATGCGACTTAGATTTTAAGATTGTCATATTGACAAACGTTATATTTTTATTTCTATAGGCTTTCCTGAAATTTTTATGTTTCATGTTAGAGACCAATGATCTTGATATGCCTTTAGCATGCTTAATACTATCGTCGCTATCCCTTAATTTCATACTGTACATTTTTGGTCGGAGGAGAATCATTTCATCTATTTCCTTCCCTGCTGTCTCATCCTTAAAGCAGCCAAGTTTTGCCTTATTTTTGATGGAGTAGAGTGGGTGATCAGTAGGATAATTTGATGTATCAAAATATCTTTCTAAAGATTTTCCTACTTCATGGAAATTTAAATCTTTTTGAGTGGTAATACCTAAGAAGAAACTATCTGAATCACCACCCAACAAACGAACCGCTTTTACGAGAGGACTTGGTTTTAGTATTCTATAAAAGAGTTGGTACATTTCAAGCTTAGAGTAATCTAGTACAGCTTGGCCAATATAGATGGGCTTGCACAACTCAACTTCAGATTTTATCATTTTAACACCTATAAGGTCCTCATCGATAATGTCTCTATCGATGAATAGAGGTGATGAGACCAATTTCTTAAATTTTGTAACATCATTGACTAGTTTATAGTTTACACGTTTTCTAACATCCTCCATCGTCTTATCAAATAGACTATTATTCTTATACTTATAAAAATCTTTTTCAAAATTATTTTGGGCTAGTGCACGTTTCTGGCTGTTGCTATCAATATATGGTTTGAGGAAGGCTTTCTGTCTAAATTTAATAATGCGGTGAACTCTTTTTAAAATCATACCCATTTCTAAATAAAATTTTAAGATGCTAAAGTGGACTAGATAGTTTTCCTTATCATACTGGGTGAGTAAAAGTTTGCGGCAAGGCTTATAGTCGGGTTGACCGCATGATTCTAAATCTTTATGAAATTGTTTCATAAAGTCGGAAAACATATCTTTGGTCACTTCACCTGTTTCGGGTGCGAGTGGAAAATCTACAGTTTTATGTTTAATATTATTTGGATAGATTAGATCTATCTCAAAATAATATCCCCAATCACCTTCATCTGGAATTGCTAGTATGTTAGAAGGGTTGGAGAGATGCTGAATTTCACTATCATCTAACCAGCTAAACTCAGAGTGAGGGAGTGGTTTGGATAGTGAACTACCATATAAATTATTTTGGTCATAATACTTAAGATGAGTCTGATCATCGCCTACTAATTTTGATTTTAACCTATGTTTATTTACAAATGTGAGACCACCGCGAATTCCTCGCTCAAATAAATTATACATCTCTGGATCTTGTAAGAGATGAATGGTCTCACCAGTCATTTTAAAAGCAGACTTAAATGACATGGCTGGCAGACTGACAAAGTGGACGGGATCTAACTTATCTTCTTCTAATGCCACTCGTCGAAACTCCTGAAATACATCAGCCAGCAAAAATACATCTAACTTAAGATAGGCAATCATATATTCGCCAAATGTATGGCAGTCAAATTTTATCCATGCATCTTGTGCATGATCATAATCTTCGGCCTTACATTCTGCGCCGGTCAAATCATTTTTAAATTTATCTATGGGCGGAAGAGAAGTCTCGCCGAGTTTACTAATCGCATCAAAATATGCATATGGAAAGACTCCTTTCCATGTGATGACTTCATCGGTTAGATTTGGATATTGTTTCTTAAGATTTTGTGTTAGTGGAAGAGACTTTAGATTTTGTACGAGAGAGGCCAGTGATGCAGTCATAAATTGGTAGGAATCTAAAAATTTTATATCAAAATAGACCGTCTTATTTTCTTTAGTTTTATCGACAGGCACTTTTGCTGTCATGGCCATAAACTTCTCTCTCGTTTGTGCTATTGCATCAAGCTTCCACTCTTTCATTTGACCTAAACCTCCTTTTATTATCATATGGCTGTCGTAGCCCTTGAAATTATGGAAAATGACGGGTAATGTACGCCGTTTCATCCTAAGTGAAAAATTGCATTTTGAACATAGTGCGTTTCTAAATTTACCAGTGATGTGATCATGGTCGCGCACTTTCTTAATCTTATCATCATCAAATGTTTTCCTACATTTGAGGCAAACGTTGCAACTATCAAATTTTGCTTGATCATCTGCTGTCATATGCAATGATCTGCGATAGAGTTCACCATCATACTTTTGTTGAAATTTTACAGCCTGTTTGAGGAATTGTAGGAATTGGTAAATACAATCCTCACCTTGCCAGACGTGCATTTTATTTTTTCTATTTTGGAAATGGCCATGCCATACTTCATAGCAGGAAATGGCTGCTGCTCGATGGGTGTTATCATCGATATAGCATACGATGTCAGCATAGATGACACGAAGAGGACTTAGTTCATCATCATTCTCTCTATATGAAAATTCCTTATCTTTGGGCATGCGCTCCATTTGTAGTTTACCTCGCTTACACCATTCGTAGTGAGTTTCAAATTTGTTTTTACTCCTAAAGTTCTGAATGCATCTGTCACAGTAATAAATCTCTGATGAGCTAGAATTTCTTAGGTGGTGGTATAAGCGAGAAATTTTGGGAATACCGCAGTAGTGCCATTCCTCACTATCATCCTGTCTTACTAATAAAAGGTTGACAACGTGGTCATAACAACTCGAACGCGAGTTGTAGCGGACACCCTTCAATCCCTTTTCCAAAACATGGAGAACTAATTTGATGTTGCAGTCATCAAACTTTAATTCATTCTCCCACTGTTGATACTTACTCTTACGGTATCGGCTATTCTGTACATCATTATAGTGGAGAATGGAGAGGACGGCATACTTAAAACATTGCGATTCGCAATCTACAGAAATGACTGCTGCTTTATTTCTTAAATTTTTCGGAAGTTTAAAGGAGCCTCGTCCAGAGTAGTTCTCTAATAAAGTGATTTTAATCATGGCGGTCTCAATACCATCAAAAACGAGTCCACTATCACGCTCGTTAAATTTATCTATGTTTAATTTTAACCCTTGGATATGAAAATTTATCCAAGACTCGCAGTCTACAACTTCGGTTGCAGGAGAGGAGGGTATGTGAAACTCCAACCTCTCTACTATTTGACCAGTATGGTGGTCGATTTTTACATATTTTATTTTGAGATAGATGAGCGCCTTCATTCTAAAATTGACTAAATTGTTGAAGAGCGCACCAATCAAAGATGAATTTTGATGAAACCATTCTTCAAAGTCAGTAATGCTTTCTGAGGATTCCATCTCGTAGTTCCTCACTAAATTATTTATCGACACTTCAGAGAGTCGGATAGAGGAGGTGCTGTTAGTATAACTATCACCACTGTGTGTATGTCGAAGTCTATGTGAAGACAGTTCAAAATGTGACTCAAAAGACTGAATGCATAAATCGCAAGAAAAGGAGACATCGTTTACAGAATCATCCCCACCTTCGGAGATTGATGCTGACTTAGGTCTACAAACACCTCGCTTGATGTGTCGGAGGAGATCACGCTTCCTCGTGAAGATGCGCCCACAGTCAGCACATTCCCGATCGTTGCATTCCCGCGACAATGTTGACATGGACTCGCTCGAGATGGGACTGGTATCACCTGAAAGAGAAATCATTCTTTCATCTCTGTTCAAGTCTCAGTGTATTGTTACAACCTACCTTGACTCAACAACTCTAAACTTTCCTCGAGAAGGGAGGGCGTTGGTGATGAAGTTGATGCCTGAAATTGAGGAAGATGCTATTAGCCACACGTTTGAGGGAGATGACTGATGAATTCCTTAACTTACCATTTCAACGAAATCAAGTTTAAGGTTGATACTTCAACAAGATAGAGACTTCACTCAAATTTGGAATTCACGAGAGAGCAGTTCACTTGTACGCCTCAAATATAGAATTTGCTAGAGAACACTTTACTTACACGTCTCAAAGACAGAGTGAAATGACACGGATGTCACTTTACATATATACTTTCATATTCATCATTCATTGGCTGTTGATTTTGATTGGTTGCTTGTTTATACTTAAGAATTAGGAAACATTTCAAAGTTATTATTCACAGTCAACATGACAAGCCCTCCAAAAACACCGAACACAAAATTCTCTTCCCCATGCTCATCACCAAGGGCGCTCGTTGCACCAAACGCTCCAACGAAGGGGAAGGTAGAGAAGGTGTACCGACTCGACAATATCAGAAAGTTGTCATTAGCAGCGGATGATGAAGAGGAGAGTGTATGTGAGAAGGAGTATCCCGACTTAACAGGCGTGAGGTGGAAATATCTGCAGTACGATACTGATGATGTGATGAAGATCACCAGCACCAAATTCCTCCACCAATTATGGGAATGGTACAGCCTTAACTCCCAGCCACGAACTATGGCGGAGTGGGAGTATATCGACAAAGTGAGGCTCGCGGTAGAAGAATGATTGAAGCAAGTAAACTGTTTTTGTGATCTATGTGAAGCCAGACTCTGGGACGATATTGACGATGAAGACCTTTTGAAATACATGCCATAATAAATTTTTATTTCGTACTATCTTTGCTTTCATACTGACTTACTTGAATGGGGCTTCAGTGGATGATTTAACCATGTATACTTTTTCATTTGGAAATAGTAGCACACTTAGTTTAACTTGCAATTCTTATAACATTTCATATGGATGATAATGGTAGATGAAATAGTGTTAAATAAAATTAAGATAGCTTACACTTCTGATAATGGGATAGCAATCGACTGCGATCCATGTGTAAAGAGCTTGTTAGACTACGGAAGAGAGAAGTCTGTTATGTTGCGTGTGGCGTGTGAGTGTCCTCCCATTTCATTCCATTCATCAATTCATCTCATTGATAGAGACAGGTAGAACTCATGGTTCTCATAACGTATGCAATGGATAGTTTATAAGGCAACCTTCGACAGCTGCCTAAATGTCGCCCTGGCGCGAATGCATACTACGTTGAGACAGAGGCAATTACTTGCAAACATGACGCAGAGAGGTTTAACAAGATTGACCATTGCCGAATGTCCCTTGCGGTATACATAGCTACGGGTTTCACCGCCGCCCTTTACAGGAACGCCCGTCGAAAGGAAGTATTACACCGAACTTCATTTGCAACGTTCAAGTTGACTGATAGCAGATTCAACTTAATGATAGTATTCGCCAGTCCGAAGACTGCCCAGGGCAAACCGCGTGGAGGTTCTATCATGTCTTGCCCCATGGTGGCCCTTAATTAATTAAAACGTTATACGCTAACCAATAGGTCAAATACATAGGGTTAATTAGTTTAAACTCTATCAAGTACTCTACCCTCTAAGCAATTTATATTATTGTTTAAACAGGGGGAAACTACTGCTGCTACTACTTTTAAGAGAGCCGGTGGTTCGTTCTCGGGGTGTGTGATAGGGACTCAGGCTTGCTGTTTCGACTGCGGCTCCGGCAACGGGGCGGGTGGTCGCTTCTCTTGGATGTCTGTAAAGAAAGAAGTAGTGAGTTATCATCTTACATTTTAATTTAGTCATTTTTACTTATAGATCTTCTCGGACGCTTCCTCATAAAGGAAATTCGAGATCGGATCACGATGATTGAAGGTGAAGTGTAGACACTCCACCCCTTTCTTCACCCGAGAGTAGCATTTCTCCCCTCTTCCACGCTCGTACAAGAGAGGAGTTTCTGCTACTCTCCCCTTTCTAATAGGGATGTGCAGACGGCTGGAACGCACACTTCGATCGTGATCCACCAGCTGCGCCGAACGGTGCAGCTCATGGTTCGTCTCGACAACCTTAGCCATCTGCACACGGAGTCTCTCCACTTCCTCCTTCAACCTTCGTATCTCCTTCTCCCTACTTTCCCTCTCTGCTAGCAAAGCCTCTTCTCTGGCTTTCCCCTCGAGAGTCTTGAGCCTCTCCTGCTCCAACTCGCCATCCCGCTCGCTTAATCTCTCCTTCACCTTCTTCATCTCTCCGGCTACGTTCTTTAGGTCCTCATACTCTGCCTTGTATGAGAAGGCCTCCTCCTTCAACTTCTCCACCTCTTTCTTTAGTTTATCCCGTTCGGCGATCACCGGCGGACGCTTGACAAAATTGCGACATTGCGTTGCAATTCCGCTCGCAGTCACGGCTGTAGGGGTCTCGCGATCGAGGTCGACGTCCTCGATAGGTTGCGACTGTAGCTCTCCCTCCTCCTCCTCCTCCTCACTATCGCTGCTGGACAGCGAGCTCTCGCTACTAAGCGAGGATACAGCGGCAATCGCTTGAATGGGGATTGTAGCTCAGTGGCCTCAGTGGTGAAGAGTGAACTCCGTTCTTGCTCGTTGGCGGATTGTAGCTCCAAAGAACGGAGCTCAGTGGCGAAGAGTGAACTCCGTTCTTCTTCGCCTACTTCGCCTGTTTGACACTCGCTGTGTTGTGAGTGCCAATCCTCCAACCGCTCACTTAAGCGACTGATTGTGTGGGCTCCGCAATAGTAGCGACCGACCCCTATCTGTTTCTTGCTAGTGCAAGCGTGATTCTTGAAGGCGTCAGCTCGGAATACCTTCCGGCATTGACACAGTTTGAAACTGGTCTTGACATTATTGTATTTCGGCATTTCTGAAGCGAAAAACGGAAAACAATGATTTTTACACTTAGTGAGGAATGATAGATTTGAGTGTAGTGAGTGGCACTTGATCCCGTCAACAGCCCGAAGGCCTTGTACTGATCACTAGGGAAGTGAGAGATCTTCCCCGATACCCGCTATTTACAGCTTAAGACATCATTGTCACTGCCCCGAAGTGGTAACAGCAATGCTGAGTCAAAGGTAGTGAACAGTAGCTGGGATCTAACCCCTCAAAGCTGCCTTAGACTTAGTTAAATTTGAAATCTGATAGCAGATTTGAACTCAGCATACTTGAAAACCTTCAGGAAACATCCCAAGTTATTGCTTTGATCAGCTTGATAGCAAGCCGTAGAGAGCTTGATTCACCAGCGTTTTGCAATGGAGATGTTTAGAGGCCACCCATGACAAGATAGCTAAGACTCAACCGATTGGCGTTCAAAGTGCTACGTTGAGAACTGTGTCAAATGCCCAACATGAGACATGAGTTGTCCCAGCGGTTACGGTCTAAACTATGACACACTCCCTTGCCACACTTATCACTACGGCATCGTCCGCCGTCCCGAAGGAACACCCTGTCAGTGGAATATTACAGCAAAACTCTCCGTGTCTTGCTCGCTTTCAGTGAAAAGCCGCTTATACCATGAGAAGACTGGCTCAGACATCATTAAAAATGCTTTCATTGACTTCGGCAGGGTCGAAAACCCCGGAAAACCTCCAAAACTAGTGAATTTAAATTTTTCAACTTTTAGCACTACTTATGAAATTTTATAAGTAGTCTATCACTTAGGGCAGGTCAATAGCGACCGAACCTTTTTTGAATCAAGTCAAACGGACTTGTAGAAGCAAAGTTACAAGCCTTTAAAGTTTTGGAGTCTCTTATGGCCTGGAGACGAAGGCCATCTCCTGGCTAACCTCTAAGTCTGACGCCTTTGCTGATATCAGCTATGAAATTTTCTAAGTCGGTATCTTACAGAAACACGGAATTAGGAATGTCCGAAGCTATCATCGGAGCTCAGAGAGACGACTTACCGTTGGCAATCTCTCGTCTGAATGACAAGTCTCTGTCGGTTCCCAGCTTATATAGTGTGTGGCGATCAGCTGATGACGTAATACCCATCATCCAAACACTAAAAACCCGTCTATCTCCGGTTCTAGTGCTCCGATTGAGCTGGAAATACACAATTTTCATGTAGAATTTGACGCTGAATCCGAATCTGGCCTCCGTTTTCCCATCCGATGCTTCGTTTTGGCTCTACAGCCCACAGCCATCGCAAAAATTCTAACTGTGTCGTTTTTTCGAAAAATGTTGAAAATTTTTCTCTCCGATTGACTTGAAACTTACCATGTTGATAGAGAATTTGATGCTGATTCCAAATCTGAAATCCGTTTTCCAATCCGATGCTTCGTTTTGAAGCTACAGCCCAAAACGTCCAAAATTCTAACTGTCGTTTTTCGACAATGTCCCAAAATCTTAAATGGCGTCTCACATCTAAACGAAGACAGATATGAACAAGCCGATTCTTTCAGTGAATTTGTCTCACTCTTAGCTTTCAAACGAGCTATTGCACGACAAAATCCGTCCACTAGAAGCAAAGTTGGAAGGTCGGTGCCGAGGGGGGGACGTCAGCGAAACTTTTTCTCTCCGATTGATTTGAAACTCACCTTGTTGATAGAGAATTTCATGCTGATTCCAAATCTGAAATCCGTTTTTCCATCCGATGCTTCGTTTTGAAGCTACAGCCCAAAACGTCCAAAATTCTAACTCTATCGTTTTTCGAAAATCATCACACACTATAGCCTCAAGTCAAAACCTGGCGGTCGCCCAAGTCCACCACGACACTCTGTCGTTCCAGAGGGGGGGGACGTCAGCGAACCTTTCGGACCCACTTGGCCGGCACACCACGACACTCTGTCGTTCCAGAGGGGGGGGGGCGCCGGTCGAGTGTTCGCCGTTTTATTACTACTATTCTATTTGATTTAATAAATAAGCCCAATATACACATCAATTGCTCAACTTCGCCAGAAATTTTAACAACTAAGCAGCATTAACACACAAAAGGCTCGTATCACAGCCAATCGGAATAGAGTATAATAAGATAGCAAAATCACAATGGAGCTTCCCAGAACCACCACCCAGACAATTTAGTGGCTCTCCTGGGATATCAAACAAAATAGTAAACAGAATGTTGCTTTCTTTACAAAATAATGAGGCTTGCTGATATAATGAACGCTTATTTACATAAATAGCTATCATTTTAACACGGTGCAACACATGGTACTTCCATTCTTTCCGCACTCCCACATTTCTGTTGTTGACATGACATCCGGGAGTGTTGCATCGACAACGATCTTCTCTTGCTCCTAAGGGCAGTCTCATTTCGTAAAACCGTTGAGTGCGTAAAATTCCTCATATCTGACTTGAAGAACATTTACATCCTCAAAATTAGACAACTGTCCGTCAGTTGTCTGTAGACAACAATCCCACGAAGTTCATGATCACAGCTGTACCTTGTATTCTAGCTGAGTATCCAAGGGACCAATCCTTCATCTCAGGGTTCAAAAGACTTATCAGTCGTGTTGCAGTGTCACTCAGTGACAGATCAAGTCTATTCTAAATACAATATGTGGCTAAGTTTCATGAAATTTAATGAATTTGTAAAAGTTGGAAAATGTGGAAGGGAAAGAATAGAAGCACCCATTACTTTTCTAATTGGCAGATTGACATTTCGCATGCACTTATTCAACTCTGTATTATTCACCGTGATGATGCTATGATCTAACGATAAAAAATGCATGATGCGAGAACGATGAAGAACCAGGATCGAGTGTCTACATCAGGTAGGGCACGCACCATAAGGTAAGTGCATTCATGGTGCCCCACCTTGACTTTTTTGACGGCGGGGTCAGATTTATCACAGATACACCCACAGACAATAAAAATTTCTCACACAAAAATGAGATAGGATATTAGATAAGAAGGTCTTGTTATTTTCTCAAATTGACAGGCTCACTTAAATGGCGGTCGACAACTGAAATAGCGTCTTTCAGATATGGCCGTTGACTCATGGTGCACCAGTCATGCTGACTACGTATTCCTGAGCCCCACTCAGCATATTTTGTATCTATCCATCAGAGGATTCAGAGTGATGGATCTGTAGAAGATCTTCAAATTAAAGTCCTGCGGGCATTACAGGCTTTCTCCAAGTCCACTTCTCAGATCCATGTTGACGTGCCATGTTGCTGTGGCTTCAATCACGCGGCATGAAATGCTAGATTCTGATTCTGCTATACATTTTAGATTTAGAATTTACTACTGTCATTTAGTCAGACATTTAGTCATGCATTCTCAGAATATTGTCCAATTTTTGATAGAAACATACTTTGTCAAAAAAATGTCGATTAAGTAAAGTCAGACAGTTGATTTTTCAAAGAAGGAATAGACGTGTGCAGCTGCCTATCTTTTGAAAACACTTGATTCATCAGTGCGATTATGCTTTTCAAGAAAACGAGAAGTGAGTGTCATCGTTTAATCATTTACAAGCCTTTCAACAACGTAAGGCGCAATGTGTCCACGGCACTATACCATTGTGAATATTAATATTCCATTTGCATAGAACTTCAAATTTCTATTTCATAGAAATACTCAAAAACATCTTTATTGAAACACTCACAATTTGTGAATCTCTCTTTGTTTGAATACACTAGCTGTTTATTGCATCAAGAAATTTCGGTTTACAATCTTATTTTAATGAACTTTTGAACGCACGTGTTCTGTGTTAACAGAGAACAATCAATCGTCTGCTCGAATCACCGTTAATTGCAGAAACTCTTGCGATCAGGACTTTGCGATCAATTCCACTTGAAGGACGTGACAGTCTTCCATTAATATTGGATTCTGACGAATCTGTTTCAGAAATCAAAGGTCAAAAATGAGAATTTAATCCACTGGATTGCCTGAATCCACTCACTTAAGCCTTCATTAATTTAGTGAACAGCAATCGCAATCATGGAGTGGAGTCGAAAAGAGGCATATACTAGTTGAAAGTTGTTGAACAGGTTCACCTGCGTTAAAGGTCGACTGTTGTCATGAAACTCATTTTAATTAAATAATTCCAACTCATGATCAAATGGATCAGTTTTTGAGTACGATGACATTCGCTTGTTGAATATGGGCGGCACATGTGTAAACTGACTCTTATACAAAATCCCTTTTGTTTACGCAAATGAAATATCTCAAAAAAAACAATCCTTTGCTTAAATACAAACAAAGTATTTTATTACCCAATTTAAATATTGTTAAGTTTGATAACTTTTCGTAACCTGTCGTGTTATACAGACTAAAATGTCCAGTCTACTTCAAAGTGGTGCATGCAATCAGCAATTCTTCAGATAATTAACTGTTGTTGAATTAGTTTTAGGATCACGTTTAAAAGATGTTTCTGCTCATACTCCATGTTGAATAATTCAGTCGAAGCATCCATCATTTCCTTAGTCAATGTGAGACAAACAAAACTATTCTTGACTTGAGTTGAAAAAGTGTCGCTGTCAAGTGTCAAGCAAGTGCCATTTAGCCAACGAAGTTTATGAATTCAAGGAAAACTGCTGTAGATAAACAACTGAATCACTTGCAGATCACCGACAAAACGGATTGATTTTTCAAACTCGTCGTTTTTTCTATAAATTCAACAAACATGTGGAATTGTTTAAATTTCTTATTTTTTTCTCCTTTGTCACTTTATTATTCATGGTTCAATATCAACTTGGGCCCATTATTAATAGTATCATTCATTACTATCAGTTATAATTAAGATCTCCTTTTACTGTGATTATGTCACAAAGTGCTTCGATTATTAAAATAGATTCCTGTTATATCCGCAAGTGGAGACCCTCTTCTAATAAATGAAGTGCTTACAGCACAGAGGTAGCAACATCATGAAATTTTCATAAAATTTTGAGTTTCACTAAAAAACATGAAATTGTCATATAATTCAGCAAATTTCTTAGAATATCATAAAATTTGAAAAATGCCTGATAATTGCATCATTGATCTGATTGAAAGAAAGCTATAAATCTAAGCGACAACTACTACTCGTACATTGAAGTTTAAGAATTCTTCATATTATAATTGAAACTGATGTCAATCACGGATATTTAACTGATTAGGCCTTTGATGAATGACAACAGTTTTCTTATCCTCAGTATCTTCATGTTGTGCACAACTAGTTTCGCCATGGGTTCTTAAAAAGCAATTCATTCAAGACCTGCATTTCCTTCAAAATTCTAAGTGCTAAATCTGAAGACTGCAAAGCGATTGAAAAGATTACCGTATTAACACGTTGAAATTTGCGATTTTGTAAATTCTTGAACAACTCCCGAATATAAAAGAAAATTTATTCGATTTTTGACAAAGCAGAATATTGAAGCATGAAGTTCAGCCAACGGATGGATCAAAGTGAATTATCGCTCTTTTGAAAGAAAAAATGATGCTGTATTATTTGTCATTTGTAGCATTCTCCGCGCAGGGCCTGAAAGCGTTCACCCACTTTGAAAATCAAAAGGCATGGGACAACGATTCACAGTTTTCATGCAATTGGTTGTTCAGTTTTCTTCAAAAGATCGCATCCAACAAGAGGATCGCTAAAGAGGAGGAAGGATCAAATAATTTGAGCGTGTACCTATCCTGGATATCTTCTTCTTAAGAATCAGATAATTGAACAAGAACCTCGGGCCACTAGTCATAAGAGTGGAATCTTATGCGGCGGCACTTGAATATCTACAAGAAAGAATCCCATGTGACTCAAGAATCCTGGCTGAAATAATTGATAAAGAAAAGTGACATGATGCTCATACCATGAATTGTGTTTCACGATTATCCCTGGCCATCATGGAACCCCTCAGAACAGTCTTGACAATTTTGCAGTGACAAGTAAGTCGTCTCAGGAAGAATAGTTATTTGATCAAAAATGAATGAAAAGAGTATCAAACTGACGATGAAGAAAAGCGGCATCGCAGTCGATAAAGAATCGACACCTGATACCAACTTCAAGATTCAAGATTTGAAGAGGAAGATCTTAAGACCAGAACTATAGAAGGCGCAGTGGAAAACGGAATGGAAAATTAAAGGGAAGAACAACATAAAAGGCCATCATCATGATTCAATTCGCGCTCAATAATTCTACAATTCTTAAAATTGGAATTTGAATTTAAGGTCCTGAAGGATGTGTTACAAGATAACTGCTATTAACACTTTCTTTGAAATTTGATGATACTCTGGTGTTGCTAATCAAAATATAGTAGTATTGAATATTAAGGAATGTTTATTGCTTTCAAGTATATAACTTGACAATTCCCAAAGTATGATATTGAACTACCAAATAATTCGGCAACCAGAACGAGTTTCAGGAGGGAACAAGGCCGATTGTGAGACTTTTAGAGAAAGATGTAGGCATACTCTGCCTACTACGAATCTGCGCGTCTGCCTGGTTTTCCATGGTTCCTCTTCTTGTCAGACAGGATAAAAGAAAAACATGGACGCTGGTTGCAAGTTTTTTGATAAAAATGAAATTTTCTATGTTTTCTCTGATTAAGCGAATAATACGTGTTAAAGTGGCCATTCTGTAGACGTAGGAGAAGTCGCCTTTCCTCTAGGAAGTCTGTATTTAGTTTTAAATATCCAACTGATTTAAAATACAAATGTATATTCATGGAGCACTATCCATGATATCAATATTACAGAAAAAGGAGATAGAATGATATCACTGACGGGAGTACATAGTATTATACTACATAATGATTAGTGAGCAGTCCATGGATTAGTACTACACAGACATAGAAATGAAAATACGTAAATGAGGATTGTAATCTCAACACCCCTTCAATCCGAAGGTGTTGAATCGCATTAAGAAATTTTATAATGTTTAGAGGCTTGGTTAGAAAGTCTGCTAAATAATCATCACTAGTAACATGCTGAAATGTAACGCTGTTTAATTCGCGCACAAAATGAAATCTTATGTCAATATGTTTCGTTCTGTTATGTTGCTTCCCTGGATTTGCCAATAATTTCAATGCTCCTTCATTATCACAGTGTATCGTAGTACATTCTTGTTTCAATCCAAGAGAATTACAAATACTTTGTAGATAAATTGATTCTTTAGCACCATCAGCCATAGCCATATATTCGGCTTCGCATGATGATAGTGCGACTGATTGTTGTTTCTTTGTTTTCCAGCTTATAGGCATACTTCCAAGATTGAGTATAAACCCTGTAGTCGACTTCCGATCATCAAGGTCGTTTCCCCAGTCTGAATCACAAAATCCAGTAAGAATACCAGAAGATCTGGAAAAACATAGCTTGTAATGTTTCGTTCCTTGAAGATATCGTAGAACTCTCCTCACTGCTGTCATGTGTTGAATTCCTGGTTTCCCTAAAAATTGTGATAGCTTAGATGTAATCCAACATATATCTGGACGTGTACCTGTCATTAGATATATCAGGCTTCCTACAGCTTGTCTGTAATTGAAGTTTCGTTTCAAGAATGGTTCGTGTTCTTCTTCGGATGACCTGGTAAGTTTAATTCCACAATCCGCAGGAGTTCGCACGCAGTTAACATCAGTCATTCCGAATCATTGTAAGATTGCCTCAATGTATCGTTCTTGACTCATTTCGTAACTTCCATCAGGTAACCGTGTAAAGTCAATTCCAAGAAACCAATGTAACTCATTCCTGTCATCCATCTTAAAACGTTCATTTAAAGCAGTCTTCAGTTGCGAAATATGATCTATGTTGGACGAAGCTATAATGATATCATCGACCCAAAATAGAACAATGGTTTCTCTATCTGCCCTTGTAAAGGTGCATGGTTCGACTTCATTTTCTATAAAACCTTGCGATTTCAAAAATTTCGTTAGAGTCATATACCAACTTCGGCCGCTTTGTTTTAGACCATAAATTGATTTGTTTAGACGACATGCAAGTATCTCACCATTTTCGGAATTATGTTCATAACCTTCAGATTGTTGAATATATATGTCTTTGTCTATTGGTGCATTAAGGTAAGCTGTTTTTACATCCAGTTGATGTAGTATTAAATTATCATTTGCTGCTATTTGAAGTAATGTTCGAATAGTTGTAAAACGAGTAGTTGGCGAGAAAGTTTCATCATAGTCTATGCCATAACTTTGACTGTATCCTTTTGCAACATATCTTGCTTTGTAAACTACTTTATTCTTATCACTTGCCTGTTTTATAGTGTAAACCCATTTACCTTTAATAACGTTTTTATTCTTTGGTACAGGTATAAGATCCCAAGTATTATTTTCTTCTAAGCTTTTGATTTCAAAATCCATTGCAGTTTTCCATGATGCAGCATTTTCATCTTGCATGGCATCCTTGAATGTTACAGGAATACGTGTCATCGCCATGTATGTATAGTCCAATGTGACAAAGCAATCATAATTGAGATACTCAGGGGGTCTTCTTTCTCTGATAGGATAGCGTCTTTCGATTGTATTTATATCATATTCATCTTTTGATTCCTTGTTTGTTTCGCTTATGTCCTCTTGGCTTTGATCTGTTTCTCCTGATGAATTGTTTAACTTAGGTATTGATGGCTCATGCATACGATGTATCTGTACATTTCTTGAAGAAACAACTTGCTTTGTGCTTCGTTTAAAAACAAAATATGCATTATTTTGTGGGTTGATGCTAAGGTAGATACCGTCTTCTCCGCGTGTATCAAGTTTGCTTTTTGCTCCTTCTTTATACATTGTGCATGGAGAGCCAAATTGATGAAGATTTTGTAAATCTGGTTTTAATCCAGTGAGAAGTTCAAAACTGGTACTTGACGTTCTTCGCTGGAAGCTTCTGTTTCTCAGGTATTGCGCATGTCTTACAGCATAAGGCCACATGTTTCTTGGTAAAGCCGCATCGGCTATGAGACATCTGGATGTAGTCATGAGTGTTCTCCACATTCGCTCTGCCTTACCATTTCGATATGATGAGTATGGTGCAGTAGTTCTGTGTTTTATTCTGTGATTAATTAATACCTGTTTAAATGAATTATTCATATATTCACCTCCATTGTCGCTATGGATCTCTTGTGGTACACCAATATCGGTAATGTCGGATAAGAAGGATTTTAGAGCTTGTGTAGTTTCATTCTTTGTTTTCATGAAATATACGAACACTGTACTTGAATATTCATCAACAAAGTTTATAATATACTTGTATCCATTACTTGAAACAGGTTCTATAGGTCCACAGACATCAGAATGTATCCTTTGTAAAGGTTTCGAAGCAAGAGGTACATTTATGTCATTTGTTTTGGGTAACCTTGTCTGTTTATTCATAGAGCAAATTTTACAATTTGATGGCTTATCCTTGTCTGTAATTTTCATCCCTTCTGTTACATCTTGTAATTTCATTATATCTTCATAATTCATGTGCCCAAGGGTTAGGTGCCATTCATTTAATGTCTTTGATGTCACAATTATTGTAGAGGAGTTGTTGTTACAAAGAGGCATAAAATATAAGTTGCCTTGTTGTAAGAATTTAAAAGTCGTATCACCAGAATGTAATTCTGCAGTTTTGTTGTTAAAAAAAACACTGGCTCCGTTTTCGATTGCTGATTTGACAGAAAACAAACTAACAGGAAATGTTGGCGCTAGTAAAGCATTTTTAAGAATGATAGTACATGACCTATTATTCAAATCAGTAACTGTAAATTTAGCGACTCCTCTAGCAACTGCAATTTTATTGCTTCGACGCCCATCTGCCGTTTCAACAAAATGTTTAGAGGCATCGAAAGTTGAGTCAAATGCAATAAATTGATCTTCTGAATTTACTATATGCGTTGTTGCACCGCAGTCTACAAGTAGATTAAAGGAATGATTATCTTCGTCATTCATCATGAAACTGAATGTAGTCGATGCAGTGGTTGGTTGGTTATGTTCTTTCTTCTTTCGAAAACATACCTTATCCGTGTGTCCACGTTTATGGCAAAAATTACGGTATAGGCTATCTTTCTTCTTGAATTGAGCAGAAAGATGTCCTTTTCCACCGCAAGAATGACATATGCTTTCGTTTGAGTATGTCTTTACCGTTCTTGGGTTATTTTTGGCTTGTGTATTCATTATCGTAATCTGCTGGTAATATTGCTTTTTGTAATGCTGGATCTAAAGTACATAAATAATTCAGAAATCTT
Organism: Prostheceraeus crozeri; assembly: GCA_907163375.1. Classification (NCBI taxonomy): domain Eukaryota; kingdom Metazoa; phylum Platyhelminthes; order Polycladida; family Euryleptidae; genus Prostheceraeus; species Prostheceraeus crozeri. Next base: position 885,983 of record CAJQUW010008964.1, on the reverse strand, counting down.
ACTTCCCAAATGTTGTATGATTCTGCTAGACCGTTGAAATGTATGCCTCTCCAGTTTGTATCGCTGGGCCCATAACCTGTTAAAGTGGCCATTCTGTAGACGTAGGAGAAGTCGCCTTTCCTCTAGGAAGTCTGTATTTAGTTTTAAATATCCAACTGATTTAAAATACAAATGTATATTCATGGAGCACTATCCATGATATCAATATTACAGAAAAAGGAGATAGAATGATATCACTGACGGGAGTACATAGTATTATACTACATAATGATTAGTGAGCAGTCCATGGATTAGTACTACACAGACATAGAAATGAAAATACGTAAATGAGGATTGTAATCTCAACAGAATCATAAGAAGCCCAGAGTCATAATTTTTGACATAAAATGTTTTCAGAACATTTCCTATTATGTTTATGCAAATCTGTCTATGAAACCAAACGCAATCAGATTTGGCAAGTCTCCTAATGTCGGCAAACACTACCATTTTGAGCCATTTACTCCACATTTAGCCACATTCTCGCACACGTTGCCAATCAGAAACATTATAATAACACATGCACATAATAAGAAATGACCTGAAGACATTCCATGTCTTTGGATTAATTTGTGTTTTTCTTTGATCGTGTCTGACAAGAAGAGGAACCATGCAAAACTAGGCAGACGCGCAGATTCGTAGTAGGCATATGGTGCACATCATTCTGTGAGTCTCACTTTCGGCCTCGTTCCCTGCAGAAACTCGTTCTGGCTGCCGGACTAAAATGCCGATACTTATTTCCTAGCATGCGTTTAAATGTCTGATAGCATGACAGCTCTTTTAGTAACTTGTCAAAATGAATGAAACTTCAATGTCATCATTCCCCAACTGTGGTCTTGTACGGTGCTGATATAGTCAGATTTTTAGAGTGTTGTGATGCTTTCAGTTCAGGTGCACTTCCTGCCTACTGTCAGTGACACTTGAACTAAAGTTGTCGACCAAGAGATCGCTAGGCCAAGAAATTAACCACCTTGCCACGGAGACCTCAACTTTGAGCAACTTGTTGGATAATATTTTATCAAATTCATAAATCACAGACACCTGAACTATTGTTTAAGTGGCATAGGGTTGCATGGATGAGTGAGATGAAAGTTGAAGCCAAGATGTCGATAAATAGGATTATTGTAAAATTTTAACCGAATCATTTTCACTTACAAAACGATATATCATACATATATCATTTTAAAATTTGAATCATGGAAATTTAAACAAGCCGACTATATATGACAATAAGCATACATTGAGTCTAGATATTATGCTTACTTAATCTTTCAGCTGTATATGCATAATTCAGCCTTTCCTATACATGTTTTATCCGTCAAAAATTTTACAGCAAGCTTGTTTATCAGTAGCAATGCTTTAACTTACTATATTCATACAATTCTTAAATCCTAATTCTGCTCTTGATGCACTATATTTTTCCTTAAGTCCAATACTATCCATTTCATTAGTCATCATCAAAAAGACAATTACTACGTCAATGAAGAAACGTAAAAAGAAACTACGTCAATCAAGAGATCAAAGATTGACGTAGTTAATCTTTATAATAACATTCCTATATCTGATGGTATAGAAGCTGTTTTGGATTTTGCCCACCTTTATTGGAGCAAAATTGATAACTGCGGGTTTGAGATTGATGACTTAAGAGTTTTTCTTAATTTCGTATGCTACAATTACGAAATACAGTACAACCAGAAAGTCTATTTACAAACTCAAGGATGTCCTATGGGTGCGCATTTCGCCCCGCCGTGTGCCATCATTTTTATGCACAGCATTGAAACTTTGGCTTTGGACAAACTTACTTTCCATGACATAATTGCTTCCATATATTATCGTTACATTGATGATGTCATCATTGGACCTTTTCCTACTGATAGTTCGTACTTCCCTGTTATTTTGGATGTTTTCAATTCTATCAAGGAAAACATAGAGTTTACTTTGGAGATACCAAAAAACAACCTTTTAAATTTCCTTGATGTCAGTATCAGTGTTTCTGATACGATCGAGTATAGTTGGTATATTAAAGATTGTCATTCCGGCATCAGCATGAAAGCTGATAGTTGGGTTCCGTGTTTTGTAAAAAGCAACTGTGTTTCGAATAGTTTTAAATATGTCAAAGAACGTTGTTCCAATGATACTTATACGGAGGTTTGTATAAATATTATGCAAAAAAGACTTAACGATAATGGCTTCAAAAACTACACTAGCAAAAATATTTCCCCTAACCGCTCTACCAATGTTGTTCGCAGTGATAATGACCCCTATCTCAAAGTTAATTATATCAGTGATAGTTGTACTCGCAAAATAAAAAAACTTGCTAAAAAATACAGTATCCCTGTTAACATAGTCAACAAGCTCGGTAAGCAATTACGTGACAGTTTTTCTAGCAACCGCACTAGTACTTGCGATTGCGACATATGTCGCAAATTGCCCAACCACTATAACTGTGAATCGCGCTATGTTGTTTGCAGCTTGCGTTGTAACCTTTGTAACGATGTCTACATCGGCTCTACTAGCCGTCCTTTCTATTTACGCTTTCATGAGCATCGTCGCAGTGTTGTTAATTTGGGTAATAAGAGTGCCATCTCGGAACAGATTATCAATATTCACCCTGATTCTCTTTCATCTATTGATGATTTTAGTATTGACTTTCTTGATTGTCAGACTGACCCTGTCCGTACTCGGATCTCTGAAGCTAAACTTATTGATCTTCACAAACCTACAATGAACCGAAAACACGAGCTGATGAATAGTGATTACCGCTGATGAATACATGCCCCGCCTTTATAAGCATTGTTATTTCAATTGTATAGATTCACGAAATCCCATGAGTATGTGTCGGTGACACGAAACGTCGGGCAGTATCTTTGTGTTTTTTTGGTTTTAAACATTATTTCTTAACATAATTGTCTTTTTGATGATGACTAATCGAAACCTCCCGTGTGCGGCAACTAACTTTATCCATTTCATACTTTTTCCTATTCATTTTTTAATCATGCTAAGTATTTCATTTCCTCACCATATTTTGTAGATGAATAAAACATAGCACCGTAAATATACTGTAGCATTTTTTTCATTTCTTTCATCTTCACAATAGAGGACATGGGTCCTGAAGGATTCTAGCAATGTGCTATAAATGTTGATAGGTACAAGGATAAAGGATAACGCAGCATAAAACACTATATAAAACCCTACTACCTTACAACTATATAAAGGATGATAAATATATACTAAGTGAAAAAGTAAATTGATATAGAGGTGTACCGATCGGTGATTTTTCTAATCGGCCGATTACCGGTTAATCGGTAATAGGTAGCCCATTAATCGACCGATTATTTCATTTATATTCATCCGAATTCGACATTTTCGATATACCGAAAGCACCCACTCCGTGAGTAAGTGATGAAAAAGTAACCGGAATGTAAGTTAGTGATAATAGGGTGCACCAAATAATTAGAAAGACATTGTGAATTTTCCAACTGAAAAAAGTTGTGATGCTAGTCTAGTGATTATTTCGACAAAAGTTGATTACTTTTTAATTTGATCAATTACTTCTGATTAGATTCTAGTAGGCTACTTAAAGTATTACTCGCAACTGGATATCGGGGACAGAAATATGAGGCAGAAAGTTTTTCTTTGATATGGTTATTTCAGTATCAAATTCCAATCAAAATCATATCGCAAATTACTGTCACTTAAATAACATTGGCGCGGAAGAATTTTTAATCAACCGATCCATTTTCGATCTGATGCTGCTCTCAATGCTCCATTCACCTCCAATACTCCCACTCATGTTATTGTATCGTATGGGCTTGAATTGACTCGCATTTTCCCACTATAGGATTCTGCTTGATAAATGATAATTCCATCCGCTCTTTACGAAAATGAACGCATAGGCTGATATTCTGCGCTGGGAATCGAACCCAGGTACCCCTGTTGCGCTAGTGATCATTCCATCACAGGTATGCAATAAACGCTCGTTAGCTTCAGATCTAATGACTGCTTGACCCAGCCAATAAGAGGCGAGCTCATGACAACGCTCAGAATTTCTTCCACAGAGGAAACCAAGGCCATGCCTGAATTTTTGGAAACACGACCGGTTCGCGCATCTTTCAGATAACCTTGACTTCCTTTCTAGCTTGAAATACCATAAACATTGTGTTGAGCATAGTCGAGTTATGATTTGTTAGGTTTGCAATCATGACGAAGACTAATGATGTTGGAGGTTGATGGCTAGGATCAAACTTTGGCTAGGATATGATCTTCGACGACAAACATCTTCCTAGGAATCATTCCATTAATGGATTTAAAGACTAGTGCAGAACACGAAGACTGTACAGAGCAAGTAATGAAAAACGAAGTCTGTGAGATATGATAATTTTTGAAATATTTCATTCGCAGGTGCGAGTCGCATCTGCGGTTTGAATTGAAAAGCAAGCACACCTTGCGATAGCACATATCTATTTATGAAGACATATATTTAGGAATATGAACTCAACTTTGACCATAGTGACTTGATGGCCAATCGACTAGCCAAAAGGACATTGTACCCTCAACATTCACTATATGCAATTTATGACAAAGCTTCCAGATACTCATTCGCTATAACACCTCTCGCTTACTCAAAACACAGGCTCATTGTTTCAAATCATCATTCATAAAGTTGGCTTAAACTCACTTCCTTTTTTCTGTTTTCTTCTTCCTATATATTCGCCAATTAAGAATCTTGTTTGAAGTGCAATGAAGCCATTAGTATGATACACCTAAGTCTATTATGCCAAGGCAAGTGATTTTAGTTTCTGAACCATGCATTTTAGCTCATGAATACTCATGTCTCTATTTTCTGAATAATAAAACATGTTGAGTGAATATTGAAGATCTTGAAGTATGATAATTGATCATTCAAGCATAATTTGCCAAAAATTGGCCGATATATCCGACCCGGTTCCCATCCTGTGAGACCTCTTCCATCGAGGAGCGGCGAATAAATGTTATCTTCATCATAATATGCGAAGACAACCTTTTTTAATCTAACACGGCATTATCGATTTTTTACTACATATTATTCTGCATTATGAAATGAAGTTCTGCAATCACATTAACTCCTCTTTCAGAATCACTTCTAATGACTACGCCTCATTTCATTCTTTTTAACACATGTTCGCATTTCATTTTTCACAGATTTATTGCATCAATACTTGCTCAATGTGAGGTACGTCTGGACTGCTAATATTTTGTTCTAGTTTTGCTGTCGTGGGAATTCTTCTAACTGATCAAGCAATTAACAATGTCCCCGAGAAGTTCATAAAGGACTATGACTTCTCTTCCATTATTTTCACGAAACACCAGAAACATTTAATCACAATTGATATTGGAACACGCACTTCGTCCTTGTTATGCAAAAGAATGTACAGTATATGAAAAACAAAAGTGAGATGTTCAATCGTGATGTTTAAATCTTACGTGAAAGCTTCAAGCTATTTACAAACACATCTGCCCATGAAAAGCGAGATCATCAAAGATCCGCGAGCTTTGCACTCACGCAGCCGCCTGGAGTTTTGGTCTCTCAATGCAATTTCTCGGCTGCTCATACGATTTCCCCCATCTTGTCCCAAGAACTGCATCAGGTATTTTGACCCCTACTCCAAGCTGTTCAGCTATTCATTTGTGAAGAATATGCGTTGTCTCGGCTCTACCCTGTATTGTCTAATACCAAATAATTCTTCATTGCTCGTTAATCTTGAAACATCCATTTAAAAAGCATGGGATGCATTATGATTGTGATTCTCTGAATCTCGTTACAGACTTTTGCCAATGGATTCTATGTCGTCAAACGAGATGATGTGGACACCTGGAGATTCCAAACTTGATTGTAATTTGAGTGGTTTCATGAATTATGTGAATGAGCGGTGTGGTCATATTTTTGGTAAGTAAATATGAATATGTGCACAAAATTGCGATAAAGATGACAAAATAATTTGCAAGAGTGTCCTGCAAAAAAATTAAAAAAAAGATGTTATCCGAAATGGGAAAAATGGCAAAAATCCGGGATTTCGACAGTTCATGGTTTAGTTAATAACGGGTGCGATAGAATAGTTCGCAAATTCAAGTTTTACGAATAATTTGACCATATTCTTTCATCAGTCATCACTTAGTATGTCGGAATCAGTCGCTATCGAACACCGATTTGGATAGAAATCAAGGCTTCTATTGATACTGATATTTTATTATTTTCGAGGCTATCATCTCATCATTAACATTTGCACGTCTATATTTAACATGGCGTCTGCTAATTTGTTTAAACAAGGTGGTGCAGGAGCCTGGGAACCCTAAAATCATCCGTGAATTCATTTGAACTCGGAAAATCTTCTGGAAATTTCTGCGGAATATTCGGCTTGTAATAGCAGGGGAGGAGTTATGTGATTTTCACCAATGAGCAGTCATTAAATTTCCCCTGATATTTACGCGAATAGGTGGTGAAAATAAGCATGCGTGTCTACATTATGCTTTAAGTTTGACCCATCCATTTGAAACACTTTAATTTCTAGATTTTTTCAAAGATGTTCCATTGTCGTGAATTATGTGGTCACATTGTGCCACGCAATTCTCTACATAGGCTCTGGGTAATCAACTTCTCGCTAACTTTTCGCAATCACTGTGCTGCCGTCATTGCAGTTTTATGAAATGATTGCCAGTCGAAGTGTCTTTCTTCTTCAATAAAAAAATACACATTAACTTTCTACAAATTTCAACCTACTGTGAACAAAGTGCTCTAACTTTACTTGCGAGTACTTGAAAGCTATCATGGAAGTGTTTTAGAAACAGTAATTTAAATAAAATTTATGTGATGCATCGTGGCAAACGCTAATAACAATAATATTTCTTATTTAACCTCGAGGCACAGTAGAGTTCCCCTCTCCTCATAGTGATCGATCAAAAAAAGCGACACATAGAAGCAAGGTGAAAATAAAAAAGACAAATAAATACAAATGTCACATTCTGAAGCAATCTAAATAATACTGGTAGCAGGCTGAAGTAAATGGTCGATAGTTTGTAGGAGACGAAAAGTCAATGGCAATGCATTTGAAGCAACGTGAACCATCAACGCGAAAGGAATTGTCTTCAAATTTGCTACGTGAAAAGGAACGTGTATCTTTCCTTTGATCTGCTAATATTCTCAATGTATTTCTTCTACGTTTGTGGAAAATTTTAAAGACATATTAAATATACGATGGTGTCATGTTCTGTTGTGATTTATGCACCATTTGAACAAATTTCAACTTAAGGCGGCATTTCAGAGAAAACCAATTAAGCTTTTTGATCACATCAATAGATGATATGTCAAGTAAAAACTCCCCCATGCTGGAGACTTGCACGGTGCTGACGTAGTCAGACTTTTCTGGAGTGCTATAGTACTTTTAGTCCGGACGCCCTTACTGCCGACTTCCAATCAGGGATGCGGAGTCCTATCAATTTGATAGGACTCCGACTCCGTAGGTTGATAGGACTCCGACTCCGGGTGGCAAGTACACATAGCCTAGTTTTTTGAAAAAATGGTAACCTACATGATAGATCATTATAGGCTTACCTGATCTTTGGTGATCATTGCTGTATCAATCATCAATCATTTTCGATGAAGGTTGGTCGAATATCGCTTTAAGTTGGATGCATGCGACTCGGCTCCTCCCATCTTGTTGATGTGTGCTTCACACGGTCTTTCTCCAGTCTCTACCAGGCAGGAAAATCCCTATCCTTCTCCAGAAAATGTGAGCACTTTCGATTTTAAAATGCGCTTTGGAGGAGGGATCACACGCGATTAATGTGAGGGTAAGAGGTAATGTTCTCAAACAAACTAATATTTCATTTTTGTCTCTGATGTGACCTTTGGTGCATAGGTGTGATCGAGGCTAGGAAGGCTTGTCTTCTCTACTAAATCATCGAGTGAAAAGACTTTTTTTCACTATCACGGTTTATTCCTTCAACTGCTACAAGCTTCGCATGCAGCAGTGTCTCTGTACTTTTGTTTGACGGAGAAAGTTGACATCAAGACAGTGACAGCTATGCACGTGGATAAATCATTTGTTTGTATTATATTTCGGGTCTAGTTATAAGCCGAAGTCCGGAGTCCTATCATTTGATAGGACTCCAACTCCAGCAAAGATGATAGGACTCCGACTACGCATCCCTGCTTCCAATGACAGTTTCGGGGCTCGACCACTGGACCGAGAGATCGCTATGCCAAATACTTTGCCACCATGCCATGGTGCCATGATATTTCAGAAGAACATTGATATTTAGAATCAATCGCATCGACTTCAGAACAGAAATTCAAGGCCATTCATTTGCGTTATATTATACCAACCCCAAATAGATATGCAATATTCAAAATGAAGCAAGCAAGATAAGGGCGTTGAAAAATAATTGTGTTTATTCCTTCTGTCATTCTATCGTCTTCACTTTCATAGAAAACAAGTGACAAAACAATTTAAAAGACCACCTTAGCAAAAGTGGCAAAAATTCCTTTATTTTAAGTGAGTGAATCTATCCATGACTGAGACATATCCTGTAATGAGTACAGTTTCATAGAACACGGTTCTGACGGTGACAGAGTGATTGATTTTGATTACACGATGACTTTGCCGGCGCATTGACCATGTGGTAGTGTTCGCTCGGTGTCCGGGTGTCCTTGGTTCAAGCTTCAGTCGAGCTAATCAACGTCTGTCTACACAGATTTCCTCTGAAGTATGCAATTTATCTTAACCCTTCAATTCTCCTCGAAGCTCATGTTTTATTATATGAAAATCTCAATCAATATCCATAGTCGACTTCCTTCGAGATTTAGTATTTTCCATATCGAAACCTTCATCTCTATCAATTTCATTCGAAGTTCGTTTTTTGTATCGAAGGCTATTCACATCGATTTTCCTTGAAGCTGATATATTATTGAAATCTTGTTTATTATTTTTTCTTCATCGAAATCTTTATGAAAACCGATTTCCTCCAAATTATAATTCTTCTATAGCGAAGCCTGGCTATGCTTCGTACATTATTTACTTTTTCGTCCGTTTAAATGAAAGATTGCTTGATTGACAAATTATGATTTTATTGATTCATGGTGCACCTTGGGAGTATATCTTAAAAAGTTACTTTTATTAATGTGATTCTCATTTAGCTAGCGTCGAAATTGGTTGTTTGCTTAAGTGGAGATAGCTTCATTTCCTGTTAACACTCAATGATATGTTTTAGTTTTTATCTTGACATCGTCACCAATGCTGACATGTGATTTCGAACTCAAGTCACTATCATTCACGTAGCCCGGCGGAATGACACTAGAATATCAGAATATCAGAACGTATATTTTTTCAATTGAAAAACACGTACATGTATACAAAAGAGAATGAATGAGATGACTGATGATAAGGCGATTGAGAAATTTACAGAATGACAATAAAGTGGATGTGAGATTGAGTAATGACACTGAAATACGAGATGACACTGTCTGGAAGGAGAGGACATTTTCATTCATATTTAATATGTTTAAGCAAGTCATGATTTCATCTTTTAGAGTTATGCACCATCATACTTTTGCAATGAAAAATGTTAAGGTTTGGTAAAAACGGCATATCAAAGCAGATCGGAATATGTATTCAAAATTAATAACGCACGCCAGCATTCGTCTTGCCTAATTATTAAGTCCTACTTATTAAGAGATCCGGAACGATAGGTGATATACATGCATGAAACAATAACATATTGTGATCATTAAAAAATTCAGCAATTCGCACTAATAACTTTCACGAAGTAGAGAAATTTTCATTGACTATAACTTATTGACTGCTATTGGTTTATGATGAGAAATGTAACAAATTCTATAGTAGACCACTTAGAAGTTAGATGTATGTGTTTTACAAGAGGGATTGAAGTTGACTATGAGTAAGCCGCTTATGAGGCACTTAGTCAAATGATTTCGTTTAATCGATAAGATGACATCTGCATCAATTATCAATTGACGTAAAACATGAGCGACCACGTAAAAATTGTTGACAGTCAGAAATCAATAAACGAAACATACAAATTGAGATATTGATACTCGTTTATGTTGTCTTCTCGAATTTGAGCATGTTAGAAGTCAGATAAATTATAATTAGAACTGACTGAGTTTGAGTCAATGTACACACATTAATCTTTCCCTCCTCTTGTAGATAGATGGACGGTTCGGTAGAATCAAAATTACCACAATTAGAAGAAACTAACATAAATAGCCATAAATAACGATAATGATGACATTGTGAAAAATCCATTATTTATTTACAATTTGTAATAAATGAAGACGTTTTTGTCAAAAGGTGAGACACTACATTTATGACCTCTTCAATAAAAAACAGAAATATGTAAGTTAAAAATAAAAGATGTAACAAATTAGCATGCAATTAGTCTCATTAACAAGATATGTGACCACCTTCGGCTTTAATGACCTTTTTGAGTCTCCTCGGTATGCTGTCAATGGACCGCTGCAGCTTCTTGTGAAAATCTTCATCTCGAAAACGTGTACAAATGATGCTGGCAATGAGTTGATTCTTTGCGGTGTTTCGCAAAGAATCGCGGTGTTTGCAAAAATTTCGTATTTTCCTATTTTATTTCTTCCAAAGTCTCCACATTTCGTCCAAGATGAACCCCAAACATTTTCATTCTTAGATATGTCATTACTTACTTTTGACCATTAGACTACATTCAATGTGCATGATAGATCATTGAGATCTTCATCGCTGGATCTTTTTTATCTCCTTAACATTCTTTATCTTTAGTATTTTTAGATTTCTGTTGGAAAGTTATTCTACATTAAAATATTGTGACATTGTTTATGCCGCACCCTGTCTCAGCATCTGCATAACCCCTCCCCCCTGTGTAAAATTTAGATGCGCAACTGTCATATCAAAATAGTTTCAGCGGTCATTCAACTGATACTACTTTTAACTTAGTACACTACTTCACATGACCTGCGTTAGTGCATCTGTGATAATTATTAGAAAATAATTGCTGGTACAGCAACTTTGCGACCTGTCAACAGTGTCCCAAAAGTAGCATTTGTTGAATACCCTTTTTTACAGAAATTTGAACAGATTATTTCTCATGTTACAGGAAGTTATGAATCTCTACATAAATGGTCTATCACAGAATTATCGTCGTTTTGGGAATGCTTTATGGACTTTTCTGATATAAAAAGCTCCGTCAAACATACGAAGGTAAGTTCAAACTCAAAATATTAATAGATATAGCACTTCATCCGGATTCCGGAACAAATTACAAAAGTTTTCTTGTTAATGTTATTAGCTTTTAGGAAGTGAATCAAATTAGTGCTCCAATCATCTGGAATAATTCAGGAGCCCGAATTTTGAACGAAATCATGCTGATGTTTAAACTTCAGATCTTTGTATTCGAGCCGATGTTCTAAATAATTGCCTTGTTCAAAAAGTCAAACAGCAAGTGTAATTTGAGCGCAAAACATCTGAATGAAAATTAGCCGTTCTAAGTACGAAGGAGCTATTTCTAAGTCTGCATTTCTTGCGAAACTGTTTAGCCGTGTTTTCAGCATGCATGCAGACAAAGTTAAATTAAGTAATTGCCAAAAATCAATTACATACATAATAGGAGCTTTCATTTTTATGTGGGTTTGCTTCTGTACTGCAATAAGTAGTGGTATCTTTCAAAGCAGCTTCATGATGTGCTTTTTTTCAATGCAAATTTTTGACGATTTTGAAGTGTGTCTTGAGGCTTTTGTTTGACATTACCAAAACCCATTGTGGGAATTATATTTACCGGATTTCTTGTTAAAGTCAGCCTTTCTTGTTAAATTTAGATTAGTGACAGACAATAAATTATTCGCTGAAGTTTTTTTCGATTCCTTTCGGAAATCGAAAGGAATGCTTGTCTTAAAAAGCCACTCTTGGTATTGTAATTAATGGGAAGTTGCCGAAGTAGCTATGACAGTAGACCTACATGTACATGCACTGCCGCAGCCAGTTCCTCGCAGGTTTGGAGCGAAGAAGAGCATTCATTACAGTTTGTTCTTGATCAAATGATACTTTCATCGTTGCCAAAAAATGAGAAAATTATTGCCGAAAGTTCCTTGTCTGATTAATGATTAAATAAAAATTTAAAAAACAGAAATTGATGTCTTCCGATGTACATTATAAAAGGATGAAAACTTGCTGTGATTTTAGAAATTGTATGGTCGACTGTCCAAATGAAATATCATGCCGGTTTCTTTCATGTCAAGCATGATGTCAAGCATAATTTCATTCGAAAATTCTGAAATACATGATAATGATGGAAGGGGCATTGATGAAAGCTTTTTCTAGACACAAAGATTGCTAGCGTAAAATAAATCATGTGTCTGATGATTTATGTCATTCTATTTTTCGTAAAAAATGAAGAGGCATTGACGAATACTAGACAACAATGCTATTATTTCTGTCGAATGATGCCTTATGAAATGTGCGACGTTGTCAGCGTAATCAAATCATGATGAATTTCGGCTGATAATAGAAAGTCACAGATATTGCATAGTGCTAAGAGGTCAAGAATACTTACCTATGAAACATCTGAATGAGCAGAAGTAGGGATTTGATGTTCATGTTGGAATGCGAACTAATTGTTTACTGTCATTCAAAAAAGCCACTAACACATTCTACAAGTACTCTTATCATTTAACTGTCATTCACTTGGAATGGATTACGAAAAGAATTCCTTTGTATTTAGACATTCATGACATTCCCTTTTGTTTCTCTATCCTGTTGTAGGTGGTCAACGAAAATGCAGAAATGAATACCATCCCTACCTGGTTTCAAGACTGTCAAATGAATTATGCAGAAAATATCCTGAATTATCCTGGTGGAGACAAGATAGCTCTCTTTGGAAAGAGTAAGTTAATCGCAGAGAATCGGACTGCATGCTCAGGTTTAGTCAGCCCTGAGCACAAGCCAGAGCAAATGTTTGTATGTATAAAGCAAAGCAAATGCGTAGGAACACGTTGTACTCAGAAATGAGTGAACCAAACTCGAGGCAACTCAGGTAGAAAATTAGACAAATCAAGTGATTATGGATATCAAAATAAGTTTGAACAAGTTTGTAAACCACAGATTTCAGAAGGCAGGAATCTCAAGATTTTCAGACTGAGTACTGCGAAGCATACTTATGGAATGCGCTGCAGTGTTCAAATGAAAATAGGCTAAACATTGTGCGGTTTGACTCGTGCAGAGCCACACCGTTGTGCATTGCACCATGCCCTCAGCAACTGGCTAGGGTCACTTCAGTACCTGGATTTTATCGCTGTTCAAGTTAACAGAAAGCTATGGGTTCACGCTTGGTCATTGAATGATTCTGAATTTATGCAGCATGTGTTGGCTTGGTCGGGAAGGGAGTGGAGATCAATTAAATCAACTAATATTTTTGGAGATTTTTGTTAGCTACACTTGTGAGTTTAAGAACTCCAAATGCATGATGATTTGCAGTTTTCCAATAATGCATAATGAATTGCATATGAAATGCATGAATTATAATGAATTGCATAATAATTGCATAATGAAAGTCGTGGCATCATGGTGGTGATGTGAAGTAAATAATTGCATCTAGCATTAGAGAGCCTTCGCAAGACTATGAAATATCGAGGAGCATCTGCCGAATATTAGCATTTGAAGGGACTGCTATCAGAAATGTAACAGCCTATAAAAGATGATTCCTATTTCTAACTACTTCTTTTTCCGAAGATATTCATTACACTTTGCTCATATCCTTGGCCATGACATTTAGCAGTCTATTTATACTATCTGCTTAAAAATATGTCTGGCGTCGTTAATGCATTCATATTTTCTTCTTTGTTACAGAGGAAGGTGATGTCAAGGTTGAAACACGCACTTGGTCACAGCTGCGCGACAATGTCCGCCGGCTATCAGGCGCATTGAGAGGCCTGAATGTCCTGCCTGGAGATCGTGTAGTTGGCTACTTACCTAATTGCATCGAAGCGATAGAAGCCATGTTGGCTGCAGCTGCTATCGGAGCTGTCTGGAGTTCCACATCACCAGATTTTGGTCCGGCGGTGAGCACAGTTATCTGATATTCATTTTTTGAAGTTTATATAGTGTTCTGTGAATTTGTATGTTTCTTATAGTAAAAATAAGAAACATGTTATCTTTTATTTGAAGATTCTACTCCAGAATTTTCGCCTACTCTTGTCGCAGCCGAATGCAGCAAAATTCAGGAATGTAATCATACAAAAGATTGCATGCCTTTTAGCATAGCTTCAAACTTCTTAGAAAGCCTTCATTTGAAGCGCGACTTCATATTACCTGATCAGCTGCATGATGGCTTGTGTATTTCCGTATGGTGTTGTCGACAATGCTCTTTTTGAGTATCTGAAGAGATTTTTGTTATCAATGCTGTTTTTGTATAATTTACTTTCTTGACGTACGATAACGGCAGTGCTCCGAGTGATTCCCGAAGAATTACTCTTGCCAGGATTATCGCTTTCGCAGTAGCATCGTCATTATAGTCCCTGAATTTCCGTGATGCAGTGGAAGCATCCTTGACATAAGCAAGCACTACAAGTAACATTTCTTGTATACGAAACACTTTCATGACAAGCTATAGCTAAGTATCGGGTAAGTGATCAGTGGTCATTCTATTGTAATCTTTTTTCTGTATGTGAAAACTCCTTCACTTCCGTGTTGGATTCTTTTACGAATAGGGATGCAAAAGTGCACTTTCTCTTTTGCTTCAAAACCATGCGATCTGCGGCCAACTGCCTGGCGGCTATTAATCCCTACTTGGTGACAGTTGCCAGTGTGTGAAGGCTTCAACACTCCAAGTTGCTAGTCTCTAGTATGGTTTCATGCTTTTGGTGGGACAAGGGTGAGTAATGATCACATCAACACAGACGAAGGACTGGCATCGGCAACATAATCCCAAAACATAAAGGAATGGACTTGACACATTTTGCCCTCTCACTGCAGATTTCATATAGACGCATACTTATGTCTTTGATGAAGTGATCATAAGAAATTCCCGAAAATTTCGGGCCTCAGCCGCTCGGAGCACTGATAACGCATTTGATGCCTTATTTCTTTTAACAGGGTGTTTTGGATCGGTTTAGTCAAATCAGTCCGTTGGTCATGTTTTCCGTCAATGCCGTCGTATATAACGGGAGAAATCACAATCACATAAACAAGATAAGAGGTTGTCGCCGGCTTACCAAGCCTACAGCGTATCGTTGTGCTGCCATTTGTTAAGGAGGCACAATGTGACATTTCAGATTTAAGCAGAAGGTGAGTAACGCATATGATCATCGAATACGATATAAATGTAGAGCGACTTTATTTTTGAAGTCATTCAGTGAGATAAACACTTATTGTACCGCAATCACGTCACAATTGCATGCGATAGATGATTATTACTTACTAATTATAGCGAAATGCTTCCATCTATTTATAGAAAATTATCATTCAAGACCATGGTTAGGTGACAATTACATACCTCTATTACCGACATTCTCAATCTGAATATTTCGAGATAAAGTTTTCTGAAAGGTGTCAGAAGTGTCTAGCTTTCAGTTCAGAGCTTGAAATCCAAAGCGTTTTCCAAAATGATAAGAGGAGTAAAATCATATCAAGTGTACTGGTTTGGGTGATTGGGTCGAAAGAAGTCGCCGGATGAGTTCAAGTAACTATTTATAAATTGAGACAGTTCAAAGAGCGAATGCACGTATTATGCATCCAAGCTGATAAGCAACATTGCATAAACTTCTCAGCATAGACTGAACTTCTTGAAGTGCTGATATCATTTGTATTAAAAGCTGCATTTCTGAAGAAAATCGATGAATTTTTGTAATAGTGCATCCGAAAGAACTTCGAAGCTGTCACGATGAGAAGGTTGATAAATGCTGATTGAAGTGGTTGAACCCTTTGGCGGAGTGATATATTCAATAAACTTTTGTAACCTCTTCGTAAATGGAGAAGAAATATATCTTAAAGATAGAGCAAGTATTAGGTAGAGTGTCGACTCAAAAAAGTATCTGTATGCAGTGAAAAGTTTTATATGAAAAGATTCAGTTTTTTGCGGAGATAACGTTTCTGCTGCCCAAAAAAATATTTGAGCAGTTTTCAAAATGCTAAATTTTAGCAAATTTATATACTACCGACATGAAGTCATATATAAGTAGCATGAAACAAGTTGGTTATCAAAAGGAATGAATATTTGCTAATAAGCATCATAATTAAGCTGATAATCAATGAAATTTCATAAACCCATAAGTCATAGTCCCTGCAAGTCTTGAAAGAAAAGTTGAGATCTTATTGAGAGCTTCTTGACTATAATATGTCATGGTTTTAATTCAATTTTCAGCGGCATGATTTAATGATTCACAAGGCGTCATTTCTTAAATCTGAATAATTAATATGGATCCATTTGCATCTTTTAAAGCTCATTGTGATCAGTTTCTTTGATTACGATGCTTTGCTGTTTCAGTGGTAGTTTGTGATACGATCACTCTTAAGAAAATAATCTTATTTTAATAAAGCTGAGCTTTTAGTAATGGTATCCCATCGAATGGCTAATTTAACAAACTATATTACCTCTCCCAGTTGTCATGATTTGGAGGATTTCTGGAATTCTGTATTGCTATTATGATCAGTCAAATTCGTTTACATTTCTCTAAGCTTGTAAAAACTGCATATCTCACAGGTGGCACTGGGTCGAGCTGGTCTCGACTCATGTTCATTTAGTGAAATCGAAACTGTATACACATTGGAGATTTAATGAATGCTGAG
Source organism: Prostheceraeus crozeri (assembly GCA_907163375.1). Lineage (NCBI taxonomy): Eukaryota > Metazoa > Platyhelminthes > Polycladida > Euryleptidae > Prostheceraeus > Prostheceraeus crozeri. Next base: position 869,127 of record CAJQUW010008964.1, on the reverse strand, counting down.
TTACTACTCTACATAATATACGAGAGTGGTAAATGGCCACATGGAAGAAAGGCTCCGTGCCTAATGTGCTTCCGAGTATAAACAACGTTCATTTATTTTTTTTACTTACTCTATGATCTTAAAGATGTCCTCATCGTACAGCAATTTAAGTACAACTCCTTGGTAGCCTTAAAAGTTGCGATTCTCCTCATTAGATTCGTCAGCATGGCTCAGTAATTTACAATCATTCATAACTGTTTCATCATTTCAGCTGTACATGGAATGATTTCGTGAAAGATTTTGACTCTTCACCGATGGAATTCATACAACTTCCTTTCAATCATCCTTTGGTTGTAATGTACAGCTCAGGGACTACTGGCGCACCGAAATGCATTGTTCACTCAACCGGTGTAAGTTTTGCTGCTCCTCAGTTAGTTTTAAAATTCAGCTCCAGTTTTTAACACACTTCAGGAAAGAACGTTAATTGATAGGTTTTATGAAGTTAATGCAAGTCTATCTTACTCTTAAAATATATGTTATACAATTTATAATATGAATGTTTACATGTATTATATTTTTTAATAAGTTTCATAGGCTTATTCCAGGATGAAATAATATCGATGAACTGAAATACCGATACAGCGCCGGCATTGTTAATTTGGAATTAATTCAAATAATTATCAATGACTATCAATATCGATATAATTATCAAGAATGATTATGAAGAAAAATAATTAGTAATCATTAGGGCAGTTTTTTTTGGACCTATAAAAAGCAAATTTTGACCTTGAAAACGAGAAAATTTGACAAATTTTGACCTTAAAGAAAACGCGAATTTTCCAATCTAGAATCATATTCCATTACAGTTTATTGTAGTACATACACAAATATTTGCATACATTTTCAGGCAAGAAAGGTCTGTCCTTGCGCAAAAGCTTACCCAGCATAGAAAAGGATCGTTCAACTGCAGCAGAAGTTGGCTGACAGCACCGAAGTTCATCGTACACGGCTGGAGACACGTTCACTTGTTTTGATTTGATAATGTTGTCAACGTCACAGTTCTTGATCATGCGTTTTTTATGTAAGCACCGATGCCCACACAGTCCTGCTTCAAGTTTAGTGTCGCTATATCGTCGTGGGCTTCTTTGAGAGTGTATTTCGAGCTCTCCATTTTCTCGATCAGTTTCGGAAGTTCCTGGTAGTCGCGCTGAATCTTCACGAGGGACTGTGTGACTGTGGCATCATTGACAGCAGCTTTAGCACGACTAACAAGGATGTCCGTTCCTTCGAAAGAATTGACGATTTCACGTACCTCAATTTGTGTCATTCTTTTAGCTAAAATCCTGCAGTCATAAATTTTGACTTTTTTTTACCGGACCCATATTTTTGACAAAATTTTGACTTTTTTTGACAAGTCAAAAAAAAACTGCCCTAGTAATCATGTAATCACCCAATTCACCAATTCCAGCACAGGCCATGCTCTCTCGTACTGTCATAGTACGTAGGCCTATATATCATCTAGTCCTGCGATCATAGATATCCGTTTACACAGTTTGTGTTATGCAAAAGTTGGGATTGCGCTTATACGTGTAGTATAAATGTGCATGTATATTCAATACAAGATCTAATTATAGCTCTATTTTTTATGACATTTTTGGCGTGGTGCTACTGAAAGTCAGTGAGATTATCGGAAGACTTGAATACAGATTATATAGGATGTATAGTGAAATGAATAAAAGGATTATCTATCTAATAACAAGGATTTTTTACAAAACAACTTAAGACTGGCGCAGCAACGAAAACGTTGAGAAAGAAACTGTTTCAAGCTAAGACTCATGATTAAAATTTAATTTTAAAATGTCTAAATTATCCTAACTTTCGATTATAAATCGATGTCTCACGGCTCGAAAGACAACGACGGGGGAAGAAAGTCCAAAAGCCATTAAGTGATATTTTTCAGGAAGGCTATCCATTGCTTGTCCAATATAATCCGGCATCACCCAGGTTGTCCAAATATGTGGTTAAGTGACTTATTCATCGTACCATATTGGATAACATACTTTCTCTGCCCACTTACATTTTACACCTCTTTAGCACTACTGCTGAGGGTTTGTAGGAGTAGATAGTGCTAATCATTACATATTAAATTCGTCACACTAATTCTTACTCCTTGCACGTTCGGTTTTGGTTTGCTTGCTGTATCTCCTTGGCTGCATCTCTCGTTGAATTGGCAATTATATTGTCTTGAAAATATGATGTTACATGACGAAAGGTCTTGTATAAGTGCAAAATAATACATGTATAATGGATTTTACAAATGGCCTAAAGTAAATTGCAACATAAAACATCTTACAATGAGATAATATTTCATGGTGCACATTGCACAAGCGAGGAAGCTGTAACGTACTGCCAAAGCACAAAATTCACTGGGAGTGGTGTCTCTTACCGGTTTCCAATAGCGGTTACACACAATGCAGCTGAATATAATTTGGCATAATATTTGAACAAATTTCTCACAACCACTATACCTATTCAGTACTCACTATACAATCGATACAAATTCTGAACTTTTGGATGTGTTGAATGAGTTCAAATTGACAGAAAATTCTCTACTAGTCAGCTTTGACGTTTCTTCACTTTTCATCAACATACCTCTTGATGAAATTATGAAAATGACTGAAAACCTCGTTTATGACACAATCCGTGTGAAAAATTCCAGAAGAAATTTTCATTGAATAGCTGCGTTTGACAACAGGTGAACTTTTCACTTTTAGTGAAATTCTATAAAAGATTGATGGATTGTCACTGGGTCCACCTTGGCTCCCACTTAGAGCAACCTTATGAGGTTCTGAAATGCAAAGAATTTTCCAGGCCTAAAATTCTGTCGTCGCAATGTTGACGATATTCTTCTCATTTTTTAGATTGAAGATAACACTCCGTTTCTCAAAATGCTGACTCATGGCATCCTAATGCATGTATAGAATTCACAAAAGATATGGGAGGCAGAAGCATTCCGTCTCTACACATGTACATTAATATTTCCGAAAACATTCGTGACACTTGTGCTTACAGGAAGCCTACCTACACAAACATAATTCTCAATTTCAAAGAAATCTGCTCTATTGTTTTCATTTGGAGTTTTGGAGGATATGTCGTCGTCTCCATTTGATAAAGAAAAACTTCATTTAGTTTTCCTTCATCAAATGCTTACCTTCCAATCCCCAAATGAAAATACACGTGCAATTGGAGGTTTTCTCAACTACTAAATGTCGTATTGCTTGGAAGCGATGTCTCTTTCTCATTCTATTGCATAGGGCATAGCATACACTACTTGTATTTTTTGGTTAAATTTTCATCAAGAAGTCACTGTTCTCATCAATCTTTTTTCATTTAACGGGTATCCAATAGCTCCGTGCACAACATTTCAAGCATTTTATGTGCTTGAAATTCGACTTAAATCTCCATGCGCAAACTGAATAAAATCGACGCTTCTGTCTGGATATTCCTGTCATTGGCAAATAATCTTATTGCTTGAAATAGCATTTGAAACATGCATATGTAAAAATTGCTTCTGTATTAGCTTCGTGCCTAGTACCAGAAGGTTAGGTCATTGTTTTAGTTCAAAATCGACTACTTCGAAATCCATCTTTGGTGGTGTTGTTTATCAATTTAAATGTGAGGTTGACCAACACATCACTTACTTCAGTGAGACAATACCATGCAATCAGCAATTTACGGCCACTCATTAGAATGTAGTTGTCATTGTAATATTGATAATTTTCATTGACATGGCATCTGATGATTACTCTTTTAATATCTTAGAAGCAATCGGTAGGGAGTAGAGAGGAGGCAGAGACTCCGAGTGAGTTTGATGAGTTAAGTGTGGGTGGTGACCGTTTCCGCTCAGCTAAGTCCTTCTGTTACCTTGGTGATATGTTGACTGCTGCAGGTGGATCCGACCTTGCACTGACTTCGAGAGTAAGGTGGAGATGGAGGAAGTTCCATGAACTTGCACCTTTCCTGACATTTAAAGCTCTCACCTTGAAAATGAAAGGCCAGGTCTATTCTGCCTGTGTCCGTAGCACGATGGTGTGCGGGAGTGAGAAATGGGCTGTGAAAAGTGATCAGACCATGAAGATTGAAAGAACCGAAAAGACAATGGTGCGAATATAATGCGCAGATTAATATAATGCTTTGGCATAAAGCTTAAAGAAACTCTCATAGAATTTCAAGTCACCCAAATGAAGTCTTGTTTACCTTAATTTTTCCATTATTGTCTTATTTCAGGGCACTCTTATCACACACAAAAAGGAGCATCTCTTACACTGCGATCTCGGACCACAGGATTTACTTGTTTACTATTCAACTGTAAGTCATTATTGCAAACTAAGAGACTTCGTAATTGTAATGCACCGAACTCGGAAAATTTTCTCCTTCAGACGGGCTGGATGATGTGGAATTGGGCGGCGTCTGCTCTTGCTTGCGGATCATCACTCCTTTGCTACGATGGTTCGCCTCTCAGACCTCATGATGCATATATGTGGGATATGGTGGATGAATTAGGGTAAGTTCCTTGAGCTCACACGTATCCATCGAAGTAAATACCTTGGTTAATGAATTAATTCATTGTCGCAAAGCTCCACATGCCGTCGGCTACTCGGAAAAATCGGAGCACGAACAGCGACCTTCTGAAACGACAGTGGCAGTCCGATTACTCAGAATATTGAAACTTTTGTTGGAACCGCACACCTATGACTGTATGCTGAATACAACCACCAATTAAGCATAGAAATAAACTGTTTATCTGAAGTTCGCTAGAATGGAAATTGACTCAAGGTCGCGGCACATCCGAGGGAACTAAGTTGGGGCATGAAGAACCAATTAAAAGTTTCGATTTACTCATGTGACTGATTCTAACCCAATGATACAGACGTTGGCAGGTGCATCTAAGTGAAAATGCGTGCGATTTATGTGCCGTTATTGTGCATTGCATGAAGCTTAATTTCTATTCTAGAGGTTTTATTGTTGTCAATTTCTATGCAATTAAGCTTTAACGTCACTACTCCCCCTTACTGGAGACTTTGACGTTGCTGACACAGTCAGACTATAATCTGGAGTGTTGTGATCTTTTAGTTTTAGTTTAGCAGAAAATGGAAGAATGAAAAGTCGGGATGATGACGCAATATAACTGAATAACTATGACATTGTCTGACGGTAAATTAAAAAGATGCATAACTCATAAGTATATAACAAGGTACTTGGATACTGAAAATTGAAATAAAGTGGTGAAAGTGAATAGACAAAATAGAAGATGTAAAATGCAAAATAATTAAGTAATAACACCCATGGGGATAAAAGTGGAAATATCGAAAAAATGTTACAAACCAAGGTAGTGTCCTGGAAATGCATAAGACAAAATACGCTTCAAATTATCAGCCCTCCATAGAGCTTAGTGGAAGTTTATTGACGGCTCTCTTGGATGCTTCAACCACAGAATTAGATTCATATGTTGCTTCAACACTGACAGATGTTGGGAATTCCTCCAAAGGAAACATATTCCACAACCTTGCTGTTTTATGAAAGAAGGACCTCTTAAAATGTTCTGTGTGACAACGAGGAATAGTGCTAAGGCCAGGATTTGCGCAGTCATTTCCTCTTATGAATTGGTACGTGGAGAAACAGAAGCAAGTTCATCAAAACAAAGACTGTGATAATAGTTATAGAAGAGAGTCAGGAGACTGCTCTACGTTGTCCGAGTGATTTCCAAATTTGAAGTAAGGCTAGCATCATCTATCGGGCGAACTGCTTTGAATTACAAATCGCACTTTGTGATCAAAATTGCCTTTCTTATAGGGTCACGGTACTGGGAACAAGCGCGAAGTGGTTAGCTGTCATGGAGGATCGAAAAGTAAATCCAAGTAAGTGCATCTACATACACTCCTATATTCTGAGTTTGTGGCAAATTTTGTATTCATGCCTTAAATTTCCGATCTAATGATTATCAGAGGTCGGATCAGTGGTCCTGAGGATGATCAGCGGTGTTGGTTGAAATATCAAAATGTCTGGACGCGGCAAAGATGAAGGCGCTAAAGCATCAGGCAAGGCAAAGATCCGTTCCTCACGGGCTGGTCTGCAATGCCCTGTCGGTCATGTGCAACGTATCTTGAAGAACGGAAACTGGTGAGAGTATTGGTGCCTGTGCACCAGTCTACCTCGCTGCTGTCATGGAATATCTTGCAGCTGAGGTCCTCGACTTGGCAAGTAACGCTGCTCATATCATCCCACGTCAGCTTCAGCTTGCTGTCCGCAATGACGAGGAATTGAACAGACTACTGAGCGGAGTCACCATCGCTCAGGGAGATGTCCTTCCCAACTTCCAGGCTGTACAAGGCTGTCCAAGGGAGCTCAGGTTTAAGAAGCTGCCGCATTTGTGATGGCCTAAATGCCGCAGCTAAATAGAATTATTCGTATTGGTTGCTTTCTGACTTGCTCCTTCTTGTCCTTTGGGCAGGATGCCAGCATTTTCCATGACTTCGCCACTATTATATTTTGCCTTTTCCTATCACTCGTGCTGCTAACTTTGTCGGGAAGGTATGAGACAACTTCCATGTCACTGCGATACATCATGCTCATGCAGCGCCGTTCGCTGCCAAGTTCACCAACTTCTGCCCACAGGACAACACCACGCTCAATCCGGATGGGTCGATAGCCATTCCGCAAAACGTGTTACAGTTCCAGGCAAAGTGTGACAGGATTTACAGTGAATTTAATTATTATTCAATCAAATTGTCATGCAGGATGTGCACTTGACATGACTTGCAAAACCCTTAAACTTCTTTTCAGTTGTCTAGCTCTCGATATTTAATCATCTTACTAAACCACTTTTCTCTGCTGTGACTGCAGACGCATGAGCCCTACCTCTCTTCAAGTCAACCCATTCCCCAAATAAAGGCTCGTCGATGGAAAAAATGCTTGAGGTACTTGAGTCTTCGTTAACAAAATCTCTCTAGCATGGGTATTGGTCTATGTCTAACACTACATTGCATGGCCTACTCGTTGCCTTGTTGTTTGAGCTAGAACATCTCTTACTACTTCTATTTATGACTCTTTGCAGTTTACAGATCCTTCTCTGCACATGCGAGCCATATTTCTCTGGTTTACAGCAAGACCGGTCGTACAGCAGTGGAGTAAACGTGGAGATGTTTCATTTTGTGGATTTTCAATGCATCATAGGTTAAACTAGCATGCTAAACGTGTTCTGAGAGCAATTTAGTTTTAAGTAGAATCCTTGGATTTCTGTCGTAACTATGTTCTTGAAATAGAGAAAAAGTTATTCACATACAGGGTGGATACCAAACCTTATCCGATATATTTTCCGAAAAAAACGACATGTCTTTTCTCGCAGCTGTTCCGAAATGCAGTGGACCAACAGAGCTGTCTCATTTCCGGGCTATATCTCTGCGTTCCCTATTATCGAATTGTTTGAAGAGGATTGTGGCGAATCTTTGGCTAATTCCAAGTCTACATGCTAAAACAATCTCTGCACAGTTCGCTTTTCTACGTGGGAGAGGAACCACTGTCGCGTTAACTCTTCTCCATCATCGTATTCTTCAGTTCCTAGACTCGAAATTTGGTGCCGTTCGCTTATTGGTGGCGAATTTCTCAAGAGCATTTGACGATTTACCTCACTTGTCAATCATAAATTCGTGTCATGGGTTCCAACTGCCTCATTCAGCGATTGAATGGATAGTAAATTTTTTTGACTGATCGCCGTCAATGTATAAGAACAAGTGCCGAAAAATCTGAGTGGCATGCTGCTACCAGTGTTGCTCCGCAGGGCAGTATCTTAGGCCCTTTACTACGTCAGGGGACAGTCTCGACGATTATGCACTGTCCAAGATAGTCGAGTGATGACAATCTTCAATCTCAGTGGGACAACTCTTTGTCTTGGTCTGATAACATATTCCTTGAACTTCAATTAGTGTTGTGTTATGAACATGACTACTGAAAGGGATTTTCATTTGAGCTCTGTATTTAGAGAGGATGGCTATGCACTGGAAACTGCCGATATCACAAAAATTGTCAGGATGTATTCCTAATACTGTACAGCGAATTTACTTTGTTATCCCTTTGAAAGAATATAGAAAATAGAATATAGAATGCAGAATATAGATTTATAGGATATTGAATCTATTTGACAATATAGAAAAAAGAAAAGAAATTAAAGGAATCGGTGAAAAATATTTCTTTCAATTTCACAAATCATTCAATTTGTGTGTAATGATAAAAAAATTTGACTTTGCCTGGTTTGCCTGTGGAAACGGTCATCAGTCCTCTTAAAGACTACCTAACATACTATGATTTTGTAAACTTATGAAATATTCGTATATATTTTCAATGCTGCACATCATTTGAAATCAACATTATCTCATAACTTCCATGAACCACTCTTCACTTTTTGAAAATATTGCTAGAGAAGAACACAATCCGCTACGTGAGCATCTTCGTTACAGAAATAGGCTGTCCAGAAACTTGTGTCCACTCAAGCGTCCCTAAACAGATACTGTGCCTTTTAAGTCTTCCATTATTCGATTCTGAACGTATCTACAGTTTTCACGTTACTTTTTCATAATGTTTTTTTATCTGGTATTGTAACTTTGACATTGTGAAGCGGCTACGGAAATGTGCCCTTGCACCTGCATGTAGACCAATAAAGACTATCTTATTTATATTTCAGTGTCATCTCACAAGCTCAACAGCTTGAGGATGATTCTCTCGACTGGATCTCCTCTCAGACCATCTAGCTACGAATACGTCTACACAAAAGTGAAGAAGGACATCCTTTTAGGCTCTATCACAGGTAATGATGATGTCTATTGATGAATATCACTATGATAACACTTACTTTTCACTTACAGGAGGAACTGACATCATAGGCTGCTTCGCCGGTGCTAGCAAGATGCTTCCCGTTTACAAAGGCGAAATTCAATGTCCTCTTTTAGGAATGGCTATTGAAGTGTGGGATGAAAATGGCAAGTATCAGTTGTAAAATATTACACTACAATAATAACTGCATATATTTCCTGAATGAAAATCATTAACACAGGTGAGCAGAAGACACTGAGAAAGATATATTGGTCATTATAGGCTCAGGATCCATTCAATGTCTTAAGTTACATTCTGTGGTACGAAAAGGAAAGAATGACTGCGCTCATCGACCACTGCGTATGATCGGAATCATAAACTGTGAGGTTTTGAAGAAAAACGGAAATGTTCATGTAGAAAATTGTCTCTGCTTTGAAATTTTTTAAAATGATTTAAGGCACAATTGGTTTGTCGTACGTAAAGGGGCTCAAATAGTCAGCAGCCGCAGCTCGTTTCATAAATAATTATGTGGAATTGTCTCCGTAATCGCTCTAGAATGTCTGCATCTTCTTGATTGTGACCCGCAAACACGGTTGCGTTGTATTCTAGGACAGATCTGATGAAGTTATTCAACACTAGCATGAACTCTTTCTTCGTCAGATACCTCCGCAGGCTTCTGAGCAGATAAATAATACGCTGCCTTACTTTCTTGCAAACATCATGCATGTGCGATGACTATCTGAAATCACAATTGTATGTAAGACCAGGAACTTTCAATATTGATAACATTGATCTAATACAATCGCGTAATGACGTCAGATTTTTTATACTACTTGTATTTAGATTTATTAGTGTTCAATTTCAAACCGTATTCATTCGTCCATTCTTTCAAGCTGTTGCTCTTCACTGATTGAGTTGTATCAATCTTGTTGATTCCCTTATCGGACGAAAGCACCAGCAACTATGGCGTGAAGAATTGCTATTGTTTGTGAACAGATGAGGACAGGCGGCCCCGTCTACAGATCGGAGATTCAAAATCTTCTGACCTCAACCGAGGGAATTGATGACTCACCAAATGACTGAGTGTGGGAATAAGACAAATTTGAAGTTTGCCAGTGAACGGATGGGCGGATCTTGATAAAACTTACATATTCTTGGAGCTGATAATATCAGCATTCTTTTAAACCCAAACTCGAAAACTCCAGCTTTAATGTCGCAGAAGTTATTAAGATGTGTGCATTTGACAGCTAGGAGCATTGTTAACTCGACAGTAAGCGCAAAATCCGGTGAAAGTGTTAATTGAGTGAAACTGTACCAAATATTTAGCAAAATTATATCATCTGAAAGCTCAACACAAGCCTTATTAAAATTGTACGAGTAATTCCAAACGAAACTTAAATTTGAAAAGGGGTTGAATTTTTTGTACACTTATTTTTGAAACTGTCTGTATGTCAACTGAATCAGAGCGATTCTCAATGATGTCATGTACACCTTTTTATCTAGGACACGAGATATGTACCTGCCCCGTAACCGACGCTGCTTTTAAACATCTGTTACGGAACAGAGTGAAATTCGGTAGCAAGCATGCCTTAAGTGTTAAAACTGTGAATATGCAAGGTCTATGTGTATGTGACATACCATTCGGATGCATAAAGCGCCGAGAATTCGAATATCTTAATAGTAAATTAGTATCTAAATGTCCGCTTTGTGCAGAGGTCAAGATCCAAAGTGGCCGCTAAAACACTGTGGAATCCTATCAGATTATATCGGATGTCATCCCTATATAAATGCTTCGAAAATGCCCATTTATGAATCACATGTCACTAACTGAATATTGGAGGATGAATATAATGGAAGTGAAATTCATGAATGGTTTCGTGAGTAGTGTGTTTTGTATATAAGTGCATTATATGAAAATAATGTAGTTTGTATCATGAAAAAGTCTAAATTTGATAAAACTTCTGCATGCTTTGAATAAATTACCGATGACGAACATCATGTATAACTGCTCAGAGCTCTCAGCTACCTGTTTTTCGTGTTTCTTGAACGAATAATTGAACAAAGCGAATAGTAGGCCTATGTGCAACTCTGATGTGAAAAAAGTTTTCGCAAATTATTTGGAAACTTGATCGACTTTTTGGGAGCTGTAGCAGCATTGTCGATCTTTTGCTGAGTCATATGCACTGCTAGAGTAGCTAGTCCCATGTGTAGAATGCTTCCGTTCGAAAGATAGCTTTGAAATCAAAGATACTTTGTCTCCTGGGGATCCTATATACCAAGTTTTATCAAGCAAAACGAAACATTTGACAGTTTCGAATGCATTATGTGCGCTGATGACGATTACGGGGTCCTATGAGGAGAATACATGAGGTGCCTCTCTCGAGAATACCTTTGTTATAGGCCTATTCGGCATACAATCATTGATTTGAACATTCACATTTCGTTTTATTGTCACTTTCGCCGGAATATTGCGAAGATTTAAATAGGCATCAAACAAACATGAAAAACCCCTTCGCCGCAATCAACTCCCGCTTTTTGTTGCAAAATTCGGATTGCGATTTATGTTGACGATTTTCGATGAACGCCTGCCTGCATTTAGCCATCTAAGTTTGTGCACGGAGTCTTGGTAGAAGTCTAGACATCTACCCACTTGCACAACAAGTTTGCTCGCGAGGCCGTGTGTTAAAGTTTTGCGCTGTTAAAATACGTCGGATCATGGGTATGTCGGAATCGCGCACGATGGTTCCTTTCGATCCTCGTGATTGACCGGCCTTAAATGCATTCCTGACAAAAAAATGAAGCAAGGAAATGATCGCCACTAGACTTTTAGACAATCACTTTCCCCGCTATGCGTGTTGACAACGAACGATAGAAAGATTATAGCTTCTTTATCAATTAGCAGACGAGTTTGCATGATTTACTGTAATGAAGTGCAGTAATCAACTGCAAATGCAGGTATTATTTCAATCACATATTGAATTCAATCACACATTAGAAAATTTTCCCGGATATCTACTAATCAGCAACATTGCAAATCAGTTTCGTGTCATTTCAAGGTGAAGCCACATAGATAAATTGCTTCGTCTGCCTGTTTGGGTCTGCAGATGACATTTTTTTAATACTGATGGTCACGGCTAGAAATAGTATTGAGGTATCAATTTTCCATTGAACATAATGCAAGTTCAAGTCTGAATTTTGACGAACTATATCATTGGACCGCAATCAAACGTACACAGTCATAAATTTAAATCGTGAGGAGTCGAACGATGCGAATAATATTTATCATTGATAAACATTGAGTCAAAGACAAGTACTGTTCACTTGGCAGATGTTCAGTGTTCAATGTGACAACAGTAGCTCGTGTGTTCCCTATTACGACTTTCCTCACGCATTGACCAATCAGGTAAGCCAATGGTAGACGAATCTCTCAACATCTTGCTACCATTGCGTACAATGGCAGAGATAGAATAGCGTCACATCTAGAGTAACCTCGACAAGCGAATCCATCTCTGTGATTGAGGCATTCCAACAATATTCACTTCGTAAAATCAATGACGATGTGATATGAAAGAAAGTGAGATACTCGTCTGTCTTCAGGTATTTACAGTCAAACGGATCATCGACATTTTTAACGGATAAACTGATATTTGATTGATGTTGTATCATGAGTGCATTTTCATCATTCAAGTATCAGTTTCATTCATTTCATGTTGTTGTTTCAGGACATCCAGTATCAGATCAAAGTGGAGAGTTAGTCTGTACTCGACCGTTCCCTTCAATGCCCATCAAATTCTGGAATGATGATGATGGAAGGAAATATCAATCTGCCTATTTCAATCGATTCTCAGGTTACCATATTGAATTTCAATGAGAAATGATTGTCATGTGAATAAAGAAGTTTCTTGATTCTAGGTGTTTGGCATCATGGAGATTTCTGCATGATCAATTCTAAAACGAATGGAATCATCATGTTGGGCCGATCGGATGGCACTCTAAATCCTAACGGAGTCAGATTTGGCTCTGCGGAAGTGTACAATATCAGTAAGTATTCAAAGATAATTTTCAAGTGACAACTTTTGATTCTACACGCCTTTTTGCACATTCATGATTCGCGGGTCATACATTTTGTGCAAAGTTCGTCAATTTTCCTCGAACATCTTGCCGGAAAGGCCATGCGGTCTTCAGAAAAGTAAAAAAAGTACTTCATCTCATATAAATGCTGCGAATAATACTGTACGTTCTACATGTACGTGGATAGCTGAAAGACGAGCTTTAATGTCAAAGCTCTGCATATACTTAGTCGCTTGCATGTACCAATTCCGTGACCTCTCTCGCCTGGTGCTGGTGTCGATCCACCCCTTCCCTGCTATTGGGAGGGGGTCCAGGGGTCGTCAGGTGTCCGGCGGACCAATCGCCTGCTCTCAGCGACAAATGAGGTCCGCACACCAGACGGGGGCAGCTCATAGGCTCATGGTTGTGAGCGTTGTGTGTAGGTGTGTGTGCAGGAGAAGAGGTGTTCTGTATGTGCGGTTGAGATTTGCATAGGGGGCAAGGAGGTGAAGAATGAACAGAGGGGTTTATGTTGTACAAGTATTCTTTTAAGATGGGTGATTTGTTGATGCGGAGTTGTGCCGGTGTTCTGCGTTTGCGTCCGTTGCGTGTTTGTTCTGATTTGTGAACTGTGGGGGATTGGGTTAATGATTTTGTTTTGTCTGTGCGTTAGGTGCGTTCTGACGTGATGTGTGTGCTTGTTCAGTAGCTGCTTTGTTTTTGCATTGGATTACTGTATGAACAACAAAACTCTCTCTCTCCTCCCCCTCTATGTTATCAACTATTTCACAAGTAAGACGATTTCTATATACTAGGCCCGTAGATTTCAGGAAAAATACTCCATTTCATATTTACTCGGTAGCAAAATGTTAGGTAACATTGAATGAGCAAAGTCTTAGAAATGTTTCATAAAAATGATCAACAAATCACAAATTCTAGTTTGTTAGTGTGGGCTATTTGAATTCCATTCGCTTTGGTGTCTTCAATTTCTTTTTTGGAGGCTTTCCATGCTGATACTTTTTCCTCATCGCATGGAGTTCCTCCTTAAGATCATGATTCTCGGTCGCCATTTGGTCATAATCCAGTTGTATGAGTGACCTTTCTCGTTCCGTAGCATCCATAAAACGGTGGAGGACATCCAGTTTGCCCTCCAATTCCTCTCGAACTATTCTTTCATGGTAAAGTTGCTGATTCAACTCATCGACTTGTCGTTCACGCTCTTTTAAATGGATGACAAATTTGGCGTGATTGTCCGTCAATTCTAACTTACCTCCAAGTTGATAGTAGTTCTCAACGGATATCCTTAGAAGCTCTAGATAACTCTCAACTCGCTCTTTAGCGCGCACTTTGGCGGAGTGTGTTCTTTCACGATCGAATTTCACTCCGCCTTCGAGTGATTCAACGCGTTCAACCGGCGGTTGAAAGTCTATTCTCTCGAGGACTGCCTCTAAGAGTTCAATGATGTCTGCATTGTTGTAACGTTTAGCGATATCGAGAGCAGTTTCCTGAAATCAGAGGAGAAATCTCTCAGTTTGATAAATTAATTTCGTATAAATTTAGACAACTGCATTGTATACAGTCACATAGAATTGTGTAGATACAGTCTAAAGAATTCTATGGAATACCACGTACATGTATGTTGAATTTCTAAAATTCAGGGCTGCGGTCTCGGTCGATTTTTGTTCGAGTGCAGCCTCTAGCCACCGAGTCCGGGTCTAATATGTAACTACTGATTTAAAGCATAACTGTAAGCGGTCCCATGCATTAGCAGACTCTCAAACTTTTATCTTGCCAAGTTGATATTAGACCGACTTATCAGACTGTTCTTCGGAAGCTCTTGCGCCTACTACACACTGTTTACCGCATATGCTGAATACTGCATATTCTAAAGTAAGATATCCTACATTCAGTACTGATCATATCATCTGATCTCTTGACAGTTCTCAGACTTTTAAAAAGATGTCAATCAAGGGTTAAAAATGCAACTACTCTGAATTTCGTCACGATGTAGACTAGTTACACTGAAATCGTGTACTTTGAAACATACATCCGATTGATTTCATCTTTGATGTGCGAATACTTCCAGATTTAGGGAACATTTCGTCTCCAGAAGCCATCAACTTAATCTTAAAAGGGCTATGTCTAGTCAGCTTGCCTAAGTTCGTCCATTGCAATAAAAGCGATGAAATTTGTTGATGAACTAGACTTGGCACTGTGACTAGCTTTTTTCATGTTGAGATTTGGTCAGTGATATATCGAGACGAAATGTTCCTCTTGCCCTGAAGCATCCATATCTCAAGGAAATTAACCAGACGTCTGGTTAATTAAAGGACAAAATCAGGCTTATTCTCTGTGAGTCCTTGCTTTATTTTCGCCGTGTCTGCGGGATTTCTCAGCCTGACTGTTGACGAACCCTACAGTTACATCGATAACGTTTAACCACCGGGAGCGACTCAGGCTAAAATCATCGAGTCGGAGTCCGCAGCCCTGAAAAAATTATATAGATTAAAAACCATTCTTATATTTTTCCTATATACCCAACGTTTTGAGTTAAGTGAATAGCATTTTATTTTCTCATAATTGTTCAGAAGTTCATCGAAAGACAGCGATGTAAGATGACTATTTCATTCATGTTGCAGATGAATAGAATAAGGCAATGTTGGTCGCTGACTGATTTTATCATTTTTTTGGAGCTTAAAAGTATATTCAATGAGTTGTAGTGCTTTCTTAACTGTGGTATCCGTGGCACAGTGGTTAAGTGCTCAGGCTAGCGATCTTTTGGTCAAGAGCTCGAGCCCCGAAAGTCATTGGAAGTCGGTAGGAAGGCATCTGGACTAAAAGCACCACAACGTTCCAGAAAAGTCTGACAGTGTCATCACTGTCCAAGCCCCAGTGGAAGAAAGTGGAGATTTTAAACGCCTGTGCGTACTAACATTTATTTCTAAGCACTAACTTGCTCCCTGGCACCGTTCCGTATATCACCCACTGTGTATGATGCTTGTATGGGAACTTCAAAATGCCATCCAGAAGAGACAGAATTTAAAAATCTTTTGGAAATCATATCAAGATATAAACAGTGCGTATGATTCAGAGATCGCAACTGGCATGGCTTCGAATATGCGATACATTTGAAAATACTAGCAATGTCTGCAGATTGCATGAAATATGCTTTTGAAAAGTTGCCTGCTACAAATGATCCATACTTCATTGCATATGGAATACATGTAAGAGGAAATTTGCATTAATGTCCGCACAGTCTATAGACTTCTGCATGTATAAACTCATGTGTGGTACCCGGAAAGAGATTCCAAAATATGCTAAGGTTGAAGGCTAACAAATGCATTGGCTCAAATGGCGCTTCCATACATGATTCATTGTAAAAATGCAACCGGACATCCTCATTCCAGTCGACATCATTTTGAATTACAAGTTATTTTGAAGAACTGCTTCACCCTGATGATAAGCTCAAATGGGTTTGAAATACAACTGTTTTGGGTATTCAGGGATGAAAATTTTCCAGTGATCAGTCAGAATCCTCGGAGTCCAATAACTCAGTTTATTGCATCATTCACTATTTTCTGTTTAAGCCCCTTAAGATCTGAATCTGAATGCATTCTAGTTCATTTTACTTTATTTGGTCAATTGATTCAATTAAGTGAATCTGTGTTCTAATTATTGGATATTCCGGCACTGTCGTTTTGGGATTTTTCAGTCACTTCCTGAAATGCTGCACAAGCAGACGAAGCATATTCATATCTTATCTTTCGCAAAGTGACAATGCAAAATACTGTAGGTTGATCGTTCCCTGGCATGTATTACATTTCAGCCAAACATGTGAAAATGCTATTGAAATCTGTAGTTATCCATACTGTCTTAAGTGCTTATTTTATCTGCATCATTCTTACCTTGGCGTTGTTCGTGGCTTTCACATTTGCGCCATATTTAAGTAGGTACTTGACAATCTCTGGATGGCCTCCTACAGCTGCTCTATGGAGAAGAGTGTATCCGTAAAAATCCGTTTCGTTGACTGTCACCGTTCCACTTTCGATGAGGTGGATGAGTGTATCAAGCTCACCATTCAATGCGGCTATATGTCCAGGAAAGGCAACATCTTTGAAGTGATCCGGCATGAAATTGCCCTTCTGAGCCTGAAAAAAGCTTTATGATAAAGCAAAGGAACACCGGCACCCGCATGCGTAGTATTAACTGGGAGCCGGGGAATCTAGTTCTCTACATAATAATATAAGTCATCCTTGTTTCCAATACTTTATTTTTTATAACTTGAATCAAGTCGAATAAGTAGCATTGGCACAAATCAGCTTTTCGAATATGTGATTTGTAAATAATGGATCTTAAACCTAGTTGTATTTTGTTCACGAGATAATGCTGCACTATGATACGATAATATGTGTTAGAAATATCTGACATTTTAATGGAAATTGTGAATGGAAAATCTCATTTTCTGTTGCCGTGTTCATAGAGGTTGTGTTTTTTCTTATAGGCCTCTAGCAATTTTAAAGACTTAAAAAAAGGAAATATCTCTCAAGTGCGCAAAGTTTACACTTCTTATTTCACAGTTAGCATCCTGGGTTTTCCTTTGAACTGCAGTGAACTTGAATTGGATATAAGATGTTCTCAATTTTCAAGTCTTCCATGTCAATAGCATCATAAATATTGCTAAAATACATGCTAAGACTTTAGCTCAATTTAAACCTATCTAATTTACTGAATAATTATATCTTTACATTGAGTAGCCCCTAGCTTCTACAATGGCTCTTTGCAGTGCTAGGAGTGAAACCTGTGAAAAAGGGGGAGATTTCGTTAACTTAACACCGATTAATGAAGTCTCACCATGAGCCGTAAAACTCTACTCCTTTCATGTTTTTATCCGCAAATTCGCACGTGTTTCTTGTTAATGTCTTCGAATGAAATTAGGTGCAATGAGAAAGCGATAATATTCGGTGTGCCTATAATAATAATAATTATCTAAAATGAGGATTTGCGACAATCCCACGTTCTTTTGTCAGAAGAAATTAATATTAAATGCAAACCGAAGACTTGAGATTACCGAAGACTTACTTGAGATTTCTCGTCGGCCTTGAAATTGAACGCCAAGAAAGTTTAACTCACGTGAAATGATTCAGATGAATGGCCTCGTGTCAGTTTTCAAAAATTGATTTTTCTAACACTACAACGTGGCATTCTATGATCCTAATATGTTCTCAGTTTAAAAAGTCAAACATTAACATTCACCGGTATAAAAAAGTTATTATTAATTATTAATTAATTATTAAAGTAATCACAGAAGTCTGAACTTGCCTCAATTAGCCAAACATATACATCGGTTTTGTAGAAACGGTCTGCTAACATGGCAGGCGTAAAGCCATGACTATTTCTTTCCAGAATTATGCCGGAATGACTGGAATGTACAAGGAGCTTCAGTGCTGCTTGATTACCTTCCATTGCTGCAAGATGCAGGCACGTATTGCCATCATTATCAAGTCCATCAGTCGTGGCACCGAATCGAATTAGACACTGAATCACTCCTGGCCGGTCGTTGAAGCTTGCATGGTGAATAGGCCTCCAGCCGTTATCGTCGGGACTGCTGATGAATGGAAGCAAGCCTCGCCTTAACAAGACTTCTACACAGTAGGTGTGCCCATGAGCGGCGGCTAAGTGGATTGGTGAACGACCTTTTGCATCCGGGTTATTCATATACTTAGTGCCGTTGAGCAATGCCTCAATACTGGCATCCTGTCCTTTAATTGCGGCGATGTGCAGTGGAGTTAACTTTAATCTGGTACATTGAGCATTAGAATCAACGTCTCTATTTAACATCAGCCAGTGTATACACTCGATGCTTCCCGTCATGCTTGCCCAATGCAACAATGTCAAACCAAACTTCTTATCTTCCTCGTCGAAGTCCACAGAACCTTTCGCATGATGTTGAATCAGAGCATTGACATTATCGCTGAGGACGATTTTGATTAAAGTCCCCATCATACTCTTGTCGCCCTCTTTCTTTACTTTTTTAGCCACAGAATTGTTCATTTCAGACACTTGAACAAGCGCATAATTAGTGACAGTGTTGTCGATGTACATGCTGTCTTCCTCGTTTGTGTGATTCGATGCTTCTGTGCATGCTTGACTGTTTGGTGAGGCATTGGATTGAATGGAATTGACGGACCTGCCTGAATAACGAGGCGGTGATAAAAGCTCGACAGGTACTTCAAGAGTATTCGGTAGTGGACTATCACTGTCATTCTTGCGCTCATCGTTGATTTTCGGTCGTTCTTCCAATTTTCTGGAAATTTTTCTGCTTTTGACCTGCCTACTATGTCTGGGCTTCTTGTCATCTTTGTCCACTATAGGTAATGCTTTTTTATTGTTATCGTCCATTTTCAGTTTAATCAATTGTCAATCTAAATAGTAACTTATTGCAATAGTTGAGCGTGCTTTTACATGAAATGTTGATTGAACCCAAGAAATAGATAATAGAAATAATAACAGAGAGTGATAGAATGAATGAAAGATCCCATTCTGTCTATGGTCTAGTCATGGACATCCAGGCCATGGGCTATCCATGGACTCCTAGATATATAACACCTGGACTGAAAGCTGAAATTCATTTATACACAAGACGGCTAATTTGACTCTGACAGGAGATAGAGAAAAGTATTAGTTATCAAATGAAAGCGAGATGATTTGATAAAAAGAAGTAGGAATTTCTGGAAATCAGAGGAACATGGGATTGAAACCAACTGATCATCGTTGACTGAATATTTCTCATACGATGATGAAAGTCATCCCAGTAGCCATTTATAATAGAATATAATGCTTACTAATTTAAATTATTAGTTAAAGTAGTCCTAAGGAGGACTGATGGCGTTCTCCAATCCGCAAGTGTACAAAGGCAATGCTACTGTAACCATTGGATTAATCAGTTCTTAAAAGAACTCAATGGAGCTTTCTCGTGGCAACGAATTAAAATTGATCAGCTTTGGCCCAATATCTGGTAAAAATGGAGATCTTAAGACTTGTAATACTACTCATTCTTACTGTTAATATACTAATGCCATAGATTCCAAACACTGCCGTATACACGTTCAAAACAGACTTCTAATATACTGTACCGACTACAGATGCTGATAGTGGAAATAGAATAAGACAATGGTCACCATAGGTTAAGGAAATTAAAAATGGATATTATAAAACAACAGGAAACCGATGAATAAAAATTGGAAAAGTGGAGGTAAAATATGGAAATACAGCGATGCTACTACACCGATTACAAGTGAACTATATCTGACACTACACTGATTACAAGTGAACTATATCTGACACTACACTAAGTGGATAAGTGGAAAGTGGAATATTGAAATTGATATTGGAATTGGAATTGATATAATTGGTATAATTGTATAATTGGTATAATTGAATATTGGAATTGATATGGAATATTGACAATATTAAATGGAACAATAGAATTGATTTGTATGATTTGGACAATGTAGGTAGTGCGTAAAATTATGGTCAGTGTAGACAGTATCAGCAACGGCAGCAGTTTGTAATGTGAAACATGTCCTATCCCGCCTTGATTCAGGCCCTACATAGGTGTGGAATACTAGTTATTAAGTGAAAACGAGATAATTTAAGAAAAAGTTAAACTTTATAGAGATCAGACGAATGGGATTGCAATCAACTGATCATCGTTTTACTCACTAATGAAGGACATTGAAAACCTTGAGCTATATCATCTATCAGATTTGAGAGTATAATTCAAAATAGTAAAATTCCGCTTAAACAGCATTATAAAGAATGAATCGAAAGTAGCCGATGCTGTTATTATTATTTTATTTCCCAAATTTTCGCCTACACAGGCCGCGTCAGGGGATAAAAAGTTTTTTATCCCCTGACGCGGCCTGTGTAGGCGAAAATTTGGGAAATAAAATAATAATAACAGCATCGGCTACTTTCGATTCATGAGAGTATAATGTTTTTGAGAAATTACTTCAAATTGCTGTACCGTTGTCATCGCAGCACCTTGTGTTGGTCAGGATGTCGTTTTATCAGTTCAATTGTATGCACAGTGAAAAATACAGCTTCTATAAGCTTTATGATAATCCCCTTCTTGGATCTGTACTTTGTTGAGTCGCAGTTTGGTAGTAGAGAGCGAATTTTTAATTTGGAGAACAGTGACGAACATTCGATATGGTCTTTGCACTGTGGACTCCAATTCACAGAAGTACTGAAAATGTCTCAAAAATATCTTTCCGATCGAGAGATCAACATCTCGTGCAACAGCCAGGTTACTTAAAAATTCCTGCTCATTTTTTGCTCATTACGACCATGATGTTCCAGGTATGACGGCATTAAGTTTTGCAGTTTGCAGTCAAGGTCTTTACGTTTATACCACAATATGTCGCAGATTTTTATTTGATTAATGTAGTTTCATGCGATGCACATACTCGCAGACTGGAATAACAAGCTGTAGTTCTTAAAGAGAGCTGTGGCATGGTGGATAGATACATGGATCATATCAATTACCATCATCTCAGAAGAAAATAATCTTCAGTTTACTTTTTTAAGTTTATGCTGTTCGATGCAAAACGTTCAAGCGACCACACATCGGATTAAGGCAAGATTCATTTCGCCATTGTTCGAGCAGGTGTTATTTGCACCCTCATATGTGACGGAGTAAAATCTCACTGAATGAATCAAACAACATGGGCCTTTGCCATCAAGTGCTCTAAACTTGTGCAAAAGGAGAGGTAGTTGAATCAGGAGCAATATCACAATTTTGATCATTGACGATAACCGAAGTAGTCAAGTCATTTTGAATGATCAAACTTGATTTTATCCTTAATCAATTATTTTTTGAAAATCAGAACATATTGCAACATTCTGAGGCAAGTGTCATTTTTACGTCTTCTAAAGATGCAAGATTATAAATTTCTAACATCTTGCTGTTTTGCACTTCAAGAAAATCAGCAGAACATTTTAGTCATATCTGGCCGTGACAGATTTCATCATTTTGGCTTTCGTTGCTCCAAAAAAACCAGACGAAGAATTTCAAGACAGTAGGAATCATAGTATTTCCTATTTTCCACTCATTGATTCCTCGCTGACATTTGTAGAGCTATTTAAATCGACATTTCGAACTATTTCCACACCTATATGGGGCCTGAATCAAGGCGGGATAGGACATGTTTCACATTGCAAACTGCTGCCGTTGCTGATACTGTCTACACTGACCATAATTTTACGCGCTACCTACATTGTCCAAATCATACAAATCAATTCTATTGTTCCATTTAATATTGTCAATATTCCATATTCAGTCAACGATGTTGGTTTCAATCCCATGTTCCTCTGATTTCCAGAAATTCCTACTTCTTTTTATCAAATCATCTCGCTTTCATTTGATAACTAATACTTTTCTCTATCTCCTGTCAGAGTCAAATTAGCCGTCTTGTGTATAAATGAATTTCAGCTTTCAGTCCAGGTGTTATATACCTGTGCCCAGGTGTATCTAGGAGTCCATGGATAGCCCAAGGAGGTCTAGATATCTATAATTGTACAGGAGGCAGAATGACGCTTTCTGTGGGAGAGCTTCGAAGGCCTGTTACAGAGATAGGAGCATTCACATTCTACCAGCTTCTGCTAAAGCAATCAGTACTTTTGAAATTTATCTTGCATTGTCTAAGTTGCTTCATTCACTCATGATGGTGAATAAATGCAGTGTTCCCGGTTGCGAAACAAATTATAAATCGAATGGCATGCCTTATATCCCAGTATATCACCTGCCAGAAAATTCGCTTGAAAGAAAACGTTGGATTGATTTTATTCCTAATGCTTTGACAGTAACGAAAAATACTCGAATCTGCCGCAAACATTGGCCGTCAGGAGGAATTTCCATGACAAGAAAGGAACGATTTTCAAGACCAAGGGATCCACCAAGCATATTCAGTGGAAATAAAGAAATAACGCACAATAAATCACGTGAAATCCATGAGCGGAAAATTTCGATCGAAGTAAGAGTATCCACTGTAGACGAACTTGATGCATTCGAGAATCGCGATCGCATAAAGGGATTCATCGAAATGACTATAACTATCTGCTCTTTTGATGATGAGTTGCTTGTCAAATTATCTGACGAATGCATATCAAATCCAGATGATGATTTTATACAGTTTTCTATAAAAGTTGACAAATTTATGAACGTTTCTGTGGTGAAATCATGCGGAGTATCTGTGAATATTCGTGGTCTACTTGGTTTCCAACGCCATCTTGAAAGATGGTCTCAGCTGGAAGCACTGATTAATCGTGCAAAAAATCATGTCACCTCATGCAACGATAAAGCTAGATATTTCGTTCTTCATTATAAGAATTGTTTCGAAAATGATCAACTCCATTTCCTAATTGAGCAGCTATCAAATTCGTCTTTTAATACTTATCGATATTCGTCCTCTAGCACGACGATTGCAACTCAGCTATTTCTTGGTAGTCGTGCAACGTATTCAACATTAAGGGAATACCTGCATCTTCCGCATCCCGATACTTTGAAAAAGAAGTTAGGATCTGTATCTGGGATTGGATCTACCGATGACGCTCGTGATACTGTGAACATCCTCTTCTCTGAGTTGCGTGGCGTGCAAAAAGTTTGTGTGATCATATTCGACGAGATATATGTCAAACCTTCAATTCGTTCACGTGGAAACCATCTGATCGGGTATTCCGAAGACGACCAATCAAAGCCTGCCAGAACAATCATCGTTTTTATGATAAGACCTTTGATGGGAGGAAAGTCTTCAGTAGTAAGACTGATACCTGTTTTCACCTTGAAGGCTGAATTTTTATACTCACAACTGATAGCTTTGATGAAAGTCATTTCAGAATGTGGTGGACGAACTAAAGCTTTGTTATGTGATTGCCACGCAACAAATCGGGAATGCTACAAATTATTCCATGAGAATTTCCCTTGTGATCCGATTTCATCGTGGAAGGTTAGGCACCCGAGTGATGATAATGTTCAATTATACCTTCTCTTTGATCCGACACATCTGATCAAGAACATACGCAATAATTGGATCACAGAATCTCAAAAACAACTGAGCTGACAGTACCAGGGAGTTAACGCAAAATCGTCGGTGCATGGAAAGATATCGTCGATTTGTACGAGGATGAAAAAGATAATATTGTTAAAACGACTACTTTGACTTATTCGGCATGCTTTCCATCGAATATCCAACGACAAAATTTACCGCTGGTTCTCAAGCCATTTTCAGAAAAAGTAGTCGCTGCACTTATTTTGAAGTGCATATAATAGACATGCTCATCCATCCATGAATGAACCTACGTAATTTTTGCTGTATGAATAATAGCAGTATCATATAGACACTACTCATAATAGATTTATAAGCAACATTGTCAGTTTTGTGCTACAAATAGTATAACTCAAGCAGAAAATGGACATATTATCATACCCAACATTATTACTGATTTTGTTATTATTTTTTGCGCAATATATAGCATGTATGGCAGCATACTACATGTATTTATAATACCTGTAGATCCCTCTTCATTAGCCAACCATGAGACCGGCCTGTCTTGGATTTTTAACAAATAGATTTTCAATGTAGAGATTTCGTTCGAGGTTAATTTGGATGCATTAAGCGGGGTTGTGCACGGGACATTTTTGCTTACTCTATCTTTTTCAATTTTTCTGCATTTTGTGATAGTAGTGTCCAGACTGTGGTCTCCGTAGCACATTGGTTAAAAGTGCTTGGCCTAGCGATCTTTTGGTCCAGAGGTCGAACCCCGAAGGTGTCATTGGAAGTCGGCGGGAAGTGCATCCGAACTAAAAGTACTACAACGCTCCATAAGTCTATGTCAGCACCGTTCAATCCCCAAGTATGGGTAGTAGTGACATAGAAGCTTCATTGTTGTAGTTGTGTTAACCCACCCCCTCTCTGCTATTGGGAGGTGGTTCAAGGGTCGTCAAGTGTTGGGCCCATGATGTAAGCGTTGTGTGTATGTGTGTGCACGATAAGAGGTGTTTTGTATAATACAATCGAGATTTGCATATTATTAATGTTTGTAATGTGTGTTTGCTTGAGTACCACTTTTGTTGTTGCGTTGTATGACTTATTGAGTGTGGATGAGTTGTACTTCCTTGTGCTGAAAATTGTGGGTTTTTGTTGTCTGAGAGGTGTCGGTTGTTGCGTGAGGAGATGAAGAAGGTGGTGTTGACATCCGGTTGTTGAGAGTTGTAAGTGGAATGTTGTCAGGTGAGTGATAGGTTTGTACTGTGCTCGTGTAGAGCGAGAGTTGAGTTTTGTTGGGTTTAATGTGGAGATTGTTTTGTTATCAATGAGAGTGACTAGGTAAGATTGGAGTTTGCCTTGGACTATCTTGATGTTATAGTGAGTGGCTGTGATGGGGATATGATCACCGTAGACCGTTGTTTTGAATGCATTGTCGCCTTCACTTCTGCACTTTGTCATCTGAAAAGTTGTCATTTGTTTATTTTCAGTTGAGAAATTCCCCGAAGTAGAAGATAGTCTTTGTATCGGAAGATTGGATCATACAAGTGGAGAAGAAATGGTGATCCTCTTTCTGAAACTCGGTCATAATGTTGTTGCTCAAAACGGTGCAGGCTCAGTGGTCAGTTCTTCCTCAGATCATGAATGTCCTCCAAATTTACAAAAGAAGATCCGTGATGCTATTCGAAGTGCATTATCGGCAAGACATGTTCCTGCAAAAATCCTAACTATTCCAGATATTCCGGTAAGTACGGCTTCTACAGTCAGTTAATATCACACATTTTTGCGGAAGCAATAGTCATTTGTTCTCACTGCTTTAGTATAATTGTCATGTGTTGTTATAAAAGGAAGAAATATTCTGGAGAAATGAACTGTCGCTTGTGGATCTGACAGATGCTTTAAAGTAAAACTGGTGCTTCAAAAATATGTTTTTCACATTGACTAATTATTTTTTTCACATGCAAACGAAAACAGGAAATTCAAGTTCATGGAGAACTTAGGGGCCATTTTTGTTGGTGTCACCATCGCCACGGTCAATGAATTTATGCAGAGATGGGTGCGCACCGGAAAGTTTTTGCGCTCCGCGCTCCGGTTTGGCTGAACCAAGGGCGATCCGCGTTC
Organism: Prostheceraeus crozeri; assembly: GCA_907163375.1. NCBI lineage: Eukaryota > Metazoa > Platyhelminthes > Polycladida > Euryleptidae > Prostheceraeus > Prostheceraeus crozeri. The sequence continues at coordinate 843,067 of CAJQUW010008964.1, read as the reverse complement.
GATTTCGGAGAATTTAGGGTTGCGCTCTGCGTTTCGGACTGTGCTCATAAATGAAGTTATAAACGACTCTGATAAGGCAGCTACACTCTTGAGTGAACTGAGAGATTTTGTTATTGAGACAATGATTGAAATAAAATAAATGATTCGTTCTATGATATCGAATATATTCAGTAATCCATGATCTCGGATCACTGGTCGAGTGACAATATCTGATAGAGTATTATTATCCGGGTATATATCGAAAGCCTACTATATCGAAATGCGCAACCGCCTTCATGGTGCATTTCAGTCCACTCAAGTTAAAGCAGGGATATCTATGATATTCTAGGGATTGGAAACTCTGGATCTGTGGACGATTGGTGGAGGCCAGAATTCTACAAAATATTTCAATCGCTAGATACAATTATCAATGCATAAAATCATTTTTAAATATTCCTGTATTAATTATTACTTTCTACATTTATCATAATATGTTATTTCGACAATAACTAGTAATTTATATTTTCTGTCATGAAGTTTACACAAAAATGCAATAATTATGTTATATAATGCATATATTGTGGTGTCCGTGGCACAGTGGTTGCGTACTTGGACTAGCGATCTCATGGTCCAGAGGTCGAACCCGGAAAGTGTCATTGGAAGTCGGCAGGAAGGGCATCCGGACTACAAAGCACCACAACGCTCCAAACAAAGTCTGACTTGAGTCAGCACCGTCTAAGGCCCCAGTAGGGGTAAAAAGTGACGTAAAATCCGTAAAAAAAAAATGATACGTGAATTGTGCATTCATCAAATTCCCCAGTACTTTCCTTATATGTTATAATGGTAAAAATATTAAATATAAAACAATGTACAAGTATAATGCAGCATGCTTTCTTTATTTCAATGTTTATTTGGAAAACTTGTTTTGTTTCCTGATATCCGCTTCGTGTTTCTGATCATCTTCCTTACGAATAAAACCTGACAACATGGTTGTGGCTAATCTTTGAGCGATTCCCTCCTTTTTCTCAAAATTAAAGTGAGTGGCATGCAAATTGGTGAGACAATACACCTAACGCTTCAGACAAGGATGTTTGTTGGATTTTGAAAAGAAGCTGTATGAGAGCAAACAGTAGCAAAATAATTCTTTTGGTGGTAATGTAAGGAGACCTCGATTCAAACCATTCAGAAAGACGATGTCATCAGGATCAACATTATCACGTATACTTTCGTTGTGATCAATCGGCACGCTTTCCTTTTTCGCAATGTATCCTGCAACATAAAATAATGTCGAGCGGACAACTTGAGGTAGTTTGCAGACTTTATTTTGAGCTTGGTCAATTGCTTTCCATTCTTCATCAGAAAGATCAAGGTTGCTGCATTTAAAGCATGTATTCGATGTTGGAGAATACTTTCCGTTGTCTAAGCAATCCAGTTCATGCAACATCTTCACACGGCGGAATTCAGCAGCAATCAGAACTTGTTCAAGGGCGATGTAATATAGTCCACCAAACGTTTCTCTGTAATATCCGAACTCGCCTTCAAGACGGTCACTCTGAAAGTGGCCAAGAAGCAGATATTTCACTTTATGCACCTCCAAAAGATGTTTTGACATGGATGAAAGTTCATCTAAAGTTTGTGTGAGAGCCTCCGTAGTTTCGACGGTCAATGTTCGCATTCTCCTTGCACCCCGAGTCGGAGTAATTTGCTTGAAACACTCACTCATTTTAGATAAATGTTCCAACTGACAAACAAGTGACAGAGAAATTTTCCTTCAGGTGTAGATGTTCACTCACACTTCGATTGTTTAATTGCTTCAACATATTGAGGATGTGGTAAATAAAACATGCTGTTTCTTCCTTGCCGTCCTGACTTGAGGCTGCAATTGTTTTATCATCAAACACTTTCAAAACTAAATGAACTTTTTGTTTTTCAAAAGCATTGGGATTGAGTGCATTTGATGTTGGTTTCGTTCGGCGAAGAGAAGATTGTTTGTCTTTTTCATATAATTCGGGGAGATCGGACCTAAAACTCTCTTTGATGAATCAGGGGACTGGAATTCTATAGTTTGTGATTTGAAAGTAATCCAGTTGTTTCTGATAGATTTCAATAAGAGTACGGGATCAAACAGGAGGTACAACGATCTGTTCGATTCCACAGGATGAGAAATACAAGATGATAACGAACCATCACGACAGAGCAATTTGTAAAATGTCCGATTCATCGCATGATCATCTGACATCGCATGGTACAAGGACGTGCCATCGACCGAATAAATGATTCACAAAGCTGTAATAACAAGATCCCTCAAAAACTAAGCATTGATTGAGAATACCGGTACAAGGCGAATAACAAAGGCTTTGATTTTTGTAAACAGAGGCTTTATCATGATTGCGAGGACACCGCAAGCCGTTTGTTTTGAATTATCACAAGCGTATCCTAAAATATGTCCACCTCTCAGTCGCACTGAAGGTAAAATGCGCACTTCATCAAATATAACTCCACACAATTTATGCAAACAAGCTTGCATTGCTTCAGTCTCAGAACCAATATCGTTGAAAGAACCAATATTTTTTGTGAGAGTTTTGGGAGTCGGAAGTGGAAGATAAGATCTGAGCATTTTGTAACAAGTTCATTTTATTAGAAATAAATTCAGTACCATCAGCATAATTGGTGAATTATATCTTCGACCATTAACTTCATAGCGCAGTAGCTCGAGGATATCTGAAATCTGAAATCCGAGTAACTGTGGTTGGTAACCTGACATTTTCAAACATGCGCTTTGCAGTGATTGAGAAGTCGCAAGAGATTGTTATGATTAAGACTGTTTCAAGCTCGCTACTGATGGATAACAAGAGTACGTAATCTCCCTTAATAATGATATTGATTGGGAACTTTTTGCTTTGAGCATCCTTTTTAAAGGTCTGGAAATTTGATAATTTATCGTGCACATTAAAATTTTCCAATTCATCTAGACCAAAATTTCGCTGTTCAGCCAATAATCCTCGAATGCCTGAAAGTCGTCTGAAAAGTGTCTGAAATAGAGTTGCTTTCCTCAAATACTGAAGGAAGCGTGACTAGGACAGATTTTCCACCACAACATTTCTTTTTAGCTGCACTTTTAGGCCAATGTAATAAGCAGACTCCCATGTTCCTTGTTATTACTTCACTTTTAATTCCATTTTTCAGCATCTCTATCCACGTTTTAAGTTGTTCTTCGTCCTTCAAGGGAAATCGATAAATTGATAACTTTACAGATTTCTTGTGTCTGGTACGTTTATTTGATTCACACTGCAAAACGCTGCATTTGCGCACCATTTGTCTTCTTGACAAAATATGAACTTGATCTACCGGAGTATGCAAAACAGCAAATTTAATCAGATATTTTCGATTTAGCTGCCAAAGTCTATGAAAAATGATTTCAAATCTGCCCTCCGCTAATCGGTCACAGATCCAGAGTTTCCAAGAGTTTCCCTGGAATACCATAGATATTAATCATAGATATCCCTGGTTAAGGCCGTATCACATCACTTGCGTGCTGTGTGCTGCGTTTCGAACGTCGTGTGAAATGCAAACATGCACAATGCAAGCGATTCATGCAAGTTATTGAACCGCGACGTCACAACAAAGATGCCTATGAATAGTGTGATGAAGAACTCTTCATCATAGTATTCATAGATCTTCTTGGTCATAACTGTCACATCCAATCAGATTGTCTCTAGCTGAAGAATTTTCAACTTCTTCGTTTTGACAGTTACATTCACATTTCATAATAGTCTGTGCAATTTCATCCCTTTTATCGTATTACATGTTCAGGTACGTGTTTAACTGGTGCCTCTTCCGTTCGAAATTTCATCATCGGTATGAATGGTTTATTGACTATTTATGACTTTGAACACGTAGCACGTAGGTGATGTGATACGGCCTTAGTTATATTAGTTGCATGATTTGCTATATCTTAAGACTCATGGGCGAAACTACAGTCCGTTTCATAAAAAGTGGATCATCCTAAAATTTCACTAAATAAAACATAAGTATGATACAGAAAGCATTTTTCATGTTATTTCATGTCCCTAATATATTTAAATGTCCTTATATAATTCGATAGGCTATGATACAGTAACGGTTCTTAAGAAGCTAATATTTTGTGGCCCTACCCTTATTGTCAATGACATTACCAATTCGTCTAGGCATTGATTCGATGATATCGTTGATTTTTGACTGATCTAACTTTCTCCACCCTCTTTTTAACAGTGACGTAAGTTGTAATACGCCATCTGTAGGTAGCAGTGAACGACGAACGTTACGTTTTAGAATACTCCATACATTTTCTATGGGATTCAGATCAGGAGAACGAGCTGGCCAAGATAATGTCCTAAGCCCTAATTGAGACTTGCATAAGTTGACTCTACTACTCCTGTGACACGTAGCATTATCATCCATAAATAACCAAGTCGATGGATCACCAAGTTGATCTGTCATTTGGCCAATGTTCATTCGTAAAACATTCACATAGCGTTCAGAATTCATGGTTCCTTGCTGTATGTGAAGTAGTTCTAGCAAGGCTGACACTTTGCCTTTTGTGAATGCGATCTCGTTATTGCTCATTTGTGTTTTGTATTGTTTTCAACCGGTAAGAGATAGATTTCTGGCTGAAAGCAATCAGGAGTGCTGCCAACACCACCGCAACGAAGTCAGGAAGCTATAGAACATGAAGTCCTGTTAATCACATGTAGCAGTTACATTATTGTTGATGAATAATGGTGCTACACTGGCTCTGATTGACCGATTTTCTTTATTTTTGTTTTGCTTGATAGCTTTTGGCTTGTAGAACAACATATTACATAACAAAGGAAACAAATGTAATTTTATAAGAGTGAGGTATGATTTTGTGCAACATTGCTAAATGAAGATTAAATTATCTACTACTTTTTTTATCTATAACAGGAAAACAACTCAATATTCATGCTTGAAATTTCCAACAATGATATTAGTAAGCACAACTGACATATCTTCCGAATTTCAGAGAAATTCGTTCAAGTTTGGCGGAGTTAGACAAAGTTGAAGTTAAGGAGATGTTTAAGGGTGATCCATTTTTTATGAAACAATCTGTACCTTGAAATTCTGTGAATTTACTGAATTACACCCCTGATGACATAACAAAGCGCTCGTCCGACAAAGTGATTTTTTGTCACGAAGCTTTGTATGTACTACCATTTCCAGAGATTCAGATTGACAAAAAGCTTATTGGTATCACTTTCCTTTCAGTATACGCTCAGCGGAAAGAAAGTGGAAGTTGCCGTCCGTCATATTCTGAATGGTAGACCCGAGTGCGCCAATTCGTCGTCACTTTCCAATCCTAAGTGTCTGCAATATTATATTGATATTTTGCCATTGATCTGAGAAAGGTATTACATTTCATTGAGGACCTCTCCGTTTTCCGAACTACAAATTTCATTTTTCTTTAATTTTGATTTATTTAAAAGGAAACTGTTTGTCAACTGAAAGTTACTGTTTGGTCTTAACCATAAAATTGTACGCTATTCAACTGGTGTTTGCTAAATTTCTATGTAATGTGTATTAGAAATTTTGTAATCGAATGTCACTGATCTTATTGAGAGAATATCTTTTTGTTGACGATATAATCGGTCGATCATTATTGCTACATATCAGAATTGTGCTATCCATTTCATTTTTTGTATTGAATGCGTTCTGAATTGTAATAAAGATAGCTGTGGATGAATTTTATTGTTTTCGTCGTTTTTCTGTGCGGCAATGCTCAACTGAATCCATAGAGTAGGCATATTAGGTAGAGTGGTATCTCAGCATTTATTAAATCCCCAATGTGTATATAGTTTCGATTTCATTAGGTGAACATGAGTCGAGACTAGGTCAACACCCATGAAAATTGTGCATCGATATCAGAATAACTGCTCAACTTCGTGGCATGACTGAGCTCACTCTATGTCTGTCCAGATTAAACAATAGAGTGCCCTCGCCGTGCGAAGGTTGAGGTGATTTTCGTGAGTGCTATCCATTACTTGCGTTCAACGCTTCAATCGAAGCTCATTTTCTCCGGCTTGAGTAGTGATGGTATAATTGTCTGCTCCTCTACATGGGAAATTTATCGATTGTTATCTGAAAAGAATAATACAGTGATTAATTACAACTTAACTGCACGTGTATAAGGCGGATACGACCATGTAAAGTGTTCATTTCTTTACAAATGACAAATTAGTGTTGATGTAGTCATCGTGAGAGCTTAAATAATGCAGAATGAAGAGCTTTATTAATTTTCTTTCAAGATGAGCATGCAAAGTTAGGTAGCAGTCAGAAAATCGAGATGCTTCACTTTCACTGATCTCTTATGCGTCCTTTCTTAACATATCTATATCTCCGTTTTTACCTGCCGTTGCCTCGTAAACCGGTATTGGCGGATATATCGCCTTGATATCCAAGGATAATGTCACTGTCAACAGGTAGTCAACATCTTCTGTTCACCTCACTCAATTCCTTCCTATTTTTCACTGTGCTCTTATTCCTGTGATAAGGTTTCAAAGTGCTAACCAATCTTCAAGCCAAACTGAGTAGCAGATCAAAAACATTGATTGACCTCCATTTGAAAAAATGACAAACTTAAAATTCACGCTAGCACAACTAAAGCACCGGTAAGTGGCAACTCAAGCTGTGATTCATATACTAAAGCACTAAATTCCAGTGGAAAACACATTTTCATATTATTCATTCTTCATCATCATCAGGGCATTTCTCTCTCTTGAACGTCCACAAAACTTTGTCTTTAGCCATGCGGCTCCATGTGCGTTCGATGTTTCGTTCTAGATCGTCGCACCATCTTGATTTTGGTCGTCCACGTGATCTTTTGTAGTTGCGTGGAGTCCATTCTGTAACCCGTGTTATCTATTTGTCCATCGATTGTCATTTCGTCGCGCCACATGTCTTGCCCATCAACTCTCCCGGATACACTGGATGATGTCAGTGACCCCTGTCTGCTGACGGATCCAACTGGCTCTCTTCCTGTCACGAAGTGTAATACCCATCATTACATACGCTCCATTTTCCGTTGAGTTGTGACGAGCTTCTCCAATTGTGTATCATTTAGCAACCATATTTCGCTGTCATATGTCATAGTAGGAAGAATACATTCGTTGAACGCCTTTCTCTCTAATTTCATGGGAACTTTTTTATCTCGCATGATATCGCCAAGCTTCCGGAAGGCATTCCACCCAAGAGTGATGTTGCATCTGGCCAAGGTATACATATTTGTTGACTTCTTCGATCTTCCATCGATAATGACGTCGGTCTTCCGTGCGGAATTGTTACACATGATCTTCGTCTTGGCAATTTTCCTCTTTAGTCCGACTGGCTGACTGTTGTCGTGGATATCGTCAGCGAATATGAGGTGAGACAGAAGCTCTCCATCGATTACGATACCTTTAACGGATGAAAATCGAAATTTCTTTGTCAGTTTCAGATCTTCACATAGGACACTAGAAGAACATGCGCTATTGAGTCAATCATTACTATAATGTACAGAAATGCACAAATGTATACATGAGCAAGTGAGTATCCTTATCAATGATAGGTCGGCGCCAATACTGATATAATGCAGCAAATATAGACTGTCTCAATTCATAACCTCGGGGAATATTCGGAAGTAGGTCTGTGCTAGTAGGGCCTACACTAATATCGAAAGAGCTGAATTAATCATCAGCTTCAATTGTGCGTTTTAATTAAAGAGGATTGACTGGAAATCGATGAACAATAAAAGATGTATGCAGGCACGCGGGAACAGGGGGGCTACAGAGGGCTGAGCCCCTCCCCTGAAAATTTCACTTACGTGCTCTTGGCAGCTTCAAAACCTCCAGTCAGACTGTAATCTATTTCATCGATACCAAACAATACAAATATTTCCTAAACATTTCAGAATGATTTCTTTTTAATTACCATCCGCGTGCATGCCTCTCCTGCTGTGCATGAATGAAGTAGGGCTCAAATGCAGAGTCCCACACACTGACACAGGATTTACAGAGTTAGATTGTTTAATCTTCTAAGTTTGCTAGTGATGCAATGAACGGGAATTTTTGCTTATGCTGCGAGAACAAATTGAATGGGCGGAGAATCCTAATGCATCTGTTAAAAAGGAAAAACCGCCCTTCATCGCTTGCGCTCATCTATGTCATGAATATCCTTAGAATGTTCTTGTCATGATTCCATCAAAATTTAAGAAATCCCATCCGCATGTCAGAGTCTTTTTACCTACATCAGAATGTGATTGGTTTCTGCCAGTATGAAAACCTGACCACCATAGGATCCTAAAAACATCTCCATGGCAACTTCGCCAGACGGTCGGTCAGAGAAATTCGACTTGTGCCTCAAAACGACCCTCAGAACTGTTGGATAATCCAGACCAACACGGAGCCGCCACATCTTCCTAACATTACAAGAACATCAGAAATCATTATCCGGGGTGTCACCTTCACACAAAATCTACTATGGACGCCCACGTGAGCAGGATATTGAAAAAATGCTACAAGAGCATATACGCAATGAAGATAATAAAAAGTCGAGGAGCTAAGCAACATATACTCCATCAGCAACAATGATTGCCAACAAGATTTTTTATGCTACTCCCATCTGGTGGGCATTCACGAATGCTAATGAAAGGAGGAGGCTGGAACAATATCTGAAGCGAGGAGTGAGGTACGGCTCAGCTTCATAGTAGAGAAAAGTGAAAAAATATTGCAGCACCGGGGATACGTGCTTCACCGGAAACACCACATCGCAGGAACCTCAGGCGATGAAAGAGGTGAACAGACTGAATTCGTTTGTCATCATCAGCCTGCGGATTCATATGCACTAAAGACCGATGTATATCGTAACTTCCATAATAGATTTCATTAGAATCAAGGAATTAATGAATGAGTAGATTGATTAAAGCCAATGTCAATCTGGAAGCCGACAACAATATAATCTAAATTGTGAATGGAAAATGCGAGTCAATTTTGATTATGATATATCTGGGCACTCTTGATTTACCGTAATGTAGGCAGGGTTGACACCAGATTACAATCTTCAAATTCTCTGACTATTCGAAGTCGATTTCATAAAATTCAAGTCATTATTCTATATCGACCAGATATCATCTCAATTATTGCATACCAGTGCAACGAAATCTCAATGGATTACATATAGTATCGTTGTTAATCGATGTCAATTGGCAAACTCCACATTTCGTATGGAAAATGCTCAATTATGGCTACTGCTCGTTAGAATTCGAAGTATTATCCAGACTGTGACATGAGCAACTGTGTACAATTAAGAAAAAGCATGAATGCAAAATTCAAACAAAGTATGCTGATTGGTATCTACTATCCTGACAATTTAGAAAAGCCAGCGGCCACGGTCAATAGAATTCGAAACCTTACTTAAGTTCATGAGAATAGATGAAATTTAAAATAAGAATAAATTCAATTTAAGACATAAACAGTGCCACATAATGCTACTTACTACGTTTGGATCACCACCGGAAAAACAGGTGAAAAAATTGTGAGTAAATAGCTCGCTTAATGTAAAACATTATATATCATGGGCATATATAGGAATAGGAATATGGGCAGCGGACTAATATGAGTAATTTGAGTTCTTCGGCCTCTACCTCAGGACCCATTGCCCGTATGAACTTCAAAGTCGACAGAGAACTAGTCATGGTCATCTCCGTGTGGCAGCACAGATCATTCGAGGAAAACACGCGCTCACACGTGCGCACGGACTAGGAAGATAACGATAAAAATGCATAAATTTGATCGCTGTAGTAACGACAATGAAATCAGACGCTTATTTGGTAAAGCTTCTAATTCTGTGTAGATTAATTGTTCGAGGCAAACGAAAACAGTCTCCTCATCTTCATTACATGCAGATTTACAATCTAACTTTAATTTAGGCCCACGATTGATAGTTTCCGTAAAACGTGAGTATAAGAAAAGTGCCCATATAGCCCCACTCCTAAAATATCACTGGGGTAAAATGGACAGTGCATTAGTAGTATATAGTGTGACATCCGGCGCGACGCTTTGCTTCGCTTCGCTTGCGCCGGATGTCACACTTTTGCGGGGTTTTTCAAAATTTTCAAAAAAATCAAAATTTCAAAAATTTAGGTAGATTTCAAATTTCACGTGGCCGAAGGCCGAAAATTTAGGTAGTGACAAATTTTCAAAAAACAAAATTTCAAAAATTTAAGTGGTCCCAAAATATCACGTAATCGAAAATTTAAGTTGTTCCAAAATATCACGTAATCGAAAATTTAAGTTGTTCCAAAATATCACGTAATCGAAAATTTAAGTTGTTCCAAAATATCACGTAATCGAAAATTTAAGTTGTCCCAAAATATCACGTAATCGAAAATTTAAGTTGTCTGAAAATATCACGTGGTCTAAGAATTTTGAAAATTTAGGCAGATGAAAATTTAAGTTGTCTCAAAATATCACGTAGTCTCAATATACCAGAAGATTGTATTCAAAAATATTTCTTTCAGAATGTAACACAATCTCTTAGAATGTCTGTTATTGTTACTGCTTTGCACTCTGATGAACCTCCCAATTGTAGGGAACAGCTGATACCCGCATTCATAAAACAATGCAGATCAAACAGCTGTTACCCGCACTTATGTCTTTCTCTTACCCCCACTTGTCAAATGTGTTGCCAGTTTTGCGACCGAAACCGCGGCCAAATCCATTTTGTTAGCCAACTTGGCTCAGAAATTGGTCGCGGTTCATTGGTTACTTGAACGCTATTGTTTTAGAAAGTTACAATTGTCTCGTCAACGTTGTCATAGGGATTTCATTGATGCTTATAAACTATATCTCATTTAACAAATTTTAAACTTATCTCATTTCGTTTGAAAGAGAGTACTTGCGTAAAGCGTTGCCTTTATCACAATATCATGGTTGGATCTACTGAACGCCGACTTCGTATTCAAGTAAAACGACAACAATTAGAACGGCTAACAAGACAGATCATACATTTTCAATTGAGGAGCAGTTTATTTCGGGAACATGATATTTGTTCACTGCTTCAATCACTTGGTGAAAGAAGAGTCAATTTTAGTATTGACAAAAAAATTCTAAACCTTATTGAAAAGAGACAGAAATTATTTTATAATATGAATAGTCAATTATCAGAAGAGGAAGAGGAGAATATCATACGTCAAACTAGTCAACCTATTAATATTGAAGTACAAAGTCCACCAACATATGAACAAGTACAAGAACAAATGCGAATAGAAGAGCAACAACGGCAACAGCATGCTCAAAGAGAAGAAGATAATCAACAACACCAATAGTTGTAACGTTTAGATTGAAGTTTGACGCTTCGTGGGAAATCTGCGATTCTTTATTCTTTTGTCCTGCAGGCTAATGTATTCATGCTTGTTCTGATGAATAAAGATTGTTTTTAAGTTTTTGTTAATAAAGAAGAAGACACTTTTCAGTCTTCGCGTAATTAACTAACAAAGAAAATGACAACTACATCTGAAAAGCAAGTAAGCAAGCAGTGATTCAAGAACTATCTAAAACTCACTTTTTTCTAATTCATTTTGAAAAGTACATGAAGAAAATGGAAATCTGTAAAACAATGTAACGTTTTAATTTAGATTAAATTAAATCATTTCAAAATCGAATAAGTAGTAAGGAAAGACATCATTATGGAACAATTTTAAATCAATACCCCCCCAAGTAGTAAGGAAAGTCATCATTAGAGAACAGTTTTAAATCAATACCCCCTCCCTTCTGACTTCTAGGGGTCCCTTAAGAAATTTTTTTATTATAAAATGAGCAACATAAATGAGTTTTTGAAATTATATGGAACACAAACAACAATGAATTTCGATTTAAAGAAAATCGCAAATCAATTGGGAATAAAGAATTTTCATGTTCTAATGAGAGCCGAATTACAATTCTTAAAAAATAAGCCAACAGGAACCTTCAGTTCCCGGAACAAAGTTCCATCAATAACTATAAATTTCATAACGAATCTTCACACTTCAGACCAAAAAGGCGTACATTGGTCTGCAGGTATCTTTAATAAAAATCGAGATAATTACTATTTCGACCGCCCAGAGGCTGAGAACTATTGGTTCGACTCTTATGGACTTCCACCTACAAACGAAGTCAAAAAATTACTTGGCAATGGAATTTATAATACATTTCAAATTCAAAAACCGGGAACTACTTACTGTGGTCAATTATGTCTTTATGTTTTATTTAAATTACAAAAAGGAGTACCATTTCTAGATATTATGTTAGAATTGAATAAGGGAATTGAATAAGGGAATTTAATTCCCGAAAAACGTTAGTTCCAATAATAATGATAATGATGATTAAAAATCAGTTCGTTGTAATTCATTTTGATAAAATCGGCCTCTGATATTTTCGTCATCTAAATCTTTGATTTCGTAAGTAATCGGATAAGTTTGATTTATTTTACAAACTTCAAATATTTCTTTAGTCCAATAGCCAACGAAGCCTTTTTCAAATTATTCTTATATTTAAATATTCTAACTCTATCTCGAATTTTAAATTTCGGCTTCAGTTTCTGCAAATTCGGATTACTCTCGTTCGAATAATTATTCTCGAATATTTTTTTTCTTATCAAATCAGGGTCGTCAGAAGCATTCTTTGGAGTTTCTTCAATACCAGAATGAACTTTATTATTGTACTCTTCTACAACTCCTGGTAATATCTTCAACCATTTCTGATTTCTTTGCTCAGTAAATTTCTTGAATAATTTATTTTTTAACGTCCGATTGAATCTTTCTATCACTACGGCCTTCCCTGCATTTTCAGTTGAATAAACAGTTTCAAATAGTGGCTGAACGTTTCTGTTATAAAATTCCGACCCTTTATCAACAAACAATTTTTTTGGCTTTCTATTACTTTCTTTAAAGATTTCTTCAAACGCATATTTAACTGATAGACCACTTTTATTTTTTAAAGGCTTTACCCAAGCGTATCGTTTGTATAAATCTATAACGGTCAATGCGTATTTGTAGTCCCTTTCATTCGGCATATGAATAAGATCAGCACTCCAAATATAATCTTCATTAAATACTTTTACTTTCAATAAATATTTAGGCCTTCTGTATTCTTTATGAATTTCGGAGGCGTAGGTTCGAGTGTTGCTCTCAGACAGCTTTGATGTCGTTTCATTTAAAACCTGACCGAATAATATTTTAGCTTGTCAAGCTTTCTTAACAAACAATCTTTCAATTTTTTCTCTAAATGTAGGATTTTGAATACTATCTAATTCTTGAATCATCTTCTTATCAGCTACATGTCGAGAACTTAGATCATGATTTCGATAAGCCAAATCATGCCTGTAAGCTGCGGCATCTACTCTATTTATTGGTTCTTCACCTGGTTTCGGATTATTATTCTCATCTAGTCTTATATCTAATCGAGTTCCTCGACCGTTATATGAATGACCAGGAAGATGTTTTTCTTTCGAATATTTACTCCAAATAAATCCAGGAAAGTTTTCTAATGTTTTTTGTATGTCACCACCGTAGGTAGTAGCCAAACTTTGTTTGTCGTCGTTACCTTCATAAATTTTACTATTTGAGTTTTTATTTTTGTTTAATAGATAATTTAATAACTCTAAATTAGCAATTTTTAATTTAATTAAATTTTCGGAATTTGTAGAATTCCTTTTTAAAGATAAAATAAATGTTTTACCTTATCATACTAGGACTTAGATATATTCCAGAACCATCTTTAGTTTCTTTAATTTCAATTAGATCATCAACATTGTGGAGAATATTTTTAAGAACTCGTTTTCCTTCATCAACTAATTTTAATTTACTAATAAAATTATCTACTACTCCTTCTCCCCTAGCAACTTTCTCTAACTCTCTATTATGACGTTTTTGTTCTTCTAATGCTGCCTTCTCTGATTTATTTTTATTTACTGCTTGGACAATACCAGCTGTCCCACCTGCAACACTTCCTGCTGCTGCTATGCCTCCTATTATTAGAGGAATTAATGGGAGAATCCCGCCATTCTTTTCTTCTTGTAATTGAATATTCTCTATCATTGGTTTACTTATGTAATACTTTTTTTTGTTAATCGTAATAGTTTTAGGGGTATTTTTGTCAACAATATTACGTTATTTTAATTCAACAGTTTTATTATTATTACTTTTCGCTTGCGACATTTTTAATAAAAAAATTTTAAGTTACCAAAAATTTTTAATCTATTCTAGGTATGAATAAATTTTAAGTCACCTAAAATTTTTAATCTATTCCAGTTACCAAAAATTTTTAAGTTAAGAATTTTTAATCTATTGTAGTTATGAAAAAATTTGAAGTTATCAAAAATTTTGAATCTATTCTAGTTATCAAAATTTTAAGTTATGAAAAAAAAATTAACTAATCGTCGAAGTCTTGGGCTTTAGCCTATCCTAGCCATCTTTCCATTAAGAATTTCAATAGAATATTTTACATCTTCTAGCAATAAACCATAAGCCATCAATGAAGTTGTGGAATCTTTTTTTTCAATATTAATTGCTACATCACAACCAGTCTTGATAATATCTTCAGATTGTGCACTTAAATCGAAACAGAAAACAGGATGTAAATGTCTCCAATCTCCAGGAGTTAATTGTGGTTCTACTCCAAATTGTATACAAAGATTTCTATAAGCATCATATCCTTCCATAAATTGATTATTGGTATCATCGAATCTTAATGGATCAATTGGATATCGGGTTTGATTTAATGAAACTTGTAAACTTCGAATTGTATTAATATGGAAGAGATTGTTGTTCTTATCAAAACTTGGAGAATTATTTCTTTGAAATGTTAGTAATAAATATCTTGGGGTATTTGAAGTTCTAGTAAAATGCCAGTTAAATCTTTGATCGGAAAAAGTTACTGAACTAGCAGTACGCTTTAGAAAATTTACTGGAATTGGTTTGTTAGTATTTAATCTTTTTGCAATAGCTGTTTCAATCTCTAAACTAGGAGTAATATGCTTAATCCACCATTCAAGTCAATCAATTTTTAAATATGCTTTTTTTCCAGTCTTACCAAAAAAGATTAATTCATTATTTGCTGTGCGATGAATTATTAACTTAAATTTTAATTGATATGATATTTTATCATAATCTAAATATCCGAATAATGGAGACAATGACCAATTTATTGTCTCTTTACTTTTCTTGTTAAATTCACGTCTTTCTTTATATGCATCATTATTTGTTTTATTTAAATGTTTTGCAATATTTTCTACATCTTTCGCAATTCCTGCTGCATCTGTTCCAGCGTGAGATAAATCATCAACAATTATACCATCATTAGTATCAGGAAACCAACCTTCGATTTCATACTTTTTATTATTTTCACCAATTGTTATAAATCTAAGCATTGTATCAATTACACCTGGAGAATCACTTATTGTTTCTATATTTTGAGTTGCAACATCTAAACGCATTTGTGTAAATAATCTTGGAAAAAAATCATTCTCTAATGCAATATTATCGGTATCTGGTAATGGTGTTGTAAAATTAGCATCACTATATAAAGAATATTCACAATGTAAAAACGAATCAGGTAAATATATATAACTCTGCTGATTATCAACTTCAAAAATTAAATCACCTCCAGTATTCACTCTACTGGAAGAACCGGGATTCATAGCAATTCTTATATAGTCATTCTTTTTTTGATTGTAACTGACGAACGGAGGATCGTCTAATCTAAATTTATTTTCGATAAGCGAAGACATATTTATAAAAAATAATTTGACTTTTTGTTTTTTCACACACACAGAAAAAATTTTGCTGAAAAAATTTTACTAAAAAATTTTACTAAAATATAATTTTAGAATTTTGCTGAAAACATTTTACTAAAAAATTTTACTAAAATAATTTTACTAAAATATAATTTTAGAATTTTGCTAGACCAGCTCCGCTACAGCTTTGCTGGTTAAACCGAAGGTTGCTGCTCACGCCATTACCTCTTATTTCTTCAATTGAACGTTTTATGGCTACGCCTGATTTCTTCTTATGTTTACTATCAGACGGAGCTCCGCTCCTCAAGGTTTCCCCCACAGCTATGTTAGCAATTTTGTTTTTTTTTCCTCTGAAAGTTTTTTTTAAATTTTAGTTCTTCAGAATCATTCCTAAGTTTACGAATAGCTTCTAGTTGTTTTAATTCGTTTTGAGATTTAACAGCATTTGATATTGCACTGGCTGTACTGCCTATAGCAGCTGCTCCTTTAGCAGCAGATGTAATCAAATCTTTATTATTTTTAATTAAGTTAACGATACTTCCAATACCAGAAAATATACCATCCCCTTCTTTTTGAACGGCACCTGCGGTGCCTAGGAACTTTTGTGTTCCGATTGTTTCTACACTGTCATAATGGTGAACAGATTTCATAGATGGTTCATGAGCAATTTTTTGATATGAAGCAAAATGCTTAAGATTGTGTTTATAAATTATAGGCATTTTTTAGGATTAAATTTGACTTTTGGGAAAAAATATTTACGTTAATATTTGCGCTAAGATTTACGTTTATGATAAGGTAACAACCTCAGGACCTTTGGTCCGATCGACTGAAGCGAGAGGAGCTTCGCTCCGATAGGTTAGAAACCCAAGACTTCGTCGATCAAGATTTACGTTTGTGAATGGACAACAACTTCGAGATAACTTTATTAATTGACTGTTGCACTTTATCTATTGCGTCAAGCAGCGTGTGATGTACTTTAATTTCTTTTCTATTAACTTGCATTTTCTGCTGATTAATCTTCAATGCCGTTTTAAGAGCATTTAACTTAATTTTAAGAACATCTAATTGTCTTTTAACAGCATCTAACTGTTCTTTATTTTCTTTAGAGGTTTCTTGTAATTCATTTTCTAAATTGATTTTAAGATTTTTCATTTTATCAACTTTTTGATTAAGTGAGTTTACTTCATTTATTATTCTATTCATCTTTTTCATTTGTTGAGTAATTTTAGAACTTAATTCATCAACACTTTTTATGAATGTAGTTTGTAACTGCTTTAATTTTTTTTAAATTCTTTCAGGAAGTTTTTCTATTTCATTTTCTAATTGTTCTTTTAACATTTTTGTCTGATGTTTATTTTTAATTACAGCAGATTTTAAATTTAAAGAAAGTAATATTAAAATTTTTGATTGTTCTGAAATCTTTTTAAAAAGTTTTGCTATATCTGCTTCTGGCTCTCTATCCTTTTTATCAAGTTTTGATAATTTTTCGTTTAATGATTTGTCATCAAGTTTAAGCAACTTTAATTCATTCATCAGTGGAACCAAAACATCGTTTATATATTTTTCTTTTAAGTCATTAATTTGTGTATCAACATATTGTTTATTTGTTAACTCTGTATTTTGTTGCGGAAGAATAGAAAGATGCAATGGACCAGTTAAAACGTCTCCAGTTTTCATGATATAATTTTCTATTTCTATTTCCAATTCACGATTATTCGGGATATATGCACCTCCACCAACATTTGGTAACATCATTTTTTAACAATAAAAAAATAAATTTTTTTCTAATAAAAATAAAAAAATGGATAAAGTAAATTTAAAAAAATTATATTCACCCGCATCATCCTGTTCTTCTTATTCGACGAGATCAACGGGATTTGAAAATAAATGTTTTGATAATAATAATAATAATAATAATAATACTATTACAAATCCATGTATAGATGTTAATATTTTATTTCAATTACAAGCCGAAATATTTAGAGAACAGACTAAAGGTTTACCTTCTATAGAAACAAATTATTGTTTATTTCCAGGTAATCCATTTATTAAATTTATGGATATAGTAAGTAAATATAATGATGTAGCTTATGTGGAATTAAATAAAGAAAATATGGTTATAATAGGTCATAATAATGTTTATGGATTTATTAGAGCAGTGTTGCCAATTAGTAATACTGATTGGATAGAAACTAAAATTATTAATTATATCAATATTAAAGAATTAGTTAAAAAATTAAAATCTTTTTCCAAAGAAAAAATAAGATTATTTGTTGATGAACAAAACCAATATAATATTCATATCGAGAGTAAAAAACATAATGAAGAATTATTATGTCAAGTTTATTACAGAGATACAATTTATAAACAAGAAACATTAGAAATGCCCCAAAGATATGATGATGATACATATATAGGATCATATTCAAACTTAAATATTAATTTGTTAAAATCTTATATAAATGGTTTAGCTCAAGAAGAAAAACTTTATATGTGGACAACACCTTATACTATTAACAATGACCATAATCATAATCATAATAAACGAACCGAAGGTTCTAGGGCTTTGCCCGATCTTAAAGAATCTTATAATAATAATGATGATGTTAATATAGATGATGATAATGTAGATGATTCTGAAACATCTGAAAAAGGTGTAAATGGTAAAAAAGATTATAAAAATATTAGTAATTATAAAAATTTAAGTGAAGAAAAATTTATATCTCATACTGATGTACATGATATTAATACTACATGTAATCAAAATTTATCTAAATTTCATTTTCTTACAATTGAAAATAATAATGAATGTATAGTTGAAGATACTGTTAGACAACTATGTGTCGGGTCTACAAAATTTAAATTAGGATTTACATCTAATCAATTTAAAATTTTATCATCTTTAATAAAAACTAAAAGTGATTCAGATTATGGTGGTGTTATTAAATTTTCCAAAAGAGATCAAAGACCAATATTTTTCTCTATTATATTATTATCAAATAATAAATGTAATTTAGAGTTAGATATTCCAATAAGAGAATGGTATCCTATCAGGGAATGGCATCCTATACCAAAAAGTGTAATTTATGATGTTGAAGAATCAATTTATGATGATGATGAAGAATCAATTGATGATGATGATCAAGAATCAATAGTTAGTGAAAAAAAATTTAAATTATCTTTTGATAAAACTTTATATGATAAAACTTAATATGATAAAACTTAATAGAAAATACAAAAATATTCGATAAATATATTTTCATATGTAATAAGTTTTTAGATGTTATGAAATTTTAGATGTAATAAAATTTTTAGATGTAATAAGTTTTTAGATGTTATAAAATTTTTAGATGTTATAAAATTTTTAGATGTAATAAAATTTTTAGATGTAATAAGTTCTTAGATGTTATAAAATTTTTAGATGTAATAAAAAAATTATTATTCCCACGTGTCATCATCATCACTTAAATTACTCTCACAGACGATTGTTTGAAATATTTCAGCTTGAATATCTTCTCCGTTATAAGGTAACATAATTTCATTTTCATCAGGTGCTTGACGCTTAAGAATATTTATTTGACCAGAAAATTTTTTTTCTTCAGTATTATTATTTTTATCAGGAATACTAATTCCAGTTTCTAAAGATCTTTTCCATGGTTTATTAACTGTAGTCGATAATGTTTTCCACGAATATAATTTTAGAAAATCTTCTACTTTTACTTTATCTTGTGAATATCCTTTGAATGTTTTCTTTTCACTAAGTCTCCCTTGTTCATCTACAGTAATACAATATTTTATTTTAGGAGCAATAAACATTGCAAAAATAATTCCACCATTTCCATAATCATTTTTCCCTTAACACAATTCTCCTCCAACATATCCAGCAGCGTCTAATTTATTAAAGAGCTCATTGGAAATATATATTGAATTTTTTTATTTTTTAAAGAAAAAGAGTAAGAAGAATAATAATGAGAAGAAGAAAATTAAACTTCTATAGCTTCGCGTGGGAGTTTATACCTCTCGAACGGGAGTTTATACCTCTCGAACGAAAAGATCTATCATAATCTCTTCACCTCCAAAATTTATTTCTTGTCCTTTCTCATCAGTGATTCTCATGTTAATATTGTTAATAGTTTTTCTTGTAATAGGGAAATATATTAATGTTTGTGGAATTACATTTAATCTATAACCAATGGGTACAGTAAAAGCTGGAAAACTGAATATTAAATTTGACAATTTACCATTTATATATCCTCCTTCAATAATGTCACAATGTACAACAATTGAATTTATTTCAGTTATTTTTGGAATCTTCTCACCTAAATGATAACCTTGACTTTAGGTTTGTTTATTTAATCCTAATAGCTTTGACAATGATCTATCATGATTAAAATCAACTTGATGATTTTCGTCTAAAGTAAGAGAAAATTTATTGACTGCCGGTTCAACTGCAAAATGTAATTGTTTCTTATCTTTAAATGGTATACCTAAATGTCTCTTAATTTCATTTGATATTGATTAAACTTCGTAAGAACCAGGAAGAAAAGTTAATATTTTCCATGTTTTGCCTTTATCAATAGAATATCTAAATTGATCATTCACATCTTTTATAACATTTTGAATACTGTTAAATGTAGAGAAACTAGTCAATGCAATTTGATAATTTTTATTTTGTTCCAAATGTAGAATGGGTTCTAAATTACAAGCGTGTGATGAAGTAGTTGTTATAATTTTTAACGTCGTACTAAATTTTGATGAACCCAAAATCTCTGTCAAATTTTCTAAATGATTATTAATTTTGTCTAAATCTGCTGAACACATTTTTTAGTTAAAATTTTGAATAAATATTATAGATAAAAAACGTTGATAAAAATCATAGATAAAAATCATAAATAAAAATTAGAAACAACATATTTCAGCTACGGGCGAAGCCCTAGAACATTCGGTTCGTTATACTTTTATAATCCTCTTCATTTAGAATCTTCTTTTCTAACAGTCTTTTCAATATAGCATGAAATTCATTGAAACTAGAATTATGTCCTTCTTTTATTGCCGATATTAAAATATTTAATCTATTTAGTAATTCTTGTGGATCATCCGGTAAGAATACAGTTTTTTCTGTTTTCTGTTTTTCAGATAAACCTTTCCCTACTTTAACTCCCGTTGATAATAAATTTTCTAATTGTTTATAACGTCTAAGAGATTTTACTGCACCAACTCTATCTAACATAGCTTTATATTTTATGAGATCTTCTACAGCATAATTATTTAAATCTGCTCCTCTTAAAAGATCAACAAAATTTCTATCTAAATTAAAAGGATATTTATCTGGTGAAAAAATTAAACCTCGAAAAGGTTGTGGAAATATTTCTTTTTGTCCGAGATAAAATCTAGGTATTGTTTTTCCATCTATAAATGAGATAGAATGTTCAAATTGCATAGATTTTGGTAATTTCTTATTAATGTTTGATTCTAGTAATCCATAGTCATCTAATATAGTTTTGTGCTCTGGATCTGTTATATCAATTTGTTTATCATTATTTGTAAGTTCTTTTTCAAGAGTTTTAAATGGTTTCATAGTTTTTTCAAAAGCAGTTTTTACTTGCTCGGTTTGCTGCATTTTTTCAAACATATCAGATTGAATACCAGCTTTTATCATTCTATGTTGAAGATGATTTTCTTTCATAATATTTCTTTGTTTTATTAACTCTTCTAATTGTTTTATTCTTTTAACATTATCAGCTCTAATTTTATCCATTTTTAAAATATAATATTTGAATTTTGTGGTAACATTGGAATACAGCAAAAACATTTTACTGAACAAATTATTTTTTTATTGCTTTGTTGTCTGACATCTTTTCGTTTAAAGGTTTCTCGTTTTAAGTTTTGTTTAATAAAGTTTTGCTTAAATTTTCGCTTAAAGTTTTCAGCTCTTCTAAAAAAATTTTATCATTTTCTTCATTAGAAATTTTACCATCACTCGAAATTTTGCCATCCTTTGTATTTTTATCATCAACTTTTTCTGACTGTAATTGAAATGATATTTGATTTACTTCATTAGCTATTTGATCAAATTTTTCAATCTCATATAACGTAATAACATTATCATCACATACTCTTTGAAAGTAGTAATGCAATTTGTCATAGACTTCTTTAATATGTAAATGTTTAGTTTTTAATGATTTTCGTTTCTTAGTTATTAAAGATTTATCTAACATTGTAACAAGTGAAGTTGCAAAAACACCCGTACCTGTTAAAGCTGTAGCAACTACTGGAATTACTAAAACACCTGAAGATATAACAATTGTTAAAGCACCTAAACTTATTGTTAAGAATATGCCAATTCCTTGTGTTACATTCTTAACTTTAGTCCATCTCTTTCTTAATTTTTTATAATGCTCTAATCTTAATAATAATTGAAATTCCTTATCTTTCATATAGCGTACTCTATCTTTGTGTTTTTCTTTATTCATTTTTTCAATGTTAATCTTTTCAATGTCCATTAAAGTAGAACTACGTTCATATGATAACGAAGGATATATTCTTGAGGTTCCTTCCACTTTTGTTTCATCCACTTTTGTTTCTTTCATTTTTAAATGAATATTTTGAATAAATATTTTTGAATACAATCTTCTGGTATATTGAGACTACGTGATATTTTGAGACAACTTAAATTTTCATCTGCCTAAATTTTCAAAATTCTTAGACCACGTGATATTTTCAGACAACTTAAATTTTCATCTGCCTAAATTTTCAAAATTATTAGACCACGTGATATTTTCAGACAACTTAAATTTTCGATTACGTGATATTTTGGGACAACTTAAATTTTCGATTACGTGATATTTTGGAACAACTTAAATTTTCGATTACGTGATATTTTGGGACAACTTAAATTTTCGATTACGTGATATTTTGGAACAACTTAAATTTTCGATTACGTGATATTTTGGGACCACTTAAATTTTTGAAATTTTGTTTTTTGAAAATTTGTCACTACCTAAATTTTCGGCCTTCGGCCACGTGAAATTTGAAATCTACCTAAATTTTTGAAATTTTGATTTTTTTGAAAATTTTGAAAAACCCCGCAAAAGTGTGACATCCGGCGCAAGCGAAGCGAAGCGAAGCGTCGCGCCGGATGTCACACTATTTACTACTTGCATTTTCATCATATGTTATTATCCACGTTATGAACGCAGAATATTCACTCTGTGATGATCGCTCTTGTGTCTTACACGATGGTGCCGAGATTGACCTTTGTTATACATAAGCCATCTTTGGCATGATCCTTCCAGCAATATTTTACTTTTGACTTTGTATTTGTGTCTTTATGTGATTTCCATTTATTGAGAATAAACGCCTACTTATTATTATTACTATTATTATTTCTGTCATGCTTGTTTTCCAGACAATTAGTCGGAATCTATGAGAGATTTATAGAAAGACATAAATGGGACTCTGAATCAATCCAAAAAACTTATAAGAATTTGATGGAAAGATAATAGATTCAAACAAAGCGCCAAAGCATGAAATTTGTGGGAAAGAGACAGGCCTATTGTTATCAAGTTTACTTTCGAAAGTCAGACAGCAAGCAAACTAAATGACATTTTAAAGTTCTCATCATGAACACCTAACTTGCTTCTGAGATTGGCATCAGTTTAGTTTGCCCTTACAGCGCTCGAGACATATCAGTTGGCTATTAAGTATCGTTTCCTATCTGTTAGCAGTTGATTATTATTCAGCTTCAAGTATGAGTCTACCATGTGTTGTTTGTAATCTTGTGCATGCATGTTATCAGTAGCGATTGACAATAAATCACGATAATTGACCTTTGCACCAAATACCGTATAAGAATTGGGCACATGAGTGATGTGGCATGAATGAAAGGATGCTTCATGCAATGTTTGTTATTTTCTAATAAGTGCAAAATCGAGTAAAATAAAATGATTCATGCTTTTCAGGTTATGCAAAAGAACCCTTATTTAACTATCAATGCGCAGACGATACGGCCATGGTCCATTTTAATTTCTTATCTTAATGAACCGATCATGTATAGGAGACGACAAAATCGTTGATAAACTTCATTTAATAAGTCAAAGTCAGTGCCCATATTACCCCGTGGTATGGGGCTAAGTGTGTATTTTGACACTTTTTTACAAAATCGCTTCTAGTTTTTTTCTGATGGATCCCAGATCCTACATCTTTTTTTTTGGAAAGTTGGCTGATACGCTCTTCTTGCCCTGTGAGTTGTTCCGAGACGAAAAGAAACACTTTTGTAAAAAATAAGTCTGAAAAACCCCTACGGTGCACATATTAGTCCTGCCTCTTTTGTAAACTTCAATCGAGACGGCTAGTCCCTGGTTCAGCATATTGCCTACATTAGAGTTTCAAACTTGTGTAATTTCTTACAATTTTATAAAATATTTGTCTCAATTAATTTCATTGTTTTTCCGATCAGAAATTCATCTACACTGTAATTCTTAATTGAATTCGAGAATCAATGTTCGAAATGTAGCTACTGTAATTCATGTATTTATATCACCATTATATAAAAACTTAGATAACATCATTACTTTGTGGCCGCAATAAGAAAACGGATGATATGCACTTCGACATCGTGCCATTAATTTCACAGATTCCATCATTAACGGCAAATGGCATCCTTGCTTTATTAGATGATTTGTCAGATTCTAGTAATTTCTAAAATTCTCATGAACGCCTCGAGATAATAGCGACATCTGTCTTAATTGAGAGAGACGTTTGCTTGTCATTAGTTGAATGATTTAGTGATAAGTGCAACCTAAATTAAATGTTGGCTTCCGAAATAGAAAATAATGCAAATCTGAATCAAAATTAGAACACGATTTCTTCATGATGAAGCAACGCATCTCAAGCAAAATTGAAGTTTTACACAAAAATGTGTAGGCTACGTCCACAATAAAAGATAACCGACAATATCCTACTTAATAAAACATTTCCATTTTGGCAATGTCTTAAGTCCAAAATAGAGGAATTATTGGATCTCTAACAGAGGCATTACTTAATTATTAAAATTAACTCCAAGGCCAAACCAACACTATCCTGAAGTGAAAGCACCAAAAATCGACATGGTTAGCTCACCTTGTAGTATATAGCTCACTGTAATGTCGGTCGTAACTTTCAGCCGGCAATCCACTTCCGACTCACTTCCGAGTCAGCCGGCGGTTTGACTTCCAGGAAATAACAGCGGCATTCTGATGCTTTGTTCAATACCATGACTTGTAAGCACGTGCTTGTAAACTATCGGACAATAGCCGGAAGATTGATGTCAGCAGTTTTGCTTCTGCATAGTAGAGAATTGCAATTTCGACAGTCCTTCGAAAGATCGGAGATCGCATCAATTTTCAGAAATCTCCATGGCGAGAATCTCTCAGCAATCTCCTTTTCAATCTCACTGACCCCCATCCCTTTATTCTGCTTAACCAATTCCCGTTAATCGAAATTGTGGGAATATGATTGAGCGACCGATCGATGAACACGAGATAGTAGTTGCATCATCCAATATCATGAATTATTCTCTACAGGATCTGTCTAGTTCGGTGTTTATTAATGTACCCTTCTACCAGGTATTAGTAAAATGATAAAAGGCACTGTATTATGGTTGGGCCACAATTGGGAACTAGTAGGCCTTATGCGCCAGCATAGGCTTACAGCTGACGAGGGCCGATTTGAACGGAATCGCCCCGCTATTGGAATTACTATGCCCATCAGGGCCAATATTGACCTATTCTGTCCCGTCACTTGTTCTGTAAAGGTTTTATTGGGCCTAACCCAGCTCATGCGGTACCGCCATCTTGCCAATCTTAAAAAAAGTGCTGCCCACGACGACCCACATGTCCCATTTCTCGGCCAGTGTAGGGCCGTCAGAAGCGTGTTACTAGGTAATAGATTGACCAATACGGACACATTTGCGGACCTAATAAAAATGATATCGAAATTATCGATATGGAATTTCAAATTTCCATAGTCTTGCGATTGGTGAACTAATTCATTAATATTGATTAGAATTGTTGCATCATCGTTCCCATTATTCTTACAACAAAATGGCGTAACTTAAAATTAATATTTACTTACCATATCTGAAATATTGTTTAAAAAAGATATTATTGCATGAATTATGTTGATTGTTGAATGACATGCATGCGGAATCATCCTAAGCAGAAACATTAACAGAACTGAATTACTTTTTGACCTAAAAATGTATGAATTTTGAAATTTGAGAAATTTGAAATCATGAGAAAATATAGCTTTCCTGGTTTACTAAAATTGCTGATTTTACTAAAGTTAATCTATTCCGATGGACTTAGCAATAAATAACAAATGCCGGCTATTTCGTGGAGATGCTGCCACCTGAATGCTTCGAAGGGCCAATCCCGGCCTAATGACCCTATGAAAAATCAGCATGGTGTTTATCATTACTCTTCATGTAAATTTGTCATTTATGGTCACATGACCATCCACAGAGTTGCGAAATTGATTCAGCCTGAATTCTTCTTGAAATTGTCATTTTAATATATATGTATTTATTTATTTGTAAGCGCTTAAGCTTGTGAATGATATATAGTATATAGTTATATAGTTATATATAGTATATTTGTATATAGTTATGTACTATTCATAATTATTAAGGTAAATACGAGTACAAAATGCATTTATGTTTGCAAATTGATTATCAGCCCAAGCTCGCATGTGCAAGTTAAGTAAAAATAATAAAGCGGATGCTTCATTGCTGGAGAATTGTGTGCTTTTGCTAACTAGCCGTTTGCCTCTTCTTTCACTTCTACATGCATTTACAGATTTTTTAATGATATGTACGTATCTGATTAATTGTTAGCTACACACATTCAACAACGGTTTCTGTTGTTCCAGAATACCGTCATTCGAACAAATACAATATCATTTGAATGAATCCTTTTCATAAAAAAAATTTCATTAAGAAAGTAAGCCAATGTTGAGGATACTGAATTAACTCTCAGCAACTCTCGTTGCCATTGGATAATATTTCGACGAAGTGAAATTCAAAATGCCATTCATATCACCTCTAAGAAGCGCTCTATAATTTTCTATCATTGCTTACATTGTGAGAACTTGATCGGTGTTTGATTTTCATTCTCAATCCGTGTTCTTGACGATTGAAAAATGAAATGGGTCATTTTCTTTTTCTTTGGTGAGTATGCTGTCGAGCAGTACTTTTATCAAATCAATTATTAATTGTTGTTCGGTTATTTAGTTGCTTCCTACATTTTGTTAATCAACCAGTTTTTTCAATTCAAATATATCCATTTATTTATTGCTATCTATCGCATCATTTAATATTTTTCAACTTAATTAACTGACAGACTTAACAGAAAAGATAGCTAGTTCATCAATCAGAGACTGCATTAGCAAATTCATTGGAAAAAATCCTCTGCGTGTTTAGACAATGATCAACATCTGGTTGCATTGGGCGAAATTGAAAGTCTAAACAATATAATTCCGACTATTGAAATGACCATTCGCACTGATATCTCCCGTAAGTTTTATTCCAACTAGGCTATGCCATTATTAAAGTCTGCCAAGATAATTAATCAATAATTCACTGTACATGCAAATTCTTTTTCAGGCAAAATATGTACCCGAAAGTGCGAACTGGGACCCAGAGTAGCAACAATCTAGATAGCCCAATCAACCCAGCAACAAACCAACAGCATGCCGCGCCACCCTGGGGCCCTGGTATGTTGCGATGGATGCACGCATACAGGGACACCCCATTAAACCGACAAGGGACATAGCTGCACTTATGGGAAGGTCCCCATCAAGTTTCTGAACCCCAGCTCATTTGCATCTTTGTCATGCTGACTTCCAACGAAAATAACCCTGTCAGCAGTCTTCCACATTATCATGGACGTGCTCACTATAGCGCTGACTCTCGCGGAGGCAGATTGCCAGTTACAGGGGTGTCTCCCCCAGTCATGAAAACCAGCTCGTAGGGCCCAGACCCCAACAGGAACCAACCCTGAAACCAAGTAACCAGACTAAATTATCGATGACCCAGACACAGCCATCAAGCAACCGCCCTGGGACTTACATGCTCCCAGAAGGAATCCCGTTGTACGGTCTTTACCAGATGTCAATGGAACTGTTCTTCACGGTCACCAGACCTTCCCTGGAACCAGCCCAATAACCCAATAACCCAACAATTCACCGTACATGAAAATTTTTCTGTACGGGAATGTATTCCTGAACGAATTATTGGGTTTCAAGCTGGAATATGCAAACATGCCAACTGTTTTCCTTATAATCACACATTATATGTAGGAATACCTATACTATTAATCCGAATGTGCTCAGTACTAATCACGCAAAGCATCCGGCGAGTCACTTGAAGAATCACAATTTTTAATAATTAATACTGATTGCAGACTAATGTAGCATCGTAGACAAAAGAGGTGCATCATGCATTCAAGGTACTTACTATGCTCATCTCTTATGAGTAAAAAGTGAAATATTGTCAGATTATTCATAGAAACTATGTAAAAACACGCAACTTTGAATTATTTCATTCTATAAATACGGTACTGCTTCTAAAGTAATTTCTGGAAAGCCCGACATTTAACAAAAGAACTTCCTGTGTCGAAATGAGTTACCATAAGACTGAGTAGGTGAAAATAAGCTTCCCGGAAACATAATACCTTATCTTCGGCAAGGTACATAAATTAATTTTATGTACACTGATTTGGGCAACGTCTGTGTATGTACCTTTTAATCAGTGAAGTGAGGACTCCCTATAAAAGCATACATCCGTCAAACTCAAGTGCTCGCCACGTGATTCTAGGGAGATGAAAATGGGAAAATTGTCTTTCAAATCTTTGCATTTTATCAATCAGATCGAATTTAGCATCGTGGTAGACAAACCTACAATTTTATCCAGGAAAAATTTTCCTTTATTCCGTATGCCTTTAAATTCTGAATGAACAGAATTTGAGATTAATTTTATAACTTCAATTTACATCCGGCACTTCTGTCGACTATTCATAAAGTCCTTGCAATTTGTAAGTGGTCGATGCCCTCACTGCATACAGACGTCATGCAGTATTCATATCCATACCTTTGTGAATGTGAAAGATAACTTGGGAATAAAAGTTTGGCGGGTAAATATGCCAAATTATTCTGAATAGTACAAGAGGAAACGAAACAGTTCATGCTGTGCGTCTCGATTAGTAAATAGAACGATTCCATTAAGAACAAGCGTATTATTGTTTGCTTATACTCAGTGTTCTTTGCATTTTCATTATTGAGTGTCCATGTGAGATTTTTCGCTAATAGCTTCATGGAAAATTGACCTATCTCCAGATAATGAAGTAATATCCATG
Organism: Prostheceraeus crozeri; assembly: GCA_907163375.1. Taxonomy (NCBI): domain Eukaryota; kingdom Metazoa; phylum Platyhelminthes; order Polycladida; family Euryleptidae; genus Prostheceraeus; species Prostheceraeus crozeri. The sequence continues at coordinate 813,896 of CAJQUW010008964.1, read as the reverse complement.
GATTTTCACTCTCTTATAAATGAACTTAGAAACAAAAGCTCACATGGGTTACAATATGCGTCTGGAAATCATTCAACACTAGGTGACTTGCCACGCGTAATTCACGCGTAATTACGAAGCACCCCAAACATCCGTGGTTAAGGACATTCTATTCTTCTACCCGCGTACACACGCGCTGCACTAAGTGTCAGAAATCACTTGATCTGATACTGTTAAACCATGGGGAATGTTCATGAAAACGCGCGGGCGAGCGTTTATAGTTTGCGCGTCGTCTACGGTTGTCTGCGCTGCCGTTTGAGCCACGGATGAACCGCTAGGCATGTTCTGTCTTCCCTGAGCATGAAATTGAAGTCCTATCACATTGTTTAGCCTCTGATACATGCAGACACATGAGACGCAAAGTCTATATAACAGGACTGCCAACTATACTAACTTATATAACAGATGTTTCAGCAATGTCCCGCATAGCCACGGATGTTTGGAGTCATGTGCAATTACACGTCGTTCACGCGTGAATTACGCGTGATTGAGCGTGGCATGTCACCTAGTGAACTAAATAGAATGATTGTATATTGCGTCATAATTATTGTAGTTGCATCATAATAATTTAAATTTATAATAGCGGAGATTTTTTAGGTAATTCATTTTTTGCATCACTTTTTTGCATCCTATTTCACGTTTGTGATATATGATTATTCATTAAGCGATGACCATGTAGGCTATATGTGATGAACAAGTTTCAATCCTTTTTTTATCATAATGAATTTTGAGCTTTTACACGCCAAAAGATATTGAAAGATTTAAGATCATAGAAGCATGATTGCAATAGACTCTAATTCTCTTGTTTGGAATATTTATATATACATTTATAGATAACGCCTAATACAATTTATAAGATAATAATTATTGAGTAAGTACATTACGTGCAGTAGCATATCAGTATTAAATACGTGTATATACCCAATGTGCATGCAGTTTTGATTTTATTAAATGAACTCGAGTTGTAAGTTGTAACCCAGTACTACATGTGGAATATGTAAAATTTCACAGTTTTGGAGAAATTGACACGGAATTGACTGATAATGAGAGCAAAACTGAAGAAAGAACAGTATTTTATATTTTACAAATCCTCAGCGTCATGACAACCTTAGAGAGGTGATGCTCTTAGCAATTCGATGGGTGATTATTATCTAATGTTTATAGCTTCATTGGTAAGAACATTTTCTTGGGCATGGTCATGACACAAACTACCTGCCACTGAAAGGGCAAACCATAATCAAAGACAATGGTCATAACTAACTTTTAAAGATGTACAGATGGGTGCGTAATATTATTCAGATACAGATAAGAAATAAAACATAAGTTTAGTGAATCACAAAATCATATTCATATGAAAATTGAATTAATCCACATTAATATACTTGAATTGTAGCTGCATCGAGAATTCATTCTATCCATTTATAACTCAATTTTGCAAAGTGATTTTTATCGGCCGCAGTCTGCTAGTCAACAATTTAGACAAGAGTCTTGACTTAAGAAATCTGGCCTGATGAACAAAAGCTATTAACTGGATTTGTTACCGACCTTGAAATTTGAGCCAAGAAGCAGAATAAGGTCTCAAATTTTGCATGAATACTTGCATTATAATGCGGTTCATAAATATCACCTGATAAATGTTCTTGATAATTAGCTTCATATCCGTTTTATTAGAATATTTCGTAGAAAGTTTTCATTCTTCTTGATATCAAATAAATTTCATGCTACTTATACTACTCGTATATTAAAGTCTGAAGTACCAAATCGCTAACATACAGACGCGAATAATTTGCAAAAATTCACGCTTTCATTCATTGATTAGACCTATTCATTGAGCGATGACCACGTATAATAAACATACTTTTCATTCCTTTTTTATTATTAATGAATTTTGAGCATTTAGGATTTTGAAGGATGTAAGACCATCGAAGTGGGATTGCAATATGCTCTGATTCTATTGTTTCGGATATTGATTAAACACTCACTAGCATATGTGTTCTCTTCTAACTGTTCTTGGTATTATTCATCTCGTGGATGGTCAGGAACAAACCTGCATTTTTGAATCTCATGCACATGGCATGGACCTTACGCCTGACTGCCATTGAACATCAAACGTTATGTTATCTAAGTCAAAGTAAGCATAACAATTTTATCTGAATAGAAGAGCACCGTAAGAAACTTCCCTTTTGTACTTCAGCTGTCAATGAATCCCAGATAAAAGGCAGGCCTAATGATTTGTAGGAGCAGAGTTGGATACGGGCCGGATTTTCTGGGCCCACCCCGACCCGCACGGGGGTCATTTATAATAGATTATGGTTAGGGCTGACTCCTTTAAAATCAAAAGATGTACATTTTACCTCAATAGTTCCGCAAGTGTAGAAAACTGGCCCCGGACCGCGAGAGCTGTAGCGACTCGCAGACTGCGGACTGACCTGTCCCGCACCCAACTCTGTATAGGAGCATATTAGTTTTGAAAAAATTTCAAATACAAATTCAAGTGCAAATTTTCATCATTGGGCGCGATTCGAAAAATTGAAAGTTCGATAATCGATTATCCGATTTAGTAATTCAATTGAAGTGGAATTGAGTCTGTCTGCATGGGCCCTGTTACACCTGAAGTACCTCAAGGTCTGATCCTCGGCCTGTCACCAGTGGTGTCTGAGATGATATTCCACCGTCTTTGTCGTTGTGTCAAACTTGTCTAATGTTCAACTATGATTTGAAATTTTTCTGAAAAGAATTTCATCTGTAAAAGACTGTTGACCTACATCATGCGCTCACCCTTTTCTTTGTGGTGTTGGAAATGGAAGATATGATTTTAATTATTGAAAAGTGCTGAATTATTACATAACATTCTCTTTTAAACGAGCGCATTAAATTGAATTTGATTGCATGATTAACAATCATAACATACAACCAGTGAAACTCATCAGACATCTTGATGTCCAATTTGCTTACAAAATGTGTTACGGTCTTCACATAGCGTCTATTACCGCATATTAGGCTTTTTGAGAAGAATTTTGCCACTATTCAAAATATGTAAATACTTTGAATATTTTGTAGCCTAGGACTCTGAAGAGCGTCTGAACAAATCTTGATTATTGGGTGCTCAAAAAATTCGTTCAGGAGTTGTGCTTTCACAAGAAGATGGTGCATGTATATAACTTTATAACAGTGGTATGTGCGATAAATTATGCAAAGCAAGCATTAGACTTTAGTTCGTGCATCGGCGTGATTCGACGGATTTGCTGTTTTGTAAAAATTTTACATCATTGTGTCTTACCCTGCATCAAACATTCTATTAGACTAGCCTGCAAGGCACGTTGATGTGTTCACCATGCAGTGAGGTGAGAATTCGCAAGCATGATTTCTTCCCACGCATGTCTACTTATTATGGTGCTCTGAAACATATCTACTACTTTGATCCTAATCACAAATATATTAAATGGAAATTGGGTATCTCCCCAAGGTTTTGAAATTTGTATAAAATCTGCAAAAATGAATCAATCGTCACCAAACTTCGAGTACACGAACTTGAGCACATTTTCTACCTATATACAAAATTATATGCAGATCAGACAATTACTTCTTGCATTAGAGGCGATGACGTGAAGTGTAGCGAAGTCAACAGCTTGATCTGACTTCACCTGTTCGACGCATCATTGCTGCTCGTGTGTGCATTGTTCTCTCTCCCTCTTCGTCTCATCCACTGCTATTTGAAATCTTCTCACGACCACTACTTTGCCACACTTTAAGCATATTAATGTGAGGGATGTAGCCCGGTCATCATCGCTTCTCGAGTTGTCGAGAAATGACTTTGTTGACCTCAAGTGCTTTCTGCTCAGACGATGAGGTCGTTGACAAGTCAGATCAAGCTGCCGCCATCGCTGCACTTCAAGTTATCGCTCCTAATGCAAAAAGTACTTATCCGATTTGCCCAAAATTTGGTATGTGGACAGAGAATATCCTCACTTACGTGTTTTCAAAGTTTTGTGACGATTGATTTATTTCTACGGCTTTTAGACAAATTTGAAAACGTGGTGGGAGATAACCCACAAGTTCCCGAAATTGAATTCGCTTTTGTTTCGTTGCGCCGAAACCTGAATTGAAATATTGTCTCATTTTAACAGTTTTGAACATGTAAACTTCTTTTTATTTTTTTGTAATTTGGTTTGTGATGACAATAGTTTGCGTCATTATATCTATAGATTATATATAGTCTTGTTACTATAGTCTTACTATAGTCTTGTCATTATATCAATAGAGAATAAATCAATTTGATTGATTGGATGAATTAGGCCTATTCTTTTATGCGTTATTTGAAAGTTGAATTTTTATTTGCAGCACATTTGGAATTCAGTTATTCATTGCATCAGGTCAGTGGTCATGGATATCAAATTGTGAAAGGAAGATTCAACTTCAGTGAAGCAGTGGAACAATGCATACGTATTGGAAAGAGAATATCTCGAATCGAATCAGCATCTATGCTGAATTATGTCGTCGGACAAATGGTCTTTAGTCATGTCGGTGACATGTGGATAGGAATGATGAAAAATGAGAGTTTCACTGAAAATCGCTTCCCTCAACGAGAGTGCTTGGCAGTCGGAGCAACTTCAGAGATAGTGAAACATCTTCGCTGGTATCCAAATGATGCACTGGTTAGATTTCCATGGCATAAATTACAAAGCCAATGGAATAACTATAGATTTGATAAGTGCGGAGATCTTTGTGTCAGACTGCATTACTCAGCATTGACAGGAGTGCCGTTACTTCGGGATAAAGATTGCGACGTAAGGATATCCGTTCTTTGTCAAACGAGTGAGTATAACGCATTACATATAGCAGTGCAATTTAATACGCTGATTTTCATTGGAGCATACATTTCTTATTGAGCTTTTATACAATTCAAACTTCTTTAAGCAGTTAAAAACATTTTTAAACAACTTAGAAATTCACAATCTAAAATCAATAGCATTTGATTCAACCCGCGCCTTAGATAAGCATGAGTGCAACTAGAACATCAACTTTCACTGGTTCGGAGAGAAGAGCAGAGCGCTTTCTTATACCGCATTAAAAGCTTAAAATGTGGATAATTCTGAGGTCGCAATTCATTTCGCAATCAGAGGTGTCACTAACCCCATAATTGTCAAGATATTGGACAAGAACTTGACCTGAAACATTTGGTTGACTAAGTAGGCCTTTGGTCTACAAAAATCTAACATTAATTAGTCAAAATTATTAAAATTATTGCGGACTACCTAAATTTCAATGAAATTCAGTCGATTCTCATGCCTTTCAATCGCATTGCACAACAACGTACCCTACATCATTCGAGAGCTTGCATTCTCAGCTTTAAAATGAGCTATGATAGACTTCTACCCGTTATTGCATTTGCTGAGCAGTGCTACAATTATGAAAATCGTTCAATTTACAACTTGCAATTTTTCAAAAAGAAAAAATTTAAGTGTAATAATGAATTAGGTACGGGTAGAACGAGGATTTTCGGAGCTCTCTTTTGACATACTGATCATCAAAATCGGTGAACTGATAAAAAATCAGTGACATCGTGAAGTCATCACAAAATCATAAATCTTTTGGCTGAAAATGTTATGTTCTCACTTTTTCATGTAAATGTTCATGTTAATTGGTATCTTCAGAATCTTTGCGATGTGAGGAGCACGAATATGAAAGTTATATTCATATAAAGTCAATAGTTCTTTTTAAAACATCTTCAATATCTTCAGTCATCACCGCAAAAGTACACAAACTATGAGGGCAAACAATCGTCAGGTGCTGATGACGAAAATACTTTTATTCGAAAGAAACAAATGAAATAGACAACTTTCACCGTATACATATTTCAAATTCCTCTCTCAGTGGGAGTAGGTGGGACATACCCCGTCCCAGTGGCTTGGAGGTTTATATTTGATCAAAATCAAAAGATCCGAATTAGGGTGTGCAGAATCTGCCAATTTCTGCCTTCTTTGGCGTAGACTATTGGAAGCTTCAGCGATGCCTTTTCGGCGAAGGTCTTCAGTTTTTATCACGTCAGGATAGTAAATTCCAAATGCAAGCCTGGCGAGTGCACGATGGGTTTGGTCTAATCGCTGGGAGCGGGTGCTTGTGATAACCGTGGCTCCTAATCCGTACAGCAAAACTGGCTCTTCAGCGGCCTTTAAAAGTTTGATTTTGGACTGATCGCTAGCGCTTGAATGGAATATCTTCGATAATTTGAAGTCTGCAGTTCGCGCGACGGATTTTCTGTCTTTAACTGCATTGTCAGCATTTTTATCATTCCTTCGAGATGCGTGAATTTACTAGCCAACTTCAACGTTTCACCTGATGGTAGTTTGATATCCGGGTAGGATTTGGGGCTGATGTGTAACACAACAGTTTTAGCTGCGTTGAATTTCAGGCCGACTTTACCCGCGGATTCATGGATGTTGTATACTGACGACTGCAACCCATGCGGATTATCATTGAAGATTAGTAGTAGTAGTAGTAGTAGTAGTAGTAGAGGTGTTTATATTTCAAGAGAATGGAAATCATAGTACATACGGTTGTGATGTTGCCATAGATGCAAAATTATGATACATATTCAAAATGTTCAAGACAAGACCTCAAGAGTGTTTCAGCTCGATTGATATGGTGAAACATGTAAGCGAGGAAATCAGATAAAAGAAAATTCTGCATAGTTTATAGCAGTGATAAAATACAAATTAAAACATTCAATAAAATACATGATTGCAATATCATCCGCAAATGCTAGGTACGGTAAGCTGATAGCTGGAGATCGAGAACACATTCGACGTTTGATTGTGTAATGAGTCAGCTGAGCGTCTCTCAATGCGGCGTCAAGATTAGACACAAAAGGGAAGGGGGCGAGTGTATCACCCTGTAGAACATCTGAGATAGTATAAAAGGATAAACCAAGTACATTCACAGTTCTGACGCGTGCTGTCGTGTCTTCGTAAAGTTCAGTTATTGCTTTTATAAGGATTTCTGGAACTTCATGATATTGTAGACATTCGGAAATAGCTCTCCTTGTGATTGAATCGAATGCCTTATGAAAATCAATGAAAGCTATCGAGATGTTACGTTGACATTTTCGACAGTCGTCAATGATTGATCGGAGGGCGGCTAATTGTTGAATTGTGGATCTTCCAGGTATGAATCCGGCTTGAAGGGGCGAGAGTCGTTGAAGGATATTAGATTGAACACGGTGAGAAGAATGCGATTATAAAGTTTTACGAATGTACACAAGAGGGATATTCCACGCTGGTTGGCAAGGGAGGTAGACGAACCTTTCTTTGGAATGGAGACAATGATGGATTCGCGCCATCTAGTTGGTGACTTGCCGCCATTAAAAGCAGCGGGATTGTTCATTACTCTAGTGACATGAGAGGCAGCAATCTCTAAAACTCGTGCTGTGATGCTATCTGATCCAGGCGCGCCGTCAAGTCGAGTTGAGAGCAATGCTTTGCGTACTTCATTGTTGGAAATAGGTTCGAAAGAGTATGGATTTAAGGACACCTGCGGATATTGAGGGTTATTGATAGATGCAGCGTAGGCAAGCACTCGTGGGCAATGTTTTCTTCCGGTTGCGGAGTTGATGATATCCCAAGCTTTCCTGCAGTTACTTGAGGTGAAAGCGTCGTCAAGATCCGCATAGAATCTTTGTATACAGTCTTCAATAATTGCCTTGTGAGCAAGCTGTAGTAATGTTTCAGCATGATTTGCTTCGTCACTGTCTTGTCCATGCCTGTCGACGGTGCTTTGTAGTTCACTACGACACTTGAGGATTACCGGTTCTTGCAGCCAAAGGCATTGATTTTGGGAGGGTCGATGAAACGGAAGGATGGAGGCAGCATCATGAATAGCAAATTCAAAATCGTCAGATGAATTAATAAAATGTTGAGATGCTCGCTGTTTGAATTGGAGAGCCAGTTGTGGGTCTCTGAGTGATGACCAAGAAGGTCGTTTTGGAACAGCTTTCTGCGTGTGAGGCCATTTTAAGCTTAGAGTTGCCATCACTCAGGAATGATCGGAATGCAACGACCTAGGCTTGATAGTCTTGACCCTTGTTATTAGTCTGCGTTGATGCAATCTGGTCATAATCCAATCTAACCGCGTTATTCGTTTGTTTGGTCCTTGAAAGGTATTTGCTCGAGCTGGTTTCTGTCAAAATTTTCCATCGGCAAGGAATATGTCGTTGCCCAAGGCGGAAGCGCGAAGGTAGTCAAAGTCAGTGTTCTCGGTACCTCGTGAAGGAGTCGTCACTAAGAAGTTATCACATTGAAGTGGAGCGTTCAGTTCATAGCTAAAATCAGCATGTCTCTTCGAGGAGCAGTATTACAAAGCGTAGTCAGATTAGCATGGAACTGTAGTAAACAATCGGCAGCTGCTATTAGAGAACAAAACAAAGATATGCCTTCGCTAATTGTTTTGCTTTGAACCTTCGTTCACCTTACATGGTGCTTGTGTACTTTTGCGGTGATGACTTAAGATATTGAAGATGTTTGAAAAAGAACTATTAAGTTTATATGAATATAACCTTCAGAGGCCACCGGCGCTGTGGCCTTGTGGTAGAGTGTTCGCTCTGCGTCCGGGAGACCATGGTTCAAACCTTGGTCGGGTCAAACCTAAGACTTTTAAAATAGGTACACTCTGCATTCTTGCTAAGCACTCAGCACAAAAAGAATGAGAGTGGGATAAATGGAACTCGGCCACATGGAAGAAAGGCTCTGTGCCTAATGTGCTTCCAAGCATAAACAAGGTTCATTTATTTATTCGGCTTCCTCACATTGCAAAGATTCTGAAGATACCAATTAACATGAACATTTACATGAAAAAGTGAGAACATAACATTTTCAGCCAAAAGATTTATGATTTTGTGATGACTTCACGATGTCACTGATTTTTTATCAGTTCACCGATTTTGATGATCAGTATGTCAAAAGAGAGCTCCGAATATTCTAAGAATTCAAATTGACTTCTCTAGCAAAGCTATGAGACTGCAGAATCACTGGTTCACTAGTCTTTATAACTCGATTCTTAAAGCAAGATTTTATGTTTTGTGATATGAAACTCATGTTCCAGTTTGCTTTTTTTAAATCTCATATAAAGACAAGTTTTGAAGCAGTGTGCATAACATATAAAAAATTTAAGAACATGTTTGTCTACAACGTCATCATTTGAAAAAAGATTAATAGATAGTATGTTTTTCAACCAAAAATTTCCTATTAATCCAATATTTCAGAACATATTAGGTTTCTTTAACCCATTTGACACTAACGTACCTACTAGAATTAGTTTAAATGACCAAGCATTCATAACCGCTTAATCGAGTTTGGGCCTATTGAATGAAATAGAACATAAAATGTATATCTGCAATGTAATTTTAAGTGCAAAAAATCAAATCAAGTGACTTTTAATCATTCATTTATGACATCAATATTGATTGAAGAGAGGGAGTTACTGAATAATTAAAATGATCACTTCAACACTAGCGCAGACGTGATTAAAATGTTAACAGAAGTAGGGCCTACACCGACACTTGCATTTGACCATGTATATTTTTGTCATACACTATAAGTACATCATATCAGGTATTGTCAAATACATGTTTAATGATAATAATTATAGAAATTGCAGTTATATTCTTCATTGCTCAGAAATCACAACAATCAGGAGAAAGTGTAGGCAGCAGGAAAGTTATATACAAAATATGCATAAGTCGTGCAATCAGAGACACAGTGTTGTATGATCGCGGCCTTGAACGCGATCATTTTCAAAATTTATGACTGTGAACGCAATCGTGAACGCAAATCTTCTGCGATCATTTTAGCGCTCATGGGAAAAAATGATCAACTCAGGTAAACAATGTGTGAAAATGAATACATTTTGCTTCCGATGGTGGTCATGAATTACAGAAAAATGAAAGCATGTAAAAGCATTACATTCCTGGTCCATGCATGCTTTCTTGCATTTACATAGTATTAGGAAAATTAGACCAGAAAAAGGACGCGGGTCGCCGTAGATTCCGTTAGTACTGTCCGATTTCATTAATTCCTGTTGCATATGAAAATTCAGATCTTCTGCTACAATTCCTCTCTATCATGTTTGGTTGCTTGATCAAAATTATGGAAGTTTGTAGTCGAGCGAAAGTAAGTACCTAAGCGATTTTTCACACAATAAATTACCATTCCGTGATCGGTTATTTTGTCAGCGCGCTAGCTAACGCCTTGACCTCACATGCGCCAGACGGTTGCCATTGATGACAAATTAACAATGCAATAGCTTGGAATGTCTCTGGATATCAGAGGAACGCACACATTCAGCTGCATTATTCACTTTACGGTTTCACTAAATAAATTGTTTATTGACAGATTTAGGAAAGTTAAATACAAATAACCTGTCGAATCTCCAAAACTTTTCTCTTTCGGTTGACCGGCTAATTGATGAGTTTATTGTATAATGACCGTGACCGTGATCGCGTTCATTTTTGAAAAATTCTGCGTTCATGACTGCGGGTCAAAAAATCGTGACCGCATGCAGCATTGCAGAGACATTAGTTTTCCTTGACGAAGGGGCAAGGATTTAAGGGGTAAGGTTTTTGCTTGTTAGAATGAGTGTGATGCGCATGATCTCAAACTTTTCTGTTTCCAATATTAAAAAAATCATGTGATTTAAAGCTCACCTTTTAGAAACCGGAAAGCAAGCAATCTACGATAAAATTTATCCGTCTTCATTAGCAATACCGTATTAAATGACGTCGGGTGAATGCATAGACCGAAATGTAGAAGATGGCATCTATAACGGCCGAGCCTACGAGGTTTACTTGCGAATTGTAACAACTATATTGTTTACTTACGCATATATTTTCTATTCGAAGCTTCGAGATATTGTCATGACAGTTATTTAAATTCCATCAAAATTAAAAAATTAAACATCTTTTAACTTTCGTTACTATGATTTTATCCTGAAATACACGCAGTTTCAAGGTGAGTACACACTTACGTGAGATGTTCTGTGTGTGAGTGAAGAGTCCACTGTAATCATTTTATTGCGCTTTGCTTTCGACGATGTATAGACCGGAATGAAATTGTCTATCATAGTTTTGCAGATGTTTCAACTCAATTTTAAACCCTTTCACATCTATGAAATTGAAGCCAACTTATTTGTACAGCAGAATGGAATTGTACTTTATTGTTCATATATGCACTCTAGGGAAGTCTAATGTTTTCATTGTTGAGTTCAATTATATCTGCATGCATGGTGGTCTAAAAGAAACCTATTTCAGATCCAAATATCTCGGGATACGGAAGCTGCGGATTATGAAATTACTAAATGCCTTTTGAAAATGAACATGGCAATCCATAGTGTTCTCTGGATTAGGCCTACAGCTTTGTACAATTTGAGTGATTCCCAAGTCACAAAATATCAATCAAGTAAATGATGCTTTAAATATGAGAAAGGCATTTGATAGACTAAGTATCAATTTACTCCGGTCATTATTATGTCACCATGCCATGATTTTCAGTTTAAGAAGATGAAGCCTGTGCTTCATAACGAAATTTAGAGATTATGACATGCAAAATTGTGAGGGATATGTTCGGCAAAAGTTTTTGCGCTCCGCGCTCCGAACTATGCTAATAAATGAATTTATGAATGACTCTTAGTGAATGTAACTGAGGATTATTGCTATGAAAAAGAAAATGATTCGTTCCATGACATCGAATATCTGGAGTAATCCATGATCGCATCGGATCACTGAGCGAGTGACAACTTCTGATAGAGGTATTATCTGTTAATCATGTTATTTGTTTCGTTAGCCACATACTCGTGTAGCAAAAGAAGACGATTGAGAGAAGAATATGACCTTTCTTTACCGCTTTCTCTCTCTCATCTCCTCTCTTCCTCTATTCTTTACTCCCATACATCTCCTCCCTCCCGTCATGTCTCCTCTTGGCCAAATGCTCTCTCCTGTCCTGAATTCCCATACTCGTGTTTCTTCTTTTCCAGTCTGTCTTAGGCCATGAGGTCTGTAGCACACACAATCGATCCGGCAATCCACTTTCTCATCAATGCATCCCTTCCCTTTACGTACCTGTTGACCACTCATGCTATTATTCAATTACTCATCAAGTGAAGACTCGATCCATGTGATGTTCTATGGATGTTCCCATGTTCTTTGGTGACATGAATACTTCATCACATTCTCTGATAAGGTTTTGATTACAGAATATTTAAGGCATCCTGCATCCCACAGGCTCACCAATTCAGCTACTCGTGCACATATAGAAGCAATCAAAAACAGTGCGACATCTCATCTATTGTCAATGCCTTGTATTACGATCCTAAAACTCACACTGAAATTTGCAGCAAATTTACTGAAGGATTAAGCCGATGGCAGAAGAAATTATCATTCCATGATCGAATGCAGTGCTTTCCTGGGATGTTAATTCAAGGTCGGAGCGTAAATTTTTCTTGCGCACTGTGCTCCAGTATTTAAATTGGCGTTGCGCTCCGGAACGCGCAACCTCTGCTTGCACATGCACACATGCCACCTCTGCTTTACACTCGGTTACTCTATACACACAAACGCATAGTTTATTACCATATTTGTCAGAATCCATTTTTTTAATTTTTTATCAATGTTCCATTCGATTATAGTGATGATTCAAAAAGTAGAAATTTTCCTGGAGCAGCAATGAGATGTTGTTTAAAACAATTTGGTCAAAACCAATGTTGACAATTATGTCGATTCTCTTATTTTTGGAAGTACATTATAGATATGCGCAATCGCGGCAGGTGTCATTAAACTGGTGTGAAAATCGCGAACAATTTTAGCTTTGCATCAGCCTACGATATCACATATGCTTCCTGGTTAAAGTGCATGACATGGCATCTGCTTATGAATGGAATGACTTCCGTGTTTTAAAATTTCTCCTTTGTACAGCTAAGGTAAGTTCATACCCCCGTGTGTAGCTCATCATTTTGCTATAAATTTTGTATGCTCATCCTTATTCATGCAAACTACTTGACATTTGTTTACATTATGGATAGATGTATAGCTGCAATTACTATAATTGACTCAATATCATTATCATTGCCTTGAAGATGCCATCATTACTTTTTACACGTTTTTAGAGTAGTTGTTGCTTTATATCTAAACGCACTGAAGACAAACCTGTGACAATTTAAATGGATGAATTCGGCTACGCTTATCAGTAAGAACCCATGCCGAAAGCATGTATTTCCTCTTTAATGTGGTCTATGATAGGGCAAAAGCTTTACAGAATGCAAGCTGATATACATTGCATTAAGCCACAACAAGCTCTATGAGCTCAAAGATGTCGAGTTGTGGGGACTGAGGGGCAATTAAGCCATCTTTATAATTTCTTAAAGACATCTCATAATTAAATAAAAATTATCAAGAACTGAATGTATTATTTCAGGTCCATTATATCTGTTACGTCCACAGTGTAACCACAACTATAGATGATAATACTTCTCATTAGTACAACAATTTCAGATACCATAGTATGAGCTTCATGTCTTAGTCTCAGTCTAACAAACATGAAGAAAAACAAGCGCACGTATCTTCAAGTTCGATATATATCATTCCATTATATACACAGCATCAAGTTTCAACTCAACGAAAGTTTATAAAAAGAAAATTGAGAACATCTGAACAGGAGTGCACCAAAATAAGGTATGGTTCAATTCAGGTAATAAATGTACTTCATCTTTCACCGCATTCAACAATGTACGATGCTGATGAATACAAAGTGATGATATGAAAATATTGTTGCTCAACATAAAGATGTCACAAATTCTTTGGAGGTGAATGCTATCACGTGAACTTCCATGAGAATTAGGATGAAATGATTGTTATTCAGTTGGTTGGGATGTTGAAGAGGGTAGTTCAGATGACGAGGCTGAGAATACTCCCGAAGATGTAGAAGCGTGTTTGCCAGAAGCTCCTGCATCATGTGATGAAGCACCAGGCCTCTTTAATACTCGAGCGGTGATGCGCTGATGTGCCATTGACTCTGTTCGTTCGCAAAGCTGTAAGAAAGGAAATGAAGTAAATATCCAGCAATGCTTGTATGACGTAAATTTCCGACATGCGTCATATTTATCGAGTTTGATCAATTGATTTCTAATAATATCATTTAACTAATAAACCTTGAAGATCTAACACCACTAAACCGTGTTTGGAAGCGCCAGAAACTAATATCAGAACGGTATGATTGGCATTCGTCCTTTTTGCAGTTTCAATTTCGCATGATAGAATCATTATCCTTTCTCTACATGCATTTCTCCACGATTAAGCCTTTAAAGCCTGCTTTTCATCTTTTTTTCTATGCTGCCTTCTCCTTTCCACCCAATCCTCTGATATTCTATTGAAAGAGTATGATCAAAGTTAGCATCATAGAGTAAGCATTCTGATAGTAAGCAAGTACTCCTGTCAAGCCGTATAAGCTGGTACTAGGTAGAACAAACTTTCTTGCGCTTGATCATGTCACAAACTACATGACTCTGGCAGAGTTAAGTACCACAATCAAAGACAATGATCATAATTAACTTTATAAGATATACACGCAAATGGGCCCATTATTCAGATGAAAAATATACTTAATTTAGTGAATCACAAAATCATAAGTGGGAAATTGAATTAATCTACATAATTAAATAAGCTATAGCTGAATTCTACCAAAAATTCGGTTCATCATTGACCTAAATGTTTAATTCATAAAACGAAGACAAGATCAAAATAAATAAAAAATAAAATGTATAAATATCAAAATAAAACGTATTGAATAGCTTTCGATTAGAGGTAGTTGCTGCTTTATTGAATTGACAAAGACGAAGTCGAAAGCTATCCAATACATTTTATTATTGACCTTGTCTTCGTTTTATAAATTAAACTGAATTCTACCGCATGGAGTATTATGACTATAACCACTTATAATTTAATTCCACAAAATGATTTTATTCACCGTAGAGTGCATTCTGCTAATAATGCAGAAGCATGCTAGAATGCATAATTTGGACAGCTTGACAGATTCAATTAGCCTGTTGGAAAAAGCGATTAACTTAATTTGGTAAGTTGATAGGCTCGAAAATTGAAACCAAGAAGCAGAACAAGCTTTCCCCTTTTTGTATGAATATTTACATTGCAATGCGGTTCATGAAGTTTACTTGATAATCAACTTAATTTCCGCTCAATTAGGATTCTTATTAGTGAATTTTCATTCCTATTGATAACTAATATGTTTTGCACTACTTAAATATTAAAATCTCAATAATCGAATTGTTAACACAGAAATATTTTGCAAACACATGGGGGAGGGAGTTCGACAGCATTACCTAGTGATATAAGGATGTCCCACTAGTACCTCATTAAAGAGGGTAATTGTCAATAAACAAATTCCTGTTGCTTTCATCAACAAAAAAGAGGTTCTGTGTGACCAAGCAATAAAATGCTTGGTTAAACGTTTGGTCGGATGGTCGAGATTCAAAAGTGTCGTGAAAACACAGTGAATCCACAAAGACTGATATTTAAGACATCTCTGACTCATACAGTTGACGTGTATTTTTGAAGCTGATGGACATCAGATTACACTGATAACTTTTGCGACAATTCTACCGTTTTTAGAAGAAGTGACATTAAAATTTCTTCTTCTATTGCTTTAGTGCATTTCACTTCAACCTCCAGTGGCTCGATGCTTCGATGCATAACCAAAAACAAGGACAAGTAATGAATTATGAATGAACGAAAGCAATTGTTGGATATCAGAAAATTATGATGGAGTGAATCAGTCAATTTCGAGAATCATCGATATGCAAGGTGCAGTTTATATCAAGTTTGCAACTTTTTCCTCGCATGACTTGCTGTGGCATTTTTTATTCATCCCTACCCCACCCAAGCAGAGCCATAATAGCAAGCTAGCAATGGGGAACCTTCTCATCAGCTATGGTTAGTACCACGTGATGTCCACCAAAGCGGATGGACTCGAACCCTGGACCTTCTTCGCTTCCGCACCAAAGCGAGGCGCTTAACCAACTGAGCAAATAGGATAAAGTCGTTGATTAAATCTCACTTCAATTGACAGTATTGTAAGAAGGAAATCAGCCTGGTTTACATTTCTCAACATGGACACAACTCCCTATTTAAAACTGTAGTCATACCCGGGTAAATTTGAGATTTGCAATTAGCAAGTTAGTGAAATTTCGACGGACATTCATTAAATATCACTTTAAACAAACTACTGGCAAATCGCAATTTAATGAATGTCCGTCGAAATTTCACTAACTTGCTAATTGTAAATCTCAAATTTACCCAGGAATGATTACAACTTTAAATAGGTAGTTGTGTCCATGTTAAGAGATGTAAATTAGGCGTGTTGATGATTCCTGAAATTGGATGAAATAGCAGCTATTCAGGTCTGCTTCCATTTTCAACTGAGGATGCAACTCAACATTTAATTATTTTATTTACATTGTGTTTGCAAAAAGCAGCATACATTAAAGTCATACACTTAGGCGACTTGTCAGTAAAGTGCTTAAAGTGATATTTAATGAATGGCCGTAGAAATTTCACTAATTTGCTGACTACAGATATGAAATTCACCAGCGTGTGACTGAAACTTTAAATAGGTAGTTGTGTCCATGTTAAGAGATGTAAATTAGGCGTGTTGATGATTCCTGATATTGAATGAAATAGCAGCTATTCAGGTCTGTTTCCATTTCTCAACTGAGGATGCAACTCAATATGTAATTATTCTATTGACATTGTGTTTACAAAAAGGAGCATTTATTAATTATTTCAGGCGCACTAACTTAGTGTGTTTTAAGTGATATTTCATGAATACCCGTCGAAATTTCATTAACTTGCTAATTGCAAATCTCAAATGTACCCAGCCATACTTCCTTCCTTTACTTTCACACATTTTCTTACTAAATCTTACGCAATAGGCTTCTTTTTCATATTTAGTCTCGGATTTTGAAACGGTTAGAGGAGATAGCCACAGTCGGACGCGAACTCGGTAGAAAGGTGCAGTCGGAATTGATGAAATTTGAAGTAGCTCCGCAGCTCTGGTAGGGAGAATCTCGAAAAACGCATCGCATGTATCATACCTCCCAGCTTATTTGCCTAGCTCGATGATCCAGCTTTAGGAAATTAAAAATTTTTGGATGGCAAATACCACGAGCACTTAAACTCAATACAAGTTCATTCTTATGTACTTGGTGTGATATTTCATATGCAGCTTCAGTTGAAGCATGGTTCAGTAAATCTATTTGTTTTCTTGATAGACAATCACAAGTCATAACATCCGAATTGGCATTTGATGACAAAAATATTTTTTCTTCATCACTGAATGAAGCAATTAAGTCACAACGAACCAGGATAAGGGATTGATTCTCAAAGTTCGCATATCAGAATCGCACATTTTAACATTGTTTACATAGGATTTCCATAATAGAACGAGTCATCATTATCAATTACCAACATGCCTGTTTCGAAAAAGAGCGGATCGAGTCACTAGGGAAAATTACATAACATGACAGATAAACTTTTTTCTATTAACATTGTCGGTCAAATCGATGAAATCTGAAATATTCTAATGTTCGAACAAGAGTTAAATGAAGTGATGTGAAATCTGTATAAAGCGTACCTGAAAACACCTTACTAATTGGTAAAACACCACCTCCATCATTATGGGCGAATAGTGCAGTCGCATTTTCATGAGTGGGAAGTCAGAGATCATCATCATCATCATCATCATCATTTATTTTCGTCAGCATTTTTCCCTCTTGCGAGGGGTTACTGACGTTCGCACCACGCTGACACGCCATTCCTCCATCTCGCTCGATCACTTGCATCTTCTGCTTTCAGACCAGCTCTTTTGCACTCCCTCAGCGCCATGCTCTTCCACGTGGTTGGTCTTCCTCTTTCTTGTCTTCCCTCCTTCTCAAAGGTCCATGCTTTCTTAAGTGGATGTGTATCATCTCTTCTCAGGATGTGACCCATCCATCTTAAGCTACTCCTTTTCACCACCTCAACAACCGTCTCCGTCAAACCCAAATGCTTCATTAATTCGTCAGTGCTCTTTCTGTCAGCAAGTTTTACTCCGCACATTTTTCTTATCATGGCTCGCTCTGTTCTTCGGAGGACACCCTCTTCCGCAGATCTTATATTCCATGTCTCTGAGCCGTAGGTCATGATCAATATCAATATATCGTGAAGTCTGCAGTAGACCGCTATGGCGGTTTATCTTTCAACCCCTACATGTACTCTAGGGTAGCGATCTATTTCTCAACATCTCCGCGTCTAGAATAATTAAATAGCGCTTGAATAAAGCCTGTATTTAAGTGAATGATTCATCTTTTAAACTCTGAATTATTTTAGTGCTTTGCTAAATATGCAATGTAGTATTATGAAAGCATTTACATCTGTCCTTTTTAATAAATTTTTATTATGATTGAAACTCAATATGATATGAAATACATATTTTACTGATATCAATATTCAATTAATTAAGTATTATTAATAATTACCCCCAAACTAGTAATAGAGCTCAAAACTTTATGGTGTACTGCATCCATAGCACGTTTTACATTCAAGACATTTACCTGAAGAATACAAGATGTACAAAACGAGTACAAATCGTGCTTAATCAGCATAACAGGTACTTAATGATTCATTTTAAGCACTTGTTGATGATAAAAAAGTCAAAGTCAACTTCGCTCTCCAAACACCTTCTGTCCTGCTACAGCGAGTATGGAATGCAGTGAATAATTAGTTGCAAATAACAATCAAATCAGACAGGCCTTAAACAAACAAATGTCTTGGTACTTACTACTTATACTGCCAAAATATTGGAAGTGGCAGTCTATCATCACGTCAGGGTGGTTGTGCATTACAGGTCCATATACTGTACTACGTCTGACGATATTTCGCAGAACACATGATTGCGTCTGAAGTCTTCCGAGACGAACTAAGAAATTGGTCTTGTCTTTTTTTATTACAAACTGAACCGATCAATGGCCATTGAGACGGCGAAAAAGAATGCATGTAAATATTTATAGATTAAAAAGTCACTTTTCATTTGAATATGTTTGTGTGTTGTCTTCATTACTGCCATATTGTAGAACAGGGAATTTTCGCGAATTTGTTCAACCGTCAGAATAATAATACACTCTCTACGAAAATCAGAACCAGGGCTGCGGAAGCGATTGAGTTTTATTCGCTTACGCTTCGACTCAACTGCCTCCACTTCCGCTTCCAACTATTGGGCTACACACTTCCCTATTTCGAGCCTCATTTTTTTCATTTTCCATTTTTTAGCGAGTTATAGTTTCTGACGTTAACACTTCGCAGTCTCCACGAATTTTCTGTCGTAAACCCTAACTGACTTGTATTTTGACTTGCCAAAAAGTAAAATGTTTTTCAAATTTCCTGAAAATTTTGACCTTTAGGAAACTGTGAAATAAAAACGTCATATTTTCCCAACACGTGTGTAGTGAAAAAATAGTAAACGACTAAGAGAGTGTTTGAGAATGCTACAATGAAATTGCCTCAAGACACACCAATCCGCATTGTGCGAAGTTGTCATTGATAAGATGATACTGAGGCTTTTCGATTTCGAATTCCAGCATTCTGAGATTATAAACCTTCGTTTTCATCATAATGAGAAAATTCGAAGTAAGTACATTTAATAATACTGATGCAATTTGTAATTAGGCGTAATAGGGCAACCACTAAATATGACAACTATTGCTTAACTCATATCAGGACTTAAGGTCAAAAGTCAGAAGTGCCTGGCCTCGCCCTGACACGCAAATTGCGTCAGTCATTAGTATCATGATACTTTCGGAAGCGGAAGCGATCGTCCGGCATCCGCTTCCGCTTCCAATGAAAACGATCACTTCCATCGCTTCCGCTTCCACTCCCCTGATTACAACATATCGGAAAAATAACGAATGTAATACTTCAGCAGCTAAATTATTTACAACAATAACATGGAACTTGTCTGTCTGAGTCACAGCATGTCATTTGGATGGATCAGACTTTGCTCATGCTGAAAGCGCAGCCAGTAATCAACCACGTTTGTTGAAAACAAGCTCACATGTATGGTGTTTAATTTATTTGTTGTCTGCGATCTTCAATGTTTGTTGCCTGTTTTGCAATGTTTTATTTTGTCTTCATACTGCTAATGATTGATGAATACATAATTAAGAGGCTTTAAAGAAACTACTATAAGAAATTAATTGAATAATTAATTCTTCATGGTGAATAAATGAAATTATTTCACTAAGAATAAGAAAAATTTTCACTAACTCATGTTTTTGCAAATTGAACATATTACACGAAATTGGCGAAATTTCCCGGTTTACAGTATGCCTTCAATCTAACCAAGCATAGAAAGGAAAAATCAATTAAACGGAGTATAAAAAACGAAAATAAATAGCATACAATGTACAATAATCAATTGCCAGTCTATACTGGAACTGTGTGATATTCTGACTCGAAAATCAGGAAATATACGTAGTCTGTGTGATGTTTTTAAACAATCTCAGTGAATAATGTACATTTACATTATTCATGCAGATCTACTTCCAAAATGATGATCTGCTCACATCGTGTCACTTGAACAGCATCTTTGACTGTTAACTTCATAACAAAAACTATTTTCTAAGAGATTCTTTTAAAAATCATTAAAACATTCATTGCATCTTCATTGATACCTATAAGTGTCACCTTCAAAATATCGCAACCGAACATTGAACATACGAAATAAATCTTTGCCGATCACTTTTACACTTCAGAAAGTGATATGCTCACCTTCTCCAGTAGAAGTCGCATCAGATCTTCTTCACTCAAATCTTCAATACGGTTATACTCAGCTGCTGAACGACCGTATCCTCCTTTCCTTTCTTCTCTCTCTTCGTCGTGACTGCAAAGATCCTCATTAGGACCTCTGTACTCTCCCTCCTCCTCATCTTCCACAATGCCTACGTCCTCCTCCTCTTCTGGACTCAGCATTCCGACGCTGACAACACTCTCACTGATGCTCCACGAGGACGCGCTCATCTTCTTTCCTCCACTGCATGTTGAGGCTAAGCCTAGATCTTCCACAGTGGAAGCTCGGCGCATTGAGAAATGATGACAAGGTCTGCCAGAGGTTCTTCTCCGTCGTTGTTTGACATCTTCACGTCCTAGCCGATCTCCTGCCTCACTCGAGAGACCAAGATCGGCCAATTGACGACTGACCCAAGACATGAGAGCTTTAATTCGAGAACTTCGAGGAACGGACGACGAACTTGTGGCCAGCTCACCCATCCGCATCGTCAATCCTCTGTTCCGACTCAACTGTTCTTCAAATGCGTTTCTACAATGAAAGTTTACTGCCATGAGAGAGGAAAGTACGTTATAAGATATTCATACATCTTGGAGGGAATAATGATAATAAATTTGCTCTGTTCAGTATCCTTGGAAACTTTATTTGACATTGTAAAAGCTGCTCATTATTTCAGGATACAGTCGAATATTTTGATATTATATTGGATGTATGGCGTAGATTGCTCCATTTCATCAGTGATGGGAATGTGAGGTGAAAGATATCCGGATAATATTGAGGAAAGGGTTCATTATCACACATGATGTGTTGAAGGGCGCCATGATTATATTCAATATCTTGAAGTGGAGCATCATCTAATCATGACATTAAGTGGCTCGCTGAGGACCATCATACGGATTACATCAATTGCTTTGTAAAGGTCCATCATTAGGCTTACATCAATGCTCCGCAGGAGCCAAATGTCACCCTTAATGGTTTGAAAAGGGCCTAATGATCGTTTTTATTGGCTTTCTGTCCGAAACCGAAGAACTTGTTTGCCAACATCTTCCTACCAAAAAATGACGGAAGTTACTAGGAAGCAGGGAGACCTATTACATCTCACCAAAA
The DNA here is from genome assembly GCA_907163375.1 of Prostheceraeus crozeri. Lineage (NCBI taxonomy): Eukaryota > Metazoa > Platyhelminthes > Polycladida > Euryleptidae > Prostheceraeus > Prostheceraeus crozeri. Next base: position 791,880 of record CAJQUW010008964.1, on the reverse strand, counting down.
ACTGAGGCGTGACTGCATATATTTGAAAAATTTGTGATGGACTGATTTCGTGAAAAAAAAGCCCAGAGTGGGTGTCACTACAAAGTTCCTGACACTATAATTTGCATTGATCAGCATTGTCTTTGACTTAATTCATACAACGCCATTAATTTTGCTTAAAGTCCTTGAGTTTCTTGCTATCCTTGTACGACCTTCAGGATATCAAAACAAGTAAAAAAACCCGTCAAAACTTGACTTCACACTCTAACTTCACTGCCCTAGCGCGCTAACTTCTAAAAAGAATATATAAGAAAATTATCTCACTAATTAAGAAAAATGTTATTCTTATGATATGAATAGCTCACTTAAACAAAATGAACAATTGACATTTCGAATCTGCCAGTTCCAATGACGACAAGAAATATAAATAAATAAATATGAAATGAGATAGCTGGCATCTTCATCAACAGAGTACTAATGGCAAAAGGGTTCGGCAGTGGTTTCAAAGAGTGATTGCAGAAGCATATTATGAAGGAGAAGAAATTCGAAAAATCTGGAAAAGCAACTGCACAATATTGGTAAAGAGACCTATTTTCATTTTTGAATTGACTTACTTATTTGCATCAAGGGGCAAGTGTTATTTCAAACGAACATTTCTGAAACTCCAATGTACTTTTTTACTTTGTCGCTTTCTGTCAGCATGTTATGACAGTCGTGCAAACGCTAGCTGAACTGGGAAGAAGTTTCTGTCATGGAAAGCTACATTAGCAAGCAAAAATGTCAAAGTTATACCGCTGCACTGAGTAGATCCATATATGTGTACCAAGTACATAAGCAGCACAACACATTATTTAAGTAAACTTTTATGGCAAACATACCTTGATCATGCATTATAGATGCATTTATTTGGATAAATCCTCCAATCAAAACTCCTACACGAAGAATGTCAATGTGCGTGGATAGAACTTCGCCTCGAATTGAACTATTATTTGTCACACGTGGCATGACGACATTTTCCATTTTATTGTAAGAAATCAAAAAAAGCACAAGTCTTCAACCAAGAATATACGGTAATAAATTTGATGTATAAGGGTCACAAGCGTTTCGCATTCAGTTTGATCAATGTAACTGATTAAAATTGGCAGCATGATGGATGTTGATGGCAGGTCTAATTTTTAATCACTTTCAGTGACCGATGTCTGACTTTCCAACCGATGTCTGATCGATTGATCGAGATCGACGTTTTCAAATTTGGCGAATGCATTCCGAAGTCATATGTAGGTGTTAATAAGGAGTTCAAAAGCACTTATTAGGATAGTATACACATTCTAGCCATAAATACACTTCCAATCAGATATTATAATCCGCCTACCAGATAATTATTATATACAGCATCACTTGAGAAAAGTGTCTGAGCCGAAAATATTGAAAACTATCGACATCGATTCTTGTTTGCGATTGTCAATGTACGAGTATTAACATATTAGATCATCAACACATCAAATAACAAATGAAAGTTAGCTCTAACGCATAAACCTTGTAATATCTTTATGACTACTACCTTGCGTATAACTACCTCAAAGGGCGACGGATCGATTTCTATTTGAAGCTTTCAAAGTTTGTTTACTTAGTCGTTGCGTTCAGCTGTGATAACCAATTTTTGCAATTTCTTAGTTTGAGACAACAAAATAGAATTCAGTTCATGAATATGCTTGATGTATTATTGCATTCGTAGGATAACCTACAATTAAATTTTCAAAAATATGAATTTGAAACTCAAGAAAAGCGATAATGTAGCAGTCTTTGATCATTTAAGTAATAGTCTAATTAAAGTCACAAACCAAATTATGCAGAGTGAAACAAATCATTTTACTGAACTAACTGTGCATGTAAACATAAGATGAAGTTTTTTTTAATCAAAGAAATAAGCCTTGCTGCTGTTTTACTTAAAATTCTATTTTCTCTCCTCTTAAGCTTTCGCTACTACCGGCCTTGTCAAAAGTGTACACTTTGATTTTTACAGTTTGTACTTTTGACAAAAGTGCACTTTTGACAAGGCCGGTAGTGGCGAAAGCTTAAGAGGAGAGAGAATAGAATTTTAAGTAAAACAGCAGCAAGGCTTATTTCTTTGATTTTTTAAAAACTATGTAATGCTGCTTAGATCAAACGAACACCCTTTTACATTTTATAAGATAAAGTCTTTAAACGGTTCATCTTGTGTTTAACTATAAATGCCTGAGCTACATAAGCTTACTAGTAAGGACAAACGAAGGTCATGTTCCACAATTCTACGATAATGGATCAGTATGACTCATAATTACGAACGCTTTTCACTTCTCTGCTACCAAAGCTACCAAAGTGTATTGGGGTTAACAGCTACCCCAATGCACAGCACTGTCAGATAAATTAAGGATATATTTTTTCTTGATTGGCTTCCTTTGGTTTCTTTAGCTACATCATAATGCTCGAGTGTGATTCCTTCTTACTTAGTTGTGGTCTTTGGCAATTCATGAGCTATTATCGAATAATTCATGATTCAATGATAAAAATGATAATGAGTTTCAAAATCGGCCTACTTAAGTTATCATTACAAGGAAACACAATAATTTAAAAAATTACAGATTAGCAAAGCTGCAATGTAACTACAAGCATGTGGCTCGCCACGGAACTATCTCGTATTATATATGAAAATAGCTAACGAGTTAAGACAAATTCGTCTATGTAGCCGAGGCTGCTTGGTTGATAACTCGATGAGTTAATTTAATACTTATATTTCGGCTGTCACAGCCCTTTTCAAAGTATTGAGTAGAAAAGATTTACAAATGGAGTATAAAGCCATATAAAAATGTTTTCAAAAATCAAAATGTCACGCCTGTTCAGGTCAGGTTGGGCTGTCTTGATTATGAGTGCCTCTTTGAGACGAAGATCTACTGCATCTTTAGCATGTGACACAATTTCTATGCTGAGGCTGCCATGACATTTTGATGCTGCTCAGAGAGAATTTTGATATTTTATGAAGATAGCTGTATAAGTATACAAACTGATGCATCAGCCTACCAAAGGTGTCAAATAACGGTCATGTTCTAAAATACAGTGCAAGTATCTATCGTGGAATATTGAAAGTCAGTTAGTGTGAACTTTCGATATTAATTAAATGCACAAAAGCGACTCCAATTGTAAAATTTGTGACAATTCGATGCAGAAATAAGTTGATTTCACACTATGCTCAATGCTAGCTTACCTGTAAGCATCGACTACAACATATGCATCCTCAGCCCTCTGTCTCGCCTCCACGGCCAATTCTCGAGCTCGAGCCACCTCTCGTTTCAGTCTCGCTGCAGCATGGGCACACCGACACGGCGACTTGCCCCGACAACTGCACGCTCCTAAAACGGCAACCTCGATGGCTCCGCTACCTTGGTACTCGCTATCGAATGGCAATGGTGTCGTAAAAGTAATGTCGCAGGAGTTAGGTCGTGAAGATAAAGACGAGGCGCAGGAACAGACAGAAGGCGAAGTGAGAGCAGCTGAATTGGCCGCTCGAACAGCGACACTGGATTCAGAAGCTATCCATTGAGCACGTTTGTTGGGATCAAGAAGGGCTAGTAATTCTTCTCTGTCTCGCGCCAATGCTGTGTAAACAAAGTGAGATAATTGAAGTGAGAACTACTTCTCTTTTCCTATTCTATGTCATTCTTTTAGATTTCATACTCGGCCAGATTGATGAAGCTACTCCAGATAAGAGATTGCTACATAAAAGACTGTGACATAACAACGTGACGTCTGGAGTCCTTCATCGAAGCACTGACATGTAGACCCACCTAAGATGTTCGCACTAGTATACTTTTTCAGAATGGTATTGGGGTTGTTTGCAAGCATAATATTGATTATTTTTATATTTACGTACTACTAGATAAAATGTAAGTAGTCAGAAGAACTGTTATTAACTTAAAAAGTGCTACGAATGAAGAAGATCAACTTACTTTGATTATCAATTTATCATACACAATGATTATGATACACAGATCACACCCATACTAAATCACAATCACACGCATCTGGTTTGCTCATTTTGTCAGAAATTTCGTGTTTACTAGGATTTCATTTTTTGAAATCAGCTTCTTGGCAGCTGATGCTAGCCGTGGCATTGAGATGGTGGTTACAAAACATTATTTGAACATTCTTTTATGAAGCGAAACCTATTCAAAGCAATTCACGGTAAATTCAAGGCAATCACTTTAGTTCGTAATTTGTCCTCTGATTATTCGGACAACAATCTTTCACAATCACACCAACGAATACTTGAGGAAAGGGGCCTAAATTCTGTAAGTAGGCCTACCGGGTATATCCAAACTTGGATTTGTACTCGTACTCGGAGATTTTTGGCCGGACTCGGACTCGGTCTAAAAAATCTACCGAATCCACAGCCTTGCACAAACTAAACAGAGGGTGTGCAATGGTCGCACAATAGCATGTCAAATTGATTCCACATAAATAGAATGTTTTGAATTAAAGTTTTGTAACTTTAAATGTTGAAGTATGAACAGAGGAATCATGAACGGTTCCCTCCCAATTTTGGACCTATATGATTTCTTTTAAGATTGCGTATAATGCGTCATCATTCAGAACAGGCCTTAATACTTAGCTTATGTATCTCTCACCCGTAAACACATGTATCTCTTCTTATTTGGTAGAGCAATCGATGAATTCCCTGCCCCAGGAGCGAGGTCTCAAATGCCTTATTGTATCATGTGGTCATGAAAATTATTGCTTGCTGACAACTTCTATTATGATTATTCAATTTGTGAAGTTTTCAAGTTCATGAAATCACAAGCGATTTTCAAGGTCAAAATGGCGAGTTAAGAAAATCGGATAGACAGTATCAACCTTACCTGAAATTGGAGATACAAACTCAGTACCCGCCTCTAACTGACTTCTCACATTGTATCTTGAAATTTCTGAGTCTTTGAGATCATGGAATTGAGCTCTTGACTAAGAAATCTTCAGACGAGCGATAATGCTGTGACAGCATATCACCAGCAGAAAATAATCTTGATAAAGATTAAAGAAAAGAAGGAGTGATGATAATGACGATTCATAAGACTACATGATTTTACAAGGGAGAAACAGGAAGACATGTTGAAGGACGAATCAAACACAGAAATGATGCGAAAATCGGTCTAAAAATCAGAAGTATAAGAACGTTGATGCCAACCAACATCAGTCAAATTTTGATCTTGGTCTAAAAATCAGAAGTATAGGAACGTTAATACCAACCAACATCAGTCAGATTTTGATCTTGGAATGGCAAAAAGGAACGGGAAGCGAAGGAAGATCAAGGAAGCGATTTATATCTATGCAATAAAGACAAAGTGATCGGAGATAACAATCAATTAGGAGATATTTGGAACCGATTGATCGTCTTGACAGATTACCGCACACCGATGTGTTCAAAGAAGAAGGATTTACCGGCATCGTTTAATTTCAATTGTTGAGCTTAGTGTTCTTAAGGAGCCTCCATCTTACTACTTTCTTTGTTTGCAGTGTTAAGCGTGAAGTTCGTTGAATTACAAACACATTCACATTGACTTGTGATCATTTCAGTCCTGTACATGCATTGACATTTAGTTTTCTACATAATGTGACAAAGGTGTGTGAAAGCTAGCGGAATATGAATCTAATACACCTGAGCCTAGGAAAACCGGATATACAAAACTCCGAACGAAGGTTTTTCTATTGGCGCAAATGTGTTGTACTACTCTTTTGTTACTTTAAGTGTCCATCTACGTCAATGAAATGACAATCAAACGAACCCGATTTACTACCTTAAATAGATGATTTTGCGCAATTTTATAGATGGTAAAAGTGCTTTTAAGAATTTATGAGCTTCTATCAAGCGAGCGCACAGTAAACAGACATATGAATTTGGAACGAAGCATGTCTATAAAGCAATACTAGGATTATGTATACGGAAATATTTTTTAATCAGAAATAGATTAGCACGGATTGAACACAATAAAAAAAGAAATTTAATTTCTCAAGTCGGTACCTATGATGACTTTCGGCCTGTACGCATTTGTTGGCTTCAAAGATGAAAACTGAATCCAGTCTTGAGTGCTCGGCACTATCCATAACATCGTTGAAGTGATGTGTCATCCACAATTCATCATTAGATACTATAATTTAGATGCTTCATGCATAAATACACCTCATGACTTGGTGTGAATGCCTGACTTTTACTTCTTTTATCAAAAAGTATTTTGAATCAAAATCCTTTCATAAATCTTTTGCATAGAGTAATGATTAATTACTTAAAACTGAATACTATGAATATATGATTGGCAGGAAAAAGTTTATTCGATATTTTCTGAAAAATACTTCGTAGAAAGTATTCTGGTGTAGCATTGCTGATATCATGGAAAAAATGCACGTATAATGAATTTACTTTTAGCACCATTATATAGGCAGATCGAACATTATTCACGTTGGTGTTGTCATGTATAATTGGGTCTTTCTCTTACGTTTCAGAGACGGGTTGAAATAACTGACACTAATATGGAGCCGTAAGTGAGTAATTTGAAACATGATATTCAGTTTAATGTAACAGCCTGTAATGAAATCAATATCCAGATCCCCGAGAATTTCAAGAGCGAAGTCACAATCTGTGGATTTAGACCTCAGGGAACCAGCTGTTGATAAGTTACGAGAAATCAAATCCCATATTTTACCTCCTACCGCAATTGTGTCCTCTAAATGCGGTCAAATCAATCCATGAGAATCTATTTCTGATTAACAATTTGTTTTCATGAAAATATATTCATTCTTTTTATGAATATTTCTTTATAATACATAATCCTAGTATAGCTTTACATGTACCTGTTTCGTTTCAAATTCATCTGTCTGTTCACTTCAGCTTCAGAGCTTCTCAATCGATAAGCGTTCTTGCTGAATGCAACCACCCGCACAAGTTCACATATTATCTTGCACGTTAACTTGAGAGAATCTCTAACAAAGTGGTAAGTTTATTATTTAGATGAGCCGCCTATTAAATGAATTAAACAAAATCATGCCATGCAGGACGGATGAGACGAAGTAAACAAAAAAGAGATCAACAGTGATGACTTGAAAAAAAATATTAAATAAACCTTCAATTTTACTTAATACGTGATTAGCTTTTGGTTACAATAGTTATGTGTCTGGAAGAATGCATGGAGGAAAGTCTGGAATTAATGTTTGCATTAGGGGTACACCGAATTTAAAAACTTTATTGCAGGCCGCAACTGTATTTGAAGAGCAAAACGAATCTTATTCCATAAATTCAGTGGCTATGTGTATTTAATCCACACGCTGCAGAAACATTGGTGTAGGCTGGTTTAACTTCGGTTCATACAGTTTGACCATGAACGGCTCTCTTCAGATTTGGTAGATCCAGAATTGGTTTTCAGATAGCGATGGCTAAGCAACACGACATCATAAAATGACTCTTTCCAACCAGATTCACCACAAGCCAATAAGGACAGACAATCACTCCAAACAGCTGATGAAAACGAAGCTAGTCAAACGCTACAAGTTTCCACATTTCGAAGTCGTGATGAAATGTGAGAAAAATGTGAAAGTAGAAAATTTATAGAAATTCTACGAGTATTTTACTCACTGATTCGTCAACTACATGTCAACTAATTAACTATCACTCCTACCAACAAATATCGATGTCTGCTGTTTTTCTTCACAGCGCGCTGTCTTTATTTGGGATTTAAATTCCTAATCAATATAGCAGCAGTAGTGGTTTATTATCATCGATTGAAAAGCATGCAATACAAATCTGGTTTCAATACATACACAATATCCATCAAAATTCAATTTCAAAATACAAAACAAGAAGGAAGTTTTCAAGTTAAGGCAACGTCGATTTCTATTTGCGTTAACGGCGGGAATAATGAACGGGACCGGGTCAACGTTCATGTATAAAAGGACCGGTACTTTCGTGCGCGCGGTAGTATCATATATAGTATCAATATAGCTGTGAATTCAACATGCGTTCACCAGGCGTTATTTTATTAATGCTCTAGCGGTGCGAAACCGAAAAAATCCGCGATTCATCAAACAATTATTGACAGGGCAAATATTTGGACTGTCTCTATCAGTTGCTGAACACCGAACATTTTAGAAGCTATCTATAGCTCTTCTAAAGCAACTGAATAACGTCGGTTATCCTTCTTTTTCTATACAATGCTGCATCCTTTGGTTTCCCTCTAATTATTGTTGATTGCACTTTGTCAATATAACGCTCTGCAAGTTGTGAGGCAATGCAGAAATTGGTAACACTCATCACAAGAAAAGCAAATTCCTAGGAATATTCTCGTATATGCCATTTATGATATTCCTCTTGTATTTCAAAGCAGCAAAGGAATATATCTATTGAACGTAGTGCTGAAACATGGTGTATAGAATTGATTGAAATGTGTTTGGCGAAGACAAACAAATATCTTACTTGAGTCAATTTCTAGGATATAGCAACAAAAAATCGTTGAGCATATGACAAACATCAACCGACACTCGTGATGAGTTCGTCAAAGCGACGTGGATCTTGTTATGGTTCAATGTATTTGAAACTCTCAAGACGTTGGGATAGTAGGCATGGAGTCACTTCGATCGTTAAAAATGGCGTTGGTCAGATCCAACGGCTCAGTAATAACAATGGTAGGGCTGAAGTGAGAAACCAATGTAGCCATGGTCTTGATGTAAATATACGTAGAAGAACGTAGACGTCTTGAGTGCCTAAATAGCGGGAAATTAAAAAAAAAATCGACTACGATAACGATCTACAAATAGGACTATCATGCGGCTGGACATTGGATCTCTGATTTCTATACCGTCTCTTTGACATGTATTCAAATCGGTATTAAACGAACATAATCTTGCCTTTCTTCGTTTTATTATGTTCTTTTTCTTTTTCTAATTTTTCTATTAATAATTACATACATTCAGTGGAGTGAGGTAAACTTATTGTCCGCTGTGCGAACTTCAATGACATTGACAATCAATAAAGACATTAAACCAAGATAGGATGTCTGACCATCTTTGGTAATACGAATGATGGTAAATATGTATGAGATCATTGTTAAGGATGGTGTAAGAGAATTTGTCCATTGCAAAAGACTGGCAAATCTACATAATGTTCATTAAAAGTTCTCTTATCGGTTACGCACTTGTTGATTTTTCATATTCCTCATAATTTCATTCATTCATAATGCTTATCGAAACGAGTGAAAAGTTAACACTAAATGTGCTCTATCAATTTTAGGAACTTTTCCACCTAGAGTTCCCTAATGATAACCTTCGTGTTTTCTTATTATTTGTTGATTCATGACGTTGTTGTGTCCTTGTATTAAGAAATATACTTACCGTATATATAAATATCTTTATATATAAAGAAATTAGCGGATTGGAGACTAGCTTTGGTGCATTTCTAATTCCTTGGATTTCGTTCTGATGGCGAAGGCACCTAGAGGCAGAATTCATAAGAAATGAAGCCTGCCTACTCCATTCGACACATATATTGGAAAACTAAAATATGAAATACCGACTAATGAAAAGAAGTTTGTCTAATTTTGATTATAATCTTTAAAAAAGAAGATCTTGTTAAAGAAGGACAAATTCGTTCAGGGCGAAAACCAGCGCAGAAAACGCGGTTAAGGCTACAAAGTAGCGCAATTAGGGCACCTAAGCAAAATTGCGCAGCGGTGGTCACTATGGCTTCTACCTTAAATTTGAAAAATTGATTAAATGAAAAAAATAAAGCTTCAGCGTCACTATTTCTTCTTGCTGAGGGCTTGGACGGTGCTAACACAGTCAGGCTCTATCTGGAGCGTTGTGGTACTTTTAGTCCTGATGTCCTTCCTGCCAACTTCCAATGACACTTTCGGGGCTCAACCTCATGACCAAAAGGTCGCTAGGCCAAGCATTTAACCTTTGTGCCACGGAGAACAACAACAATTTTTTTGCTACTCACAACTACCTTAACTGTTACATGACATCCCTATATCTTGCAGTCGAGCGGTTGGAAATGCATGTCAATTTTTGCAAGAAATGAATACAAAAAGGTGATTAGTGTGGAAGCTGATGTGGACAAACTCATAATAACTAGAAATGTGAATAAGAGATAAAAATTCCTTTCTGATTGAAGCTGGAAACATCAATTTATTTTTTCTTACTGCTATTAGGGCACATTATTACCGGTAAATTATTTATTATTACCTCACACCTTCTTCACTAGGTGCAAAAGAAATGCGACAGAAGACAGTAGTCATCTCCGAGTGATATCGACAGCATATCGCTTAGAGATAACTGCTGTCCTCACTCGCATTCCTTTTGTACCGTCAGCGTGGCCTAGTGAAGAAGGTGCGAGCTCGTCTCAACCACGGACTTCGGTTCGATTCCTACGTCAGGCGAGTGCAGTCGAGGGATGAAGGGTGTTGGTGACTTAATAGCTGTCATTCTCTTTAGATACTGCGACAGACCTTTGTTGTCAATCAACTGTGTGGCATAGTCCATGACAGGCTGACATGCCGTCTCGCAACAAAATGTATGCGGGTAGCGTTCTGTCAATAATAACAGGACAATAAGCTGTCCACATCGCTTGGAGATGACTTCTGCCTTCACTGGCATTCCTCTTGAATCGTCACCGTGGCCTAGTGAAAAAGGTTAGAGCTCGTCTCCACTACAGACTTGGTTCGATTCCTAGGTCAGGCGACTGCGGTCACGGAATCAAGGGTGTCTGAGTCTTTTATTGACCTAATAGTTGCAAATCTCTTTAGATATTCAATATACTGAGACATACCTTAGTTGTCAACATAAATACATTTAGTGCATAAAGAAACTACAGATTGTTTCATAAAAAATGGATCACCCTTAAACATCGCCTTAACTTTAACTTTGTCTAACTCCGCCAAACTTGAACGAATTTCTCTGAAATTTGGAAGATATGTCAGTTGTGCTTACTAATATCATTGTTGGAAATTTCAAGCATGAATATTGAGTTGTTTTCCTGTTATAGATAAAAAAAGTAGTAGATAATTTGATCTTCATTTAGCAATGTTACACAAAATCATACCTCTCTTATAAAATTACATTTGTTTCCTTTGTTAAGTAATATGTTGTTCTACAAGCCAAAAGCTATCAAGCAAAACAAAAATAAAGAAAATCGGTCAATCAGAGCCAGTATAGCACCATTATTCATCAACAATAATGTGACTGCTACATGTGATTAACTGGACTTCATGTTCCATAGCTTCCTGACTTCGTTGCGGTGGTGTTGGCAGCACTCGTGATTGCTTTCAGCCAGAAATCTATCTCTTACCGGTTGAAAACAATACAAAACACAAATGAAGAATAACGAGATCGCATTCACAAAAGGCAAAGTGTCAGCCTTGCTAGAACTAGTGTTTTCTTTGCGAGCTACAAGCAAGCGACTAAATGCCCCTTACACAAATGTGCATCGATGGCATAATGATGATTTTCGACTCTGTCGTAAAGAGGGCTCTGGCCGTCCACGCAAAACATCCAAACGTAGAGACTGCCTAATTTTGAGATTTGTTAAAGTTGATCCAAGTCTCTCGTTAACTGAGATGGCTGCACTAGACTCGTCTATTTCTAAGTCCACTATTCTTAGAAGACTTATTGAGTCGAATTTCAAGAGCTGTAAGAGGCCCTCTCAGATCGAACTATCAGATCAGCATACAAAAAGACGTCTCAGATGGGCAATGAGTCATTGTCACTGGCGAAATCAATGGGATCGGGTTGTCTGGTCTGATGAGGCATCAGTCCGTCTGAAGGATAGTGATGGTCGATTGAGATTATGAATAAAATCTGATCAGGAAATTCCGAGACATTTACATCGTCCCCGGGTACAAGGTGGTGCGACTCTACTGATTTGGGCTGGCATTTGGACCAATGGCCGCTCTGAACTTCACATACAGCAAGGAACCATGAATTCTGAACGCTATGTGAATGTTTTACGAATGAACATTGGCCAAATGACAGATCAACTTGGTGATCCATCGATCGACTTGGTTATTTATGGATGATAATGCTACGTGTCACAGGAGTAGTAGAGTCAACTTATGCAAGTCTCAATTAAGGCTTAGGACATTACCTTGGCCAGCTCATTCTCCTGATCTGAATCCCATAGAAAATGTATGGAGTATTCTAAAACTTAACGTTCGTCGTTCACTGCTACCTACAGATGGCGTATCACAACTTACGTCACTGTTAAAAAGAGAGTGGATAAAGTTAGATCAGTCAAAAATCAACGATATCATCGAATCAATGCCTAGACGAATTGGTAATGTCATTGACAATAAGGGTAGGGCCACAAAATATTAGCTTCTTAAGAACCGTTACTGTATCATAGCTTATCAGATTATATAAGGACATTTAAATATATTAGGGACATGAAATAACATGAAAAATGCTTTCTGTATCATACTTATGTTTTATTTAGTCAAATTTTAGGATGATCCACTTTTTATGAAACGGACTGTATTTCGTGCAGGCATTTTCTAATGCAACATGATATACATGGACGTACAGATTTTCTCATTGTGTCTATGTTTGCAGTCCTCAAGTTTTCTTTCAATTAAATTTCAGCAACCCTGAAGTAAGGAGGCTTCGTGAACATATTATAGGACCAAAAAATACCAAAACATTTTCAATTTTGATCAGGATTCTGATAATACCGTTATTTCAGACTTCACATGTTTATATTGACTTCATGCCTTCACTCATTTGTGCTTTTGATGGGTGAATTCAGATATGCAGATATGAAAGTGTTAACCAACTAACCTTTTCGTTCTTCCGTTAATTGTCGAATTTCCTCATTCTTTGCATTAATACCAGACTGTTGCTTAGCATTTTCCTGACACACACTGCAAAAAGATCAACATCACTTTGAGTTCCAAGTTGATAGATGCGTCAAAATATACTTCAACAATTGTCGAAAGTAGGATAAATAGGAGAAGGAGGTCAAAATTAGAATAACATTCACCTTATCTTCTGTCAACGTTCACCAGAAATATGCAATAAGCAGCAAGAATGAGATGAAGTGAATGATAGATCAAGTTGCCTTATAAAGAATGTGCGGCTGCTAGGACTCGAACCTACAACTCCAGATTATGTAGACCCGTTGCTCTGCCAACTGAGCTGCTGTATCTAATGTTACCCCTTAATGTTAATTGGCAGAATTAAGTTTTAACAACGCTTTATTTGCGTAAATCCGTTGTTAAAAGTATAATGTTTGACTTTCAACTGTTGGACCAAACATGACATGTGAATGGAAATCGTACTTAGTCCCGCCCGAGTTCACATGACTCACGTGACCGGCGCTGAGGCCTTGCGGTAGAGTGTTCGCTCTGCGTCCTGGAGATTTTGATTCAAATCTTGATCGGGTCAAACCTAAGAATTTTAAAATAGGCACACTCTGCATTAGGTGCATTCCACGAGTGTGACGGACTTAACATCGCAGACTCAAATTATTCTACTGGCCAAAGTATTTAACCGATTTACTTGATATTCTAGCATGATGGCAACATATGTCCCCGTAACATCATGTGAAAGTTTGGTGCGAATCGCACCGATGGTTGCTTAGCAACCAGCAACTATGTGCGTGTGACGGACTTAACAGCAGAATTTGCATTTTTCACTTTCCTGTCTTTAGCATAAGATTCCTTATGTGATTCCTTATTTGATAGTTGAAAGTTCAACTGAACATTTCTTAATGTTAGTACCCATATTGACATCCCCAAACCAATTTCAAGATTTTTTGGAATGTATATGAGCACACACCAAAAAAATCATGATGTGTCGGACTTAACGTGATGGACTTAACATATTTTGCACCAACGGGATCTCCTCTTTTAAGTTATGTTGACGCTTTTTAATTGCTATTTAATAATGTTTTCGGTATAATGGCACGTGTCTCTTAACTGAAACCCGCTAAAAACTGTATCTCTGTTATTTACGGATGATTTTTATTGAAAAATAAAAAATTGTAATTTAGTGAACAATTGTAATTAGCAATTAAAATGATCCTCTTTCATGGTACATGTCAGGAAATTCAAAACACTCAAATTATCCAATAATCTGCTTTCTACTATTCACAAAGTTTCAAAAAAATAGTGTCCACGGTTGTTGACTGGTGTAGGAGCACGTACGAGGGTCATGTCAAAAGTCCGTGCCGAAATTTTAAAGCTCCGATATCATTGAAGTGATCGAGTTCATATTTCACCCTGTCAATCTTACATAGATATCTAGCTCACATACAAAAATTCAGCGCGTTCATAGCTTTTGCTTTTGAATGAGAGATCGATTAAGATACGTGGCTACCTATTGCCGGTCGGCTACGTTGAAATTCAAATTTTTAAACTTTACAATGACAGAACATCATTCACTGAAACGATGAACAATCACAATAATGGAGTTCACTGCTGAGGAGTAACGATCGTTCATCAAAATTCAGTTCTCGAGAAATGTCAGCGTACAGGAAATCACAGCGCAGCTCTCAGAAGCATGTGGAGAAGATGCCTTCAAAGAAAGAACAGTGAGAAAATGGGTGTTCCGATTCAAGACTGGTGAGAGCTCAACGGCAGATTTTTCTCGTTCTGGAAGACCGCCCACCGCAGTGGTTCCGCAAATGGTGAAGGCTGTGGAAGAGAAGATGTCTAATGATCGTCGTTGGACTTGCGAGGAGTTATCCTCAGAATTGGGTGTTTCTGAGAAGTCCATCCACCGAATTCTCACTGAAGAACTCAAGATGCGCGAAATTTGTGCTCGTTAGGTCCCTCATTGCCTCGCACAAGAGCAAATGGATCGTCGATTACGAATTTCTCGTCAACTTCGACTTCGATATCGGCGCGAAGGTGAAGACTTTCTTCGTCGTATCATCACACTCGATGAAACATGGGCGAAATGCTACGAGCCGGAACTGAAGAGCCAGTCTGCAGAGTGGAGGCGTGAAGGTTCCCCAACACCAAGGCCGAAGAAGTTTCGCCAAGGTCCTTCGAAGATTAAGGTTATGTTAATTGTTGCCTACGACATGGAAGGCATTTTGTTGGTGCATTCAGTGCCTCCAAAACAGACCGTGAACGGCGCTTATTATCGACGATTTCTCCAGAACCACCTTCGAGCTGCCATCAGGAAGAAGAGACCTCAACGACTGGATGACGTCATCATTTTGCATGACAATGCGTCATCACATTCAGCTCGAGCTGTTCAAGAGGTAATTGATGGTTATGGCTGGGAAACCTTGCCACATCCTCCCTACTCTCCCGACCTCAGCCCCTGTGACTTCCATCTCTTTCCTGCCTTCAAGTGTCCCATGAGAGGAATTCGTTTCGAGTCTCTGAAAGCGGTTGTTGCGTCTGCCGAGCGCTGTATACGAGATGTTGTCATTTCAAAGCTTACTGGGGGCATTCAACAGTTACCAGATCGTTGGAATCGTGTAATTGAGTCGGCAGGAGACTATTTTGAAGGATTTTAATATAGAATACGTTGTTCTAATAGTTAGTTTTACTTTACACATCATCGGCACGGACTTTTGACATGACCCTCGTATGACGCACAGTATTGAATCAGGCGAATAAAGAGTTATATCTCCAAATGCCGGCCATTTGAAATGGTTGTCCAAAGGTAAAGGCTCCATCGCACTTAACATGTAACCTTGAGAGTCATTCAACACTTCAGTGATGACTCCGGGATAATGAATCCCATCATACAAAACCTTGACCCAATCATTCATTTTGAATTGCGGTGCCGGCGTCAATGTCGATTGATCTGGAGTTATTTTGTGTAGAACACTCTCCGACGATGGGCCTACCTCCCAGTAATGGGTCTGCTTTATGCCGGATCTTTTGCACGATGTCTCTAAGACATCTTTGAATTTTTGTTCATAGGTTAGATGAATTTCATCTTTCGGTACATGGACACAGTTTACTTTTGTGTCAGTTTCATCCAATGCCCTGACGAAATCAGAAGCTGAGGGCTTTCCTTGTTTTGATACTATTTGCTACGGCACGTTTTATGCTGCCTCCCATGCCATCTATGGCGTCGGGATGGCTTTGGTCAAAATGTTCACGTGCCATTTCGAGGAAAGTAATCATAAACCGATTTTTGAATTGTTGCGATGGTCCGTCGGACTATACATGAAATGAGCCCCTAGCCTTACAATACAATTCAAGGACTTTCCACTGAAGTACACTGATAGTGATCTTGGTCTGTTCCGTTTCATCAGTCACGAAACATAACATCTCAGCAGGTTTCTCTACAAGGTATACAGTTACCGTGAACAACGAAATTGTGTTTTGAGCCCAATAAGATGACTGCACGGCATCCTGAGAGAAACAAGGATATTTTCACTAAAATCACAATGGATAACGAACGACTTGTCAGTTAAGTTAGACTTAGCTAACTGATAAGCTTTACTTTGATGACGTTTGATCAAATGATGGACAACAAACTGTTTCAAAAGATCGATGAAAATGCTCAATGCGCCAAGAACGCTGCGTGTTACCTTCATTTGCATCCGACGTTTACTTTCAGATTCATCACTTGACCACCACACGTACGATACTTCCCCATCGTCTTCGTTGGGAATTTGAATCCTAGTTGGAATTGAATGAATCTTGGAATTGGAACGGAACCTTTCCAAGAATTCAACATACAAGCACTAATATTGGCTCCGTAGCATCGGTTACAGTAATCAGTGCAACAAGATGTTAAGTCCATCACACACCATGTTAAGTCCGTCACAATTAATGTGACGGACTTAACAAAATAAATTCCGCCATATTTCCGTTATGCCTCATTTGCAGGTATAATGCGCTTATGGCCTTTATAAGTGATATATGAATGGCAGAACCGCTATGATTGCAACAATTAATAACAACTCTATTATGTTGTAGGCAAAAAATAGTTCAATTTCGTGACGGACTTAACATTTATTAATCAATTTTTCGAAATTAATTATGTATCATAATTACACACCCATGACAGAAATCTAGCATGTTAATATATCTTTCGGATACTAATATTCATAATATTGACAATTTAGCCAATTCCAAACGTTTTATCATAGGGAAAAATATCTTGAAAAAAAATGAATGAAATTACGGAAAATTAAAATGAAAAAAATACATTTTCTAGATAATTTTTCTAGCCTAAAATTGATGATAAGTTATCGGATTCTAGTGTTTTATGTTCATTTAGTGCATGATTGTTGGTATACAATCAAATATTTTCGTGTAACTATCGTTTTAATTTTGAATGTGGCTTTCCACTTTTTCGTGGAATGTACCATTATTGCTAATCACTCAGCACAAAAAGAATGAGGGTAGGATAAATAACAACTCGGCCACATGGAAAAAGGCTCCGTGCCTTATGTGCCTCCGAGTATAAACATCGCTAATTTATTTTATTTGCTATGAAGCTTATGTAAGAGCATCTCATTGTACGCGTTTATTGCTTTCGAAAGGACTCCTTTGGCCGTTCGTTCGATAATATAAATCGACCGATGCTCCCACGACATTCACTGGTTCACCGTTCAAACCATCAGTCACACAGTTCCGTTCATTTCAAAGACAGGAACACTGTGGTTTCTACTGTAAAGGATTTCTCTTTGAGTTGCTTGAAGCTAATTATGTCGCAGTTATGTCACTTTATATAGAATTTATCGCTTCTGAAATGCATGCACAATTACATGTATCTTTTTTCTCAATGACATTCAACGCACTATGGTTGAGTTGCTACGACGTAGCTATTCATAAAATCGTGTTGAGAAGGCATTCAAAGGTCACGCGTTTCATTGAAAAGATCATTTACTAGATGCGATAATTATTTCATCAGTCAACAATGCTGAAATAACATGATATATACGGGCAAGGAACATAAATTCTTATCACTTTCGTATGCTCAACAATTTGTTTAACACCCACACGATCCATATTTACATACTATAAAAGATAGCGAAGAACAAACTTTATGCACTTTTATGCACATTCATTAGATCTTAGATTTTCAATTGGCACCTTCAATTCTCATTTAGACCTTACAATTTGGAAGAAAATTATATAGGTGGCAAACCTTTAGTATACTTTAAGTATGGCTGTGCGCGGTTCACCCGTTTTTCTGCTTGCACCAGTTCTCGGGCCGGTGCACCGAGCTGTGTGAACCTTGATAAAATCGGTGCTTTACTGTATATCTTCAATCATAACTAATTCATTTTAACTTCCATCTGTTGTTCATTATATTCATTTGAAGCATACAGTAGATTAATTCAACTAGGAGAATATTGTTCAATTCAATTTATCACTTCTATTCAAACTTCAAATTTCTATGTCATGAAAATGAAACCTTTTGAAAGTCACGGTTATATCACAAAATAACAGATGGATTTCCTGATGTTGAGAAAGAAATGACAAACACTAGATAATTCAAGATCAAATGATGAACCATTTTAGGCCACGAAGTCTCAATTCCCGCGACTTAAGAATTTCGGAATCTCATAGTGACTACTGCATACTCTATACCGCTGTTCCTCTTGCCAAGGTATATGCTGTATTTGGCATTCCAGTGA
The DNA here is from genome assembly GCA_907163375.1 of Prostheceraeus crozeri. Classification (NCBI taxonomy): domain Eukaryota; kingdom Metazoa; phylum Platyhelminthes; order Polycladida; family Euryleptidae; genus Prostheceraeus; species Prostheceraeus crozeri. The sequence goes on along the minus strand of CAJQUW010008964.1, from coordinate 773,276 downwards.
CCAGCGATCCAAACGAAAGATTTTTCGGTACTCAATTTTTGTCATAATCATCACATTACAGCGGCAGCTTTAAGTTGAACAATGTCGGGATATTGACATTCTCGCATTCTAATTCGTAGATAACGATGACATTGCTTCGAATCCCTCTATATTTCCTGATGTGCTCAGTTATTTTGAAAAATAATCAAAAATAAACTCTCTTTATTACATATTTTTTGAAAGAATCAATTAAAAGCCCGCCGCGTCGTAGTAATTTAATAATATGTATATGATTTTGGTTTTCATCTAGCTTAAGAGTTCCGTATGGGCTATTTTACAGACGTATGGTCGAAGTGTAATGAGATGGTCAAGTGTTGGAAGTATTGAAAGTACATGTATAATTAAAGGAGGCCTATGTAGGTCTGCTTCAAAGTCTTAAGCACTATTTGAATCTTCCTAATGCTCTACCGAATTTTTTTCCTTTGCGTTGAAAATGGTTCTGGACCCGAAACGTCCGCTGATACAACTAAGTGTTTTTTAATTCAATTTCCGGCATAAATCAGATAGAAAGATTACATATATTTTCGAAATTGAAAAGTTACTAGCAAATTTGCACTAAACCTTAGAAAACATCAACACTTATTATGAAAGATTGAGACCCTGTCACCAAGAATTCTGAATTCCAAATGACTGTTACTAGAATCTAGAACACGAAACAAAATAATATTTCGCCTATGCTTTAATAAGTACTTTAGATTAACTTTTTGAAATTTTCGGTGCACGTACATCGTGTATCAAACCCAGGGGACCGGTGCGAACAGGTGCGGCTAGCACACAGTCCTACTTTCGGGTAAAGGCTCAGAATTTGCATTTGGCATTCAATCACACATTGTTTAGAAATTTAAAAACACGAAACGAGCAAAATCCACACACACTTCTTTTTCGAAGAACATGCCTAAATTGTCTACTTACCACTCAAGCAGGTATTTAATGAACTAGTGTTATTTGTTGTCTTGAGCCTTTGAGCTGCATACTCTTAGAACTGAAATTGTTACCTTGCTATTATGATTATAGTTTGCTATTGCTATTAGAAGTAGCATCAATGTATTGGAAGTATCATTAATGTATAATGAAGTATCATTGATGTATATTATGTATTTATCATTAATGTATTTTGTATTTTTTTCAGGTTTAAGAGATTTGGTACTACTCAGCGATTCCTTGCTTGAGGTGACTTTAACAATCTTCGTCATCACTACGGATATAAGCTAAAGTACGCCTGTGCAAATTTTCCATGATTCGATTCGACTCAAATCTTGCCGATTCGCAGGTCCCTAATAAATTGACAATTGATCAATTCTTATCTTGACTGCTACGTAGCAAATGCAAAAATATAAAAGTAGAAATGAAGAAAACCACAATTGTTCTAGGTGAACTTAGTTAGTTTAAAGAACTTTTAATTCATCTAAATTAACCGCCTAATCTGTAAATTATTCACCTAAAGTTACCTATCGTGTTCCCACCTTCGCTCAACCACTACAAATCTGCTTCACTCTCCAAGATATCTACTGTCCTCAGTGTCAAGAAAACATTTCCTATCTCATGCAGCTAATGCCTGGAACAATCTCCCAAAACACGTCACCTCCAGCTCACTGTTGAGTACTTTTACGAAAAGTTTAAAAGAAGTTGATAGGTCAGAATTTTATTTTTTGTTGTACAATGTCTGTTTTTAGTTTGATGCTCTTAAATATGTGATAAGACCTTGAATCTCTGTAGCATATGTCTTACGTAATAAAGTTCGTTTTCAATCAATACCTTACATATATCAAATACAAACAGAAGCACCTGTAATACAAGACAAAACTGCAACTTTCAATTTCAATATATCGCAACTGCGAAGCTGTAAAGACAATGAAATGAATACGTAAATGCTTGGGCTAAAAAAGGGTGTCAAGTCAAAATGGTTCTCTTACAAAACGTAGTGATTAAAACTGTCCTAGAGAAAGCCTCTAGATAAAGTTCGAAGAACGTTCCGAGGAGCATTAAAAACCTATACTTTGATAAAATTTCAGCCTGAAAATCAATTGCCTCTGATAATTTGAGAGTAAATCTATTTAGAGCTGCATATTATTATCTCCATAATACGCCAGAGATTTTCCGGTCAAAATTTTACCAGAAACCGCTTGTCATTTAAAATTTATTTCGAGGCTTTCCCTGAGACATTGCTACCAAAGCCTGATTTCATGACCAAATTTATAGAAAGACCATTTTTGCCAGGAACTTTGAAAAGATGTGCTGTTATTACAGACGGCAGTATCAACCAAATTGTACACCTTCATAGACCGCAAGATGGTTTAAAAGATAGATTGAACCCTTGACGATGCCTATGAAGATAAAACTTTTGTTGAATACTATTATCTATAACAGCACAGCTTTTACCAAAAACTTTATATCAATAATGCTGCCTAAGTAGAATTTAAATCTTCCCTTTACCTGACAAATTACTTGCCACTATTCAAAACTGCTCTTAGAAACCGCTACCGAAGCTGCACTACATACTATGGTCCCTGGATAAGGAGGTTCGATTTTTATATGTCACGAACACATCTTGCCAGTAATATAACAGTAATTTGATGTTAAAAGATACACAAGTAAAGTTGTCAGTAGCGTTGAATCTACATAATAAAGATAAAAGCAATCTACCAAAGTTAACCATTACCAAATATTATTGCAACAGTCACTAAATCATCAGAATTTTGTCTTAATCATCATAGTCAATGTAAAATACAGTCGAGCTATATCCAAATACAAAATCCACCTTTCAATTGATGTGGAAAAAACCGAAAAAATCCACGAAGTATTCCAGTCTTCAAGATAGAAGCTATTGGATGATGGTTATCTCCACATTCAATCATCTCTTCAATTTAAACACAGCATACTGGCGGAAATAGCAAAAATAGAACGGTAAAAACACACACAGCACAGCCCAGACTTAACATGTGTTAGTAGACGAAGATCTAATTTCATCATTTGAAATGTCCATGATCAAGCCTCAGGGCAAAACTTTGGTAGACATTTATATCCGTTTAATCTTTGATTCTTTATATTTATGACTTATTTTTGTGAGGAAGAAAGGACTTTGAGCCAAAAGTATTAAATATTATTCGTTTAACTTCGCCATGGCCGCAAAAAATGCAGAAACCATGCCTTGTTATCGTTTTATTAAACAAGATATTGTTATACAGATACATAATGTAAATATAAAGGAGGGATCAATTTCTGAAGGTGTTATCAGGACTGCATGTTACATTGACTTCTGACGACAGCTTGTGTTCCAAATCCGCAATCAATTTTAATAAAGAATTAAGCAAACACCAACATCAAAGTAAACTTTGAAAGGCACCAATCAGAAAATAATTTAACTTTAGTACCGATCGAAACGTTGTGACCAAGTCTGCTGGCTTTCCATTAGAATATTCTGATTGTACTCCAATTCAAATTGGAGGCGATTGATTTCCTGTAAAAGAATCGAATGAATTTGTTTTAAAGACGTTCTCTGCAACATTATGTAGTTTAAAGTCAATTCATGGCACTATGTTTTAATTGAATGTCAAATCACGTAACTAGGCCTATATTAGAAGATACCTCTTAGAAAATTTGGCATGTTCAATCAAAAATGAATTTAAGAGGAATTCGACAAAATCGAAATATGAAAATCGAAGTGCATTACGTGGATGTGATGTGTCTATTATAATCATATAGTATTATTCTTCGTGATTGTGCCCTCAATATTGAATTTTGCAATTCTTGATACGTCAGTAAATTGAATAAGCAGAAAAGCAACTCAGAGTATAGCCGATTGTTCAATATAATCAGGTCGGCATAACTTCGGCTTGCTTTTGTATTCCATAATGAAGTATTTTTTTACTTCATTGGTATTTGCAATTCAAAATCTAACAATCAAACCTCTATAACAATCGGTGAAAAAGAAAATGCTGATTCTTTGGGAAAGAATTATGCATGGAAGAATCTCTTAATTGACCATGATACTTCAACCCTGGCTACTTTTCGCATGCAATCACCCTAAATCTGCTTTCCTGACACATTACATACATTGTTAACATGCCACATCATGTGATTCTATTCTGTCTCGGGGACCAGAAGGTTATCTGCGAAATCACGAGATTAGACATTTAACCACAACAGTTTAAAACATAGGCTACTTCTTAATTCATGACTCACACACCCAGCATGAGCGATAAAATGTTCATGACATTATTACGGAATGATAGTCACTTTACTTATTCCATGTGAATGATATTACTTAAATAATAGCTCTAATGAGGTCAGCTCCACTTTTGATTTAAGAAATTTTTCCTCAAGTAACTTATCTCTAAAGAAGAAAAATCTTCGAAACGAAACGATAAGAAATGTTTTTATGTACATCTACATGAAACTTTGATACTTCTATATTTACATTCACTCACGAAAAATTTTCTTAATTTTCATGAAATTGCTATTGAATGGCAATGTATACAAATGCAGATAAAATACATGTACAGTCAGGCGATTGAAGTGAGAATGTTTCAAACGCCATGTAAAATCATGACTGCTCTACAAGTTCTGGCGCTACATGACAATGCAAAGTGACTTGCACAGTGGCCTAGGAGTCCTTATGAGGTCACTTAAAATTAATTCTTTATTCAATCAGTAAATTGTAGATGATTAAAAGTAGTATATATCTATTAACTTGAAGATATCCAAAAAGCACATCATCTGAGATTGATTAACAAATCTGTCGACAATTATAAATATATTCATTTCATTACCTCCAAAATGAACTATCTGTCTAGATGGCTATTTTTTTAGTCAACAAGTTCACGATGTCTCCAACAATCTTCAATAAGCGTAATTCATGTTACTAAAAGTGCAGTAACTATCAGATACTCGTGCTATGACGTTGCAACTGACGGCAAAATTGATCGCTGAATCGCTAATGTCTAAGTCAAAAATTATAATTTTAATCATACAGTTATGACGACCACACCGTCGAAGAACATAGTCAATAATAGCTACAATGTTCCGCATATTAATGATGAGAATCAATAATCATCTCATCTGTCATTTAACTTGTAATTGAAGTGACAGCTACTACTGTTAGGGTTGGCTTTCAATCGGCTTACACTAGACCGAATCAAATGGAAATAACCTGATTCGTAAGCATAATTAAGACTTTTGTAAATTGTACAATCATTTATCAGAATTTGCATTTTTCAAAAACCGGATTTTTTTCCATGCGCAAATTTTGAAACTCGGGTGTATTCCATGCATACTTCACCAAAAATCCGCATATTTGTGTATGTGCAGTCACTCTGATATCACGGATAAAAAATTCTTTACGACAAAGATCTCGCCTTTTCAACAGCAGTTCAATGTCCATTCAAAGTCAATGTCATACTACTAATGGGATAATACTGAAAACGAAATAAATTAAAGAAGCTCTCACAGTGTTCATATCCTTGCGCATGTGAACGGTTCGTGTGTGTAGATCGTCAAGTTGAAGGGCAGTAGATGACATTTGTTGACGCAGTATACGTATAGCAGAATGTTTCGAGTCAAGTTGCTTTCGATAAGAATCTAATTCTTGGCGCAATGCTTCAGCCTCCTGTAGAGCGGCTTGTAATTGGAATTGCAAAGAAATCTCCATCGATTTTGATTGACCAGTGCTTTCTGAATTCTTATCACTTTGTACAACAGCTGTCTTCAAGTCAATAACTGGAAAGAAACACATTTTGATCAAAAATTTGTAGTGATAGTTTCTCGCTGTACTTAATCAGGAGATATCAAAATGAAGTACATTTAACTCTGTACAAACAGGACAACCTGGGAGCAGCACCTTTATCCGGAGTGATGAATTACCACTCAATTTCGGATTAAATTGCCCTATTTGTTGTCATGATATCATCATTAATGCATGGTCAGGAAAGCAACACTTTGGTTGGCTTTGAAGCATGTTATATAATTTTGCTGCATGCATCAGTTGTCTCTACGTACAAAGACTATAAAAAAACTACAAGAGACTCATCCTCATCAGTGTCCCAATTCTGAATTTTTGCAGAATTCGCGCCTCGGCAATTTTTTCGCGCCTACCACAAAATTCTCATAAGTCAAGTTTTCCGCTTGAATTAAGTGTACAATACAATAGCACGCTTGTTACCATAAACCATCGCTGTTATATTATGTTGATATATTGATCAATGCTTCGTTCAATTTATTAACATATCATCATTTTATGATCGCTTCATTTTCATGTAATACAATTCGCCTATTTATGCAAAGTATGTATTTATGTTATTAACAAGTATCAAGAAAAACCAAATATATCCAGTCAATCTTGTATATTGCTGAAAATTCTAGCAGATCAGTTAAGTTTGGGGATTTAGTAGGAACACCCTGGTTCATGGGTTACTTTTCGTTTCATAAGTTCTCGAAAAACTTTGTCAGTGGCCTTCTGTTTCCGCTCATCCACCCTCTTTTCAATCAGGTGCTTCCTGTACTTTTAGCATTTTTTTTCTGGTCCATCAAAACCTCAATTTTAGCTTGCTTAAATTCACTTTCTTTCAGATGCTTATTCGACCTTTTTACCTCTTCGAGTGACGGATACATATCCTTCATATTTTGCAGTTTCTTTTCTTTCTCCAACCTCAGCTGCTCTGCTTTGAGCCGCTCGCTGTACGCAGCGTGGGCGTTGTAAAAATGTTCCATCAAACTACTAGAGATGGGCAAAGGTCTAGTGTTCCAATTCATCGCGCGTAGGCACGACTTGCTAACAACTAAAGTCCTAACAGTTTCTTTTCTGAGGTTCGATCTCTCCTTCGTAATTATGTCAGGCAGCATGCTGAACTGCCGCTCTACATCTGCATTTGCGGAAGAATGATAATCATCGCTCGTGCCAATTTCACAAATGTGGGGAAGCTCCTCTCAGAATCCGTGAGAGGCGCACTTTGTCGGAATCGAGCCTCAACTTCCAATGAAGTTCTTTCTTCAGGACTGATGACACTCGGCAACAGATCAGCAGCAGTACTGACCCAATGCTCAAAGTCAGGACTCGCTTGGTCTTGTGGCGCTAGAAGTCATTCCCGAATGGCAAGTAGTCCAACAGTTTAGCGGTGCCTTTCTCGAAGAAAGCGTGTACTTGTTTCGCGACGGTTGACTGATCACTACTAGTTGAAAGAGCATTAAACGATTTCTGGGCATCTGATCCAAATGAGATGTTGTAGAGACCTAACCAAATTTCATCCTTTACATCGATCTTCTAAGCAGGTTTCGATAGTATGGTCAGCTTGACAAATCGTAGAGGCCATTTCTCGGTAAGAGTCATCATGGAGGTACTTTTGTTAAAATTATGTGCTTTGACAACAACAATAAAATCGTCAATATAGTCAATTATAAATTTAAGAACAAATCATATAATGTTATGTTTACAATGAAAATCTTCAGATTCGCGCCTCGATCTCATAGTTCGCGTATTCGCGCCATAATCGGGACACTGATCCTCATCCTTACATTAGTTCTGTTTACATGTATTTTAACTATAGACTACTGCAAAAAATAGAGATGTACCGACTATACTCTATGGTACTGGCAGATAATCGGCAACTTTTCTATCATTCCGGTTATCGGTCGATGTTTTAAAGAAATGTCGATATTTTGCTAATATTAGTGCTTTTAAAATTGATAATAAGTAATTCATTTTTATCATATGCATACATGGAGTGATTATCTAAAATATGAATGAAAGTAAAATCAAATAAATGCAGTGATAAATATACAATTACACATTTACACAGCGCAATCCAAAATAAGGATGACTGGCATTATAACTAAATGATTTATCAAGGACAATGAGCCGGAAACCCCTTTGAATTCCTGACAAAATAGTGTGACACTATTTATAAATTGCAGGGTTGTTAATTCTATACTTCTTTAGGGTTTTATATTCTAGTTCTAGTTGGGCATTAAGCTTAACTGGATATTGTAGAACCTAGAAACAGAATTATAGTAGGGAACACAGACACAATTCACATAATCTCTTCAAGACAAACATTTCAACAGGAAAGCTAAAGCAATGAGTTAATGTCAAGCCTGCCAAAAGTCCACAATAAAGCATAGCTTGGGCATGATGGATCCATTATTCCAGTATACGAATAGTAACATAAACGGCACTTTCTTTCGCTAAAAATGTTTAAATTGGGGCCATTTTTTGCAGTCAGCACATGAATTCACTGAAACGTGCGAGTATAATAGTGAAATGTTGACACGTTGAGTTGTGTATTGTGAGAAGCAAAAAGTCTGAAGGATGGATAGGTTACATGTGCGAATGCTTTGTATACGACATTATAGGCCGCTATAATATTATTTGAGCCATTATACCGGCTCCGGCAGTGCTGATAATCGGCCAATGTTAGATTTTTGCCGATAAATGATCGGCATCGGTTATCAGCAAAATTTCACATATCGGTACATGTCTCATACTGCAATAAAATTAATTCTATGTCAACTCCTAAATATGATTAGTCGATGAAATTGACCAAACGACACTGTAAACGAAAAAGCACAAATATTCATAAAAGAAGCAATTCAATTAACTGCAAATGTAATGGCGAAGTTTGCAGGAGTATCTCTTAAGACGAGTAAATAGTCTATAAATGCACCGGTAACATTTGCGATGAGTTACTGTACATATTGGTAACCGCCCATTTACAAGCACATTGTATGAACGTCTGACGAGCAAACAAATTGATTCTCGGCTTGACTTCAATTGACAAACTCACAAGCACTCGAAACACGACTTTCAGAGAGCAAAAGCAATCACACAGCTTGAGCTCACAATCAAAAGAAATATAGGAAGACGAATATTGTGTGGGATATATAGATGGGTATACGCTCCACGACTGATGAGGCCCAAAAGGACGAAACATGTGTCGTGGTGGTTACATCTGTTGATATTTAATAAATTATCAATTGCACTTGTCTGAACATGCTGGGAATAACGCCTGCGTGAAGCGCCTCAAGATCGGATGCGGCAATAAGTGGTTGAACAATGCAATCCGCCATCTACGTGCCTGCACTTAAGTAGTGCCTTCCAGGCCAATTTCGGCGCAATTGGTAAGATAACGTGCGAAAGTATGCATTTAAATTAAAAAATCGCAAGTTTAGTCTTATGGTCTCGAGTTGGACGATTTCTTGAGCTTGCACAAATAAAGCGCTTCTATATGTTGTAGCACTCATTTTTCCAAAAAAAGAAATCGGATGTTCTATATCAGTGCCAACAATATTTCAAAGACAGGAGGCCTATGCACGCGACTACAGTACATATAAGAAATTCTGACCACAGCACCTAACTTCGACTACAAAAACAGTATCTAAATTTCAAAATCCGAATAATCCAGACAGGCAAATTTGGAGAACTTTAAGGGCAAAAAATCGGGACAGGCGATTTTTTGTGGCAAAAAATCAGGACCTCTCGATAAAATGGGGACAGTTGGCAGCCCTGCTACCCATGACTAATGAGGCCAAATAAGCCGAAACATGTCTCGCGGTGGCTACATCTGTTCAGATTTGATATGTATATCCCTTTCCGCTTCTTTTCAACATACAGTAAGATATATACGAAGGATAAGTCACTCAACGCAAGGTGTTCAATAAACAAGGTGTCAACCCTATTGTGGCTCATCAACCGTAATTTCATCTGGTACTGGAAGCATTACTCAGGATGAAAGGGCGTTCAACTGCTACTGCATGTAGTTTTACTGCAACAGTAAATACCTGTATAATAGCATATGATCTCAGTAATAATTGTCGTCTTTTTATCAATTAGGTAGCAAATGGTCTGAGGTTTCACTAACGCAATAATCAAGTAATACAATATCTTCAATAATTAAACTAGCATTTATGTATAAAGTGGATGTTCTGTTCATGTAAGCCGCGCGCGCCTGCGAAGCGGTGCAGGGAATAATATAAAAGATTAAACAATGAATGCAATATCATTGTCATCAATCTATTTGGTCAGACCAACATTTACTTATGAAACAATTCGACGCGAAAAAGTTATCAGTTAGCCAAGCTGCTGTATTATTATTCAATCTTACAAATTTTCACCGATATGACGGCCTGTTCACGTAAAAAAGATTTTCAAATTACATCTTGCAATTTGCAATTGCTAACTAATAACTTTTTTGATTTAATTTAAATATTCTGCTTAAAGAAAATTATATCTCATTATTGAAATTCGACGCGAAATATGAATTAAAAGATTTTCTGTTATTTATCCTCTTGTAGTTGATGAGACAAGATCGACAAGATATTATCCTACTTTTGATACCTTTGTTTGTTTCGTTAAAAACGTTTTTGAAAAATTGAAATCGGCAATTACATAAAAGTGCAATATTATGTGATTGCAATAACTGATGGAAAAGATTCCAAAGTAATTTTAGAAAAAAGCATTACGCAAAGTGTATAGGTCCCAAACATTTGTGTCAAGTATGTGAGGCGATGCCAAGAAAAGCCCAATCTACGTTTGGTCACGGGAATGACTTCATAATGGATCGCAACCAAAAGCAATTTGAACTTCTGTTTTTCACTTTCGACGAAAATCATCATTATGTAACTGGGATTTTTGAAAGCACTGCGTCGGTTGGTGGATTTTTATCGCGCAATGCCTAATTTCACACTTCAATATTCGTTTCCAATTTACTGCAGATTTCGGAATTCTACTGTCTCAGTTACAATTATTGAAAATCACATAAAATCACTCTTCCGAGGTATTTAAGAGCTAATTCCGCAGTTGGTTGAGATTCCAGGATGATTTCCCGGTCTCGAACAATGAGTAGTTTGCTTTTTGATATCGAATTATTTGCTTAAACTTTTCCATCACATGAAACTTGCTGGCAATGTCGCCAATGTAGCAATAATCTCACCTCCAACTGTTGTTCGTCGGCGTGACTTTCTTTCGTCAGAAAATATTTTTCGGAAAAACTTCGTGGTTCCTTCTTTGGGGATTTCTTCTTCACCGTCTCTCAATATTGCAAGGGCTCCAGGTTTAAGGCCTCGGCCTAACCCTAAATCCACTTGACGCTCGTTCATTCACGCACACCAAGTATCCGTCCCTCTAGAACATAAAGCATGATAGCTTACCATCAAATCAGAATAATAAGAAAAGGCAACGTAAGAATAACACGGCATTTGAATATTCGCGGAAATCCTTATTGGGGTATTTTAGCAGCTACTAACACTTCTGAGACATGTGCGAGTATCAGATGCATTTGCTGCATAAAAAACAGATAAAACAGAAAACAATTTTGCAACCTATGATTCTAAATCAAGCAATTAGTGTTTTCGAGTCATGGCAATATTTCTTTGCGAGATCATTTACATGCCTTGTTATTTTAAATTAAAAAGCAATGATCATAAACTTTAAAAACTGAATGCGGATCTACTTTTGTAATGATCACTCCTTTCAAAATGCGAACCTTAATAGTTTATTGCTGACTAACTTAGATCACGATTCCGTGACTTTCCCTAGTTCAGCGAAATTAATTATGTTAACTTCGGCGTGTTGTAAGTGTCAATTTCAAATCATCAGTTCCTTTAGAGGATTTAACTAGTGCTTCATTCAGTTTCAGGTAACAAATCGAAAATTCGTCCGTAGCCTGCTTTCTGGTTAAATTGTAAACAAAATAAATTCGATTTTACCACTGTGGCATAGAATCTGTCTAATGTTGATTCTTTCATGGTTGAAGCATTATAAGAATGTCTAAGTGATACGACATATTTGAATGTCGCCAATGTCCATCCGCGACCAACTAATATTTATTGTATAAAAATAATTGAAAACTATGATTTATCATCAGCATTTATCATAAATACAAAACATTTTTTATCGCTAAACTGCTGAAAGATCAACCGACGTCATCGTTCGGACACAAAGACCTCCATTGCTCCAATATCTTGAAGCAACATCCAATACGTCACTGCAACCTCCATTGCATTCAGAAAGAATCAACAATTGCCTTACTCTCCAATGGCGATGGCGAGCCATACTCATTACTATTCATTCTTCTTGTACATTTATCATTGCTTCATTTTCATTTGCTTCTTGATGATCGACTGTAACCACCCGATGAGAATCGACGAAAGGTCTCGTGGCAATACATAAAATCAACAGAATGCTGATTTTTCTTATTTGCGCCGCATTGCAACCATGAATTGTAAAAAAAGTTAATTTGATTTACTTCAGTTATTTGGATGCGCATTTGTGTGAGCTATACTTGGAGATTCAAGAGCTCAAGAGTCAACATCGCTGTGATGATTATGAGATCCAGTATTAAAACTTGTCGATGAAACACATACCATATCGGTGATGAGTGCTTCTGATTAATCATGCCAGCTCCGACAGCCGTGAGCGGATTCAGTCCTCAGTCTTCTTGTGAATTAGAAAGGGAAAATATTGAAATATTCAATGACCTTGCTCGCATTCTCCACGAACTGCCCCATACAAGACGGATCGATCTGATGAAAGACTGTGATCACGGCAATAGAATAGGCCTGTCTGCTTGGTTACATCGTCCAAGAAGTCATTTATATATATGGATATCTTGGATTCGACAACGGAAGATCATATTGATGAGAAGCTTGAGTCTAGTAGTTGCCCGGAGTGCTCTAGATGAAACCAATGAAACAGTGCAAGCTTGCAAATGTGCAAACGAAGATGCAGCAGCGCTACTCGATGGCGAAGTAAATCCATTGCCACTGCCATCAGATGAGCTTGGCAAGTGTTGCTGCGACGAAAAGCACTCCACGTCTCAAAAGCATATTTTCGTGCCTGAATTCCCTTTGGCGCCTCTTCGACTTATCTCTTAAGCGTACACGAAAGTTAGAGTCAGATCAAGAAATGTTGGAAAGCAACTAATTGTCCCTTGTACAACCTAGCGATACGGTCTAATCATCAAACTATCGACCTGTGACGTACGTCTGTTCGAGCTTATTGGCTATTTTCGTAGTAATGTAAGATACACTCACAACTTGAGACCATCGGTGCTCAGCAGCTGGATGATAGCCATTGGTGCCAGGACACGAATATGATTGAGTTGCAAGTCATCCTCTGACCATTTCGTATGCCGTCCCTCCAACTTCAAAGATCGACTCTCAAAATATCCGAGGTCTCTGAGAAGGTTCATAGTAAATCCAACACTTACTAGAGATTCCACAGAGGCTGTAGGCTGATACATCGGCCTACAGCGATAGGCACGTTGAGTTTTCGGAGAGAAATCTAACAATGTCCGCAAAACCAACGTTAGATAAATCTCCATAAACCAATGATTGCTTCGTATCTTGACAAGCCTGCCATGCTTCTGAATCGACGTTCATCAGGTAGTGGCATAGAAAGAGCTTCCAAAGCTATACGTAGTAATCTTCGAACAGATTTCAGTTGCACAAGACCCCGACTATGATGACAGAAATAAATTTGATTGCTGAAACTTTCAATTTACAAATTTCCGAACTTCTTTATGAATGACAAGGGTTTCGAAACTATTTGAAAACATGTGATCGAAATCAGTGCCACAGACAACCTAATCAAGCTACATTCCGGGGGAGATTTGCTATTGGGCTCCCAATGCCGTCGGACCATGTAAATAGTGCTGTGTGTGCGCCTTTTGGAACAGGGTACTTGGAAACGCCGATTTTGCACTTTAGCACAATTTATCGTACGTTTAAAAATTAACGCATTTTACTATCTTTTTATTTCTAGTGTTACACAAAGCGTACTCATCACCTTGTCGATCCACGAAATCCTGATATCCACACCAACAACATCGAAGGTCTCTTGTGTAGCAACAAAAAGAGTCTCAAACACCTCAACGGAACAAGTCGTTCGCTTTTCCAGTCACACATCGACGAATTGTTTGGCGCTGGCGTAATGATGCATTAGATAGCAAAAGTTTCTGGGCAAGTTTATTCTTGCAGTGAATGAACAATATAATTGATCATTTCAATTACAAGGATAAAATTACGAATGGTGTGAAATCTAATGTTGTTTATTTATACACGTGTGATCGCCGGCCAAATGCGATATATCGGCTGCACGAGGCGCCATCTTGCCACTCGTGTAAGTGAGCACTTGAAGGGATATCCATCTCCTACTCAGGTGTCGATGCATGAACATCCACCGAAAAGTGAAAATTTCTAGATTGGCAAATCTAGAAATCTTCTGTTTCTGGAATCTATTGTCCTAAAGAATAGCACAAATTATATTTCAAATGAAAGAAGCAGCTCAGTACAACTGTGCTTGAAATTGTAATTGAAGAGTGCAATATCTAGGTCGGTGCCATGGTCAGACAGCTACTGGTGAATAGAACTCTTTTTATCACTCGTTTGTGCATTTCCTGCATTTTGAATATAAACTCACATTGTCATTGTATTCAGATTTTACCACTGAAGATGGAATGTTAGCATTCTGAAACATGTTCGGTCAATATAGAAACTTTGTTTTCCTTTTTAAAAAATGATTGAACATGTATATAATTTTGAATAATACAGCGGACTTTGTACGTTTTCTAGTTTACAATTGTTTATGCTCTGTAATAGAATAAAATACGCTAAACTGCAAATTAATTTTACTGCAAGAAACAAGATACGCTAAAGTGAAAATACCCCTTGAAAACGATCTCTTCCACAATTGATCGCATCACAACTCATATGCCACGAAGACAATTTCCGCAACGCACATAGAAAATGTCTTGAACTAATAATGCATCACCAACTTATTGATAAAGTGGATTTCCGCTTCATGTTTGAGTATGTTGTTGTTGACTGTGAACGTCTCATCAAATATAAGCAATGGTTCGCATGAAGATATGCTGTTATATTAAGTTACACAATGGCACTGTTAAGACATTGAAAGAAGAAGCTTCAAAAAGCCGATACAAACAATTGTACATTCCAATGTCGGCCGCGACAAAAACCATCTACATTCTCATTGTCTGCTTTTGAGTTTTGTCCTTGAGTAAGCAGTGACATGGTTTGGAGACCAAAATTCTGGTCTACCTCACTGATAATTATAGCATTTCATGTTGCACAAAACTCTATGACCACCTGTATATTAAATGAGATTATTTGCAAAAATACTGAAACAGAAGAATAGAATAAACGCGGTGACGACTTTCGTACACAATTTTCCACAAAAGATGATCATATTTATGGTAATTTTTCCAAAATCGTGTCTAAAATTCCTCTCAATAAGTATTTGCATACTTAAACAAATAGTAACCCTTCAAACAGACCATTCATTTTCATTTTCAATAGCAACATCTTTGTGAATTAGAATATTGTGAAATCTATGGAATCTATTGATAGATTGCATTATGTTTGAGAGATTGATGATTTTTGTTTCAATGTCCGCTCTCAGATACCTTTGACTCAATGCAACTGGCTATTAACCAAAGATATAATTAACAATCATCGTCAAATTCTAAATGTGGAGATTATTTCTCCGTGTCTGTAATCTATCAAAATGCTATTGCCAATATCTTTGACATCGAACAACAACTTAATCTTAATGATTGATGTTCGTTGTTTGTGTGCTTATGTATGTATGAATGTGCTTAGGTGGTGTCCCGATGAAGTCTGCCATAGTCAAATATATTTTGGAGATCAATTTAGTCAGTCAGTGTCAATCACATTTTAATTGCTGTGTTCTAACTGCTGTTTTTCAGCGACAATTATTTCTCAAACTTAGAATCGCCGTGGATGTTGAAATAAAGATATAAAGTAAATGATAAGAGATATATGTGATTGTTGAACTATCTCTATGACTATATTTAACTGGACATGAGAATGGAAAAATCTGAGGCATATTTCGAAAACGCAATGGACAATCGATGAGCAACTGTCGAGATCATTTAAGATATTGTTAAAAAACGCAAGTAAATTTATGAGCTGTTTTAAGTCTATTTTTAAAAATGTATTTCGAATTATGAGATCAGCTGCTCTGAAAATTTATGATGAATTTTATTGTTTGATTAATTCTTTTTCAACATATTATTCACTGATAATTCAGTCGGGACTGATAATTGTGCTTTCAGTAACTCATGGAACTCTACGAGTCTAAAAACGACTACATACTAGTAAAAAATGACAATGCAATTTTCTGCGATCGGATAACTGGAAAATTAACAGCTCAATCAGGTACCGTGTGAATGACTATTTTGCATGATTCGAGTAACATAGCAAGATTGTTAAATCAATTTTCCATTGAATGAAGCATGCTGTGTGAGCGATCAGTTAATCTACTTATAATTTGATATCCTGCACAGTCATGATCAGAAAGAAATATAGCCCCTCCTGAAACTGCCCACCAGTCTGTGCGTCCATACCGGCGTATTTCATTGCACAGTTTGCATTCATTGAAATAATGTTTTACAATTCTGCTACATTTAGACTTAAACTTTGTTTTGTCTGCTAGTCGCAAGCTTCACTTTTACCTCCGAAAATATCAAACAATGTAAAAATTTCAAAAATCCTTTCAAGGCAGACAAGTCAAATCTGTATTCATAAAAATCGGCAGCAGCAGCAGCAGCCCACAAATCACATAGGTCTTAGGCTATAACTACTCCTGGAGCTTGGCCTGACACAAGGTCGTCGGCAGGTGTATTTAGAGGGAGGGCAACCTATAACACTTTGTCGGACCGTCAAGTTTTGAAAACATCTGTCAATCAGTGCTGACATCTATCAAATGCAACTACTTATTCCATAATTCACTTGTGCAGTTATGCATACAGTTATTGCGTTGCTGAAAAACATTTGCTTGATCATTGTTGTAGAGACCGTTTTATTAATCGTTTACACAGCTGAAAACTTGGAATTTTCTTATCATTGCCGGTAGTTTTCAAATGCTGTTGCAAAGTCGACTAGCAATTTCCAGCTCGAAACGTGTGCTAATTATATTGGCCTGCTTTGTTGGTTGCTGAATGTAGGATCCGACCGCACACAAAATTAATTAATCAATATTGTTTGCTTGAGATGTTCGCATTAAATAAGTTTTCGCTTGTTTAGTAGTAATCGGTCATCCTGTCAATCATAGTATTTTTCGGGCATTCGGTGACTCCTCAGACCCGTTCATGCAGTCAAATCTTTTCGCAGAGCTGGCTAGAGACATCGTGTACTGTGGCGCGTGATGTTTGCTTGATGCACATTTGAATTTCTCGATGAAGGATTTGCACAGTGGTCAATGCTAATTTCAAAGTTTGCAAGAGAACGGATGGACCGATTTCCATAAAACTTATTTATTCTTGGAGCCAATGCAAGAAAATTCTGTCATTATATCAGTCGTTTATATTGCCTTATAACTTAAACGAAAATGCTCTAAATTTTGTCAAAATTCAGAAAATATTATATCGTCTAAAAGCCTAGTAGAAGACTGATTCAATGGTGTTAATCGAAAATGTGCATCATGTGCAGCTCCCTTTGTGGACACCAGTATATAAAATGATTAAAATTGCATTACATAACTAAGCGAACATAACATAAGCAGTCTGCCAAATCAGCAAATGAATCCTAGCCTTTCACATGGTATAAAGTTTTTGACATTGACTTTCTCATTCAATGAATACGATTTGAATAATTTTGGCGACAATTTTATGATGAATCTTATTCGTGGTGTGTCATTTAGTACATTCACGCAATCTTTATCTCAATTGATCATTAGACAACTGATGGATGAATCATGCTGTCAGTCAATTTTCATTGAAAAATTCAATCGTCAATTTTCTTTTGTAAAGCCTACTGACCTCAACCGACCACTTATGAAATTCAAATATATGCCAAAATAATTTACGGAATACAAGGTCTTGTATGGTATAGAGCTTGTCAGAATTGAACCACTTCTTCTATGCGAAAATTTCGTTTAAAAATGGGCTAACATTTTTGCATTTATTTATGAAGCGGTCTGTACTTCATCCTGGTGACTTATGCTTAAGGGATCTTATTGGCGCTTGCCATAGACCTATTATCATTGTTGAATAAGTTAAGCTGTCGCATAGTATCGTCCACTTGTTGCACGATAACAGTGCAAGAAGTCACATTGACGTAGTTGACCAAGCGTCGAGAGAGGTTAGCCATTTTTTCCTAAAAGTTCAATGCAGAACAAAGTATCAGGACTCTTCCGATGAATGTTTATGGGTCGCTTAACAAATAAAATATTGCGTAAAAAAAGACAAGGCCTTCGGCGTACAGCATCAGGTCCTTCTAATGGTCCTGATACTTTGTTCTGCCTTCAACACTTTGGAAAAAATAAGATGTCACAGACCAGCGTATTCAAAAATTCACTTGCACCCACAGTTGTGAGACTGACACGCTTGACAAGTGCGACTTCTTTGCAAGTGCGATGCAGCACATTGAACCGATTTCTATGTAATTGCAGAAACCCTACCATAACAATTAGATCTAAAAATGAATGATTTTCAAACATAGAGGTCTTTTAAGCTAGTTCCTTGATACATAACGGTAAGATGAACATTTTAAAGATGAGAAGATCCATCTGAGCTGCTGATATCGATGCAGAAAAACTCATGGATTGCGATGTCAAAAGAGAAAACATTTTAAGACGTGCTCTAGTTGATCATTTTATGTCATAGAAGTTCATATGATTCTATGGCAAATCGACAACCCAAATTTTGCCTGTCGATAGTTTAGAAAAAAGGTTTCAGAAATCATTGTCCACGCGGACCGATATCTATAATTCATGCAACTCATATATCGAGGAAGTAATGTCAATTAGGCAGAAAACTGCGGCGGCAATTCGGTTACACCACTTTCGATTAAGCGTTCGGTCGTATAATCGCTCGTGGTGTAACCTTTAATTGCATCCGCATGTCGAATTCTATGAGCAGATTGATGGAGTGTCTATGGGGTCACCTTTAGGACCGCGTACGCCAAATTTTACATAAGTGAAATAGAAAATCGAGTTTTGAATAATTCAGAGACAGTCAAGCCAATTGCCTGTTATCGTTACGCTGATGATGCGTTCGTTATTGTACAAGATGAGAAACATCTTCAAGAACTTATTGGTCGATTCAAAGCAAATTCTGCTTTAGACTTCACGCACGAAGTTGAAAGAAATAAAACTATTTCTTTTCTGTATGTGCTCGTCAAGCCCAGTGATACTTTGACTTTTTCCATATATCGTAAAGAAACGGCAACAAGTACTTACCTGGACTTCACTTCTTTTACAGCAAAACGATACAAAATTTCCGTCATCAAAAGTTATCTACATAGAGCTTTACATATTAGTTCAGACTGGACATCTTTTTAAGAGATAGAAAGTTAAAAAGATACTTACCAATAGCCATTATCCCATGAGCATAATTGATAAGGAAATAAAACTGATTCTGAAAAAATTATTCAAACCCGAAGAAAAAGTAGAAAAAACGAATGTCATTTTTATTATTAATAAGGTCAATTGACATCAATTTACCGAGTGGAAGAAAAGAGAATCCAAAAAACTGTTAAAGATAATGTAAAAGGAAAATTTGAATCATTTGATGTCAACGTAAGAGTCTACTACAAAAATTATAAGTTGGTGAATGCAGTCAAAACGAAAATTGACTCGTTTCATTCAAACCATAATGTTGTATATCAATATCCTTGCAAGGAGAGTATATGTAATAATGCTCATTATGTAGGATATACACAATAAATTTAATGAACGTGAAAATGAAACAACATGAAAACAATGGTTCTATTAAATCTCATCACATGAATATGTATCAACAAAAACCAAGAAGTTTAATAACAAATACCGAAATTTCAGCTCGCTATGCAGATAGCTGAGGCTATGTTGATCAAAGAGATTGTACCTAAATTGAATCAACACGATAAAGGATTGACAAATCATCTGAATATCATTTCTTGATTTCTATTTCCTTTTCCTAAAACTCTTGCACTTTTTCATATCCCAGACCTTCAAAGTATATGTGTACATATCTTTGAGCTTTTTAAACTGTTTAATAGTTGAGATAATTTTGAAATTTCAATATCATTGCAGCTCACTTTTCATAATGTAAGCTTGAAAATGGTCCGTGTAAAAGAAACCGAAACGTCGCTAATTAAATACTTTGCAATGAAATGGTATTCGTTCATAATTCTAAAAACACTGACAGCAGCAGAAAAGCATGAATTTGGAAAAACATAAAAGACTCTACACAATTGCGTGAAATTGGACAAAGACATTCAATTCAATTTAATATGCAAAGAAAATCAGTTGCTACCAAATTATACGAAGATCATTAGAAAAGATCAACATAAAGAAGGAAGACAACAACAGAAGTTAAACGAAACGTACCAGTCAGGTCTTGTAGACCTCGAAATCAAGAACAACAAGACAAAATATATATATATATATATATATGCGGAACTTTTCAATATTCATACCTTTCACTGTATTTATATAATGCTCTAACAGCGTCTTGCCTATTCAGTTGGTGAGCAAACGGCCAAGCTCTAGGAGTATAGCTGTAGTACATAGCCTTCTGTATGGGTTGCTCCTGCCGATTTTTGTCTGAATATAAAATAGAATGACATGTTTTCTTTAAAAGTAATGATTAGTTTTCGATTGTATTTAAATTACGAATGCGTGAAGAGAATTGTACTACAGGCTATTCCTCAGTCTATATTAATCACCAACTTATTGCCAAGTAGCTACTCAAACAATTACTGCTGCGTTAATTAGAATTTTCAGATTGCTGTGTGAGTTTGCGATATGTTAAGTTATTTTATCCGGAGCCAAAATCTGTTACAATCTCAGTCCCGGGATCAGTATTACATGCTGGATTGATTTAAGCTTGGCAGCTGTACCTATGAGTGCAATATTACGACAATCAAACTTATAACTATATGGTTCATGCTGGCAGATAAGGATTCCAGCATCCCGAAGAATTTCTATCTCGAGATAGTGGAAGTGGGGAGCCTTTGCTATTGCAAGCTCACCATAATTTGAGCAAGTTATTTGAATAACGATTGTGTTCAAATGAGAATACGTAATCCTGAACATATCTTTCTCGGGATTGATTTCTAATCAGAAGCTGATAATGTTGCATTTAAAATCTGCGGTCTAGTGAGCAATTTTTCCCTAAACTTTTTTCGATAATTCGAGACTAAAGTCCTCACACAAAAATAGCAAGGGTTTTCAAATTTTTTCAATTATATCAACGTTATTCCTTAAATTGGTCACACTTGCAAATAATATATTTTGTTAAAAAATGACAAGGTAGAATTCTTGACTCTTCGGTCGGTTATTAAAGCAGTAGGGAACGCTGACGATTATATCTCAACGTGATGAGCAGATGCTGTCAAGTACGAATTTATTTTGTACTCTTATCTTCATTAGTTTCTCTCATTATAGACGGAGTTCTGCCATTTCCGAATGGAATCTCAATTCCGAGATTTAAATACGAAATGTATGTGAACGTTGATATAATATCCGAGGAATAGCCTACTTTAAAAACTGCACTTCATTTGCGATTCAATGGAAGGTTACATGATCAAACCGTATAATTCCTATGTTTTATTTCCGGTTTAATCCCGCAACCTTCCACTGAATTGTAAAATCACTGCAGTTTTTTTTTCAAAGTTGGCCTATTTAGATTGTTCTATGATTGCAATAATTTTACACATACGCCGGGAGCAAACTGTGATGCAAATTCTACACCTCAGGTAGTAAACAGGGGAGCCACACTACATTAAAAGCACTACACAATCAATGGGTTCCAACTGTGCCTGGCATAAAATGTATTGTAATATGTACAGATAACCATTGTGTATAGCAGGTGTCTGTGAAGACGCTTTTGGTTTACTGCTTTTTAAATCTGTGGAGATGCGACTTGTGAAAGCTTACATGCATAACAGTTAATATGCACAAAATTAGATAAATTAGCTATTATATGCTACATTTGTCTGCCTATGTATCTAGAGCGCAAGATTACCTCTTCACTTTGAATTTAAACAATTCTAAACTGCATGCGCATGTAAACGTGTACTCCGCAATATGCACTCTGAAAGTGTGAGTTATTTTTATTAAATGAAAGTATCTGAGGAAGTTGGGTTGTTATTATGGATCCTAATACATCCGTTTGTCAATCTGGAACTCCATTTTGAAATTTTGAATTGACATTATTTTATGCTCTCTTGAATCTATTTCAAAACGTTTTGATGAGTTTCCTCATGTTCTGTCTGTTTCATTTGAAAAAATAGTATCATTTCCTGAAAATCAAGTTGAAAGTAAGTTTAAATGTTTTATGATGGTGTGGCTAATAACATCAGAGTTAAATAAGTAACTAATTATCGCTCACATTGTAAATGGCGGTGTTTGTTTTTAGTGTAAATGAAAACGTTATGAAATACATGGTAGTTATCAGTCTTTTCGGAATGAGCGACTATTATGAAATACTGAAAATGAAATTAAAAAAAATCTAAATTTCATTGAAAATTTACTTCCCTGAATATATCCTAGTCACCTCAAGGTCGAAAGAAGTAGAGATAACGATAAATCCACTGAATAGTTAGATGTTAAAATCAACATTGTTTCAGATTGTTTGCAGACGTCAGTGTATCGGGCTATTTTCCTTTTCTGTGGTGTTGTTAACCTTTCCAGACTGCCTCCTCCCCCGAAAGATGGGTGTTCATGTTTTCACGAGTCAAATAATTAGAATTTTGCATATTTGATCACTCGCATTTTCAGTATGTAGTTGCAAGGACACAAAAGATTGTTAATATTCTTGTTAACAGAGGTTTTTTTGTTAAAGATCTACGTCGTGGTGCCACACATGTCCTGTATAAGCATATAAACTTGTTACAAAAATTTGAATTTTTTTTATGCAGAGAGTTTTTTCTATCGTTGTGTGTAGCAGGTGTCACTGGGTCCATTGTTCTACAGCGGGGGTTCGCCAACCAGGGCGAAGAGGAAATTGAAGGTTTCGAAGTGCTAAGCTGGTTGGTTTTCCTGTTGACGAACCTAAAATGTGACTCACCGGTGTCGAGTTATGTGTTCTACAACATGTGATTTTCGGCATCCATTGTTTTATGATAACTTTCAACACGTGTCTTGATAGAAAAATTTTGACTTTGCCTGGTTTGCCTGTGGGAACGCTCATCACTATCAGTCGTCTTAAGGACTGGCTTAATTTCTATAGCTATAAAATTCTAAAATATTCGTGTATATTTTACAATGCTGCACATCATTTGAAACGCTCTTCTCGTTGTAGCTGGTGACTTATGTAAAGCATGGAATCCAGTCTGTCTTGGTCAAGTTGTGGGACTAATCGGCAAAATCAAATACCATCCTGGTAAGTTGACAATCTTGCTAGCAATGATCCAAAAGTCAAATGCTGATGTAATTTGTTTCAAAATTCCTGCTAGCTATAAATTTCAACAGTGTAGCTATTCATCTTCATCGTGATTTCATGAAATCGTTCGAACACAAGTTTTAAGGCAAATACAAATGATGCCTTATCAATTGGTGCTTATTCCTCAATTAAGTCTCCATTATTTATCTTCAATGGTTAATACATCATTCGACAATACGAAAATGATTTACGATCTAAGTTCATTACAATAGACAAGTTGAAAAATTTCGTTTAATACGCTAAGATGGTTGTATACAATAAGTGAACGTCATCTTCCCTTACACATACACAAGATTGTTCAGGTTTAGGCATGCGGAGACAAGCGACTAATATTTTTCATTGCCAGCATAATATAGTGTAATAACTGTCGGTGCAGAAGATTGATGGGTTGTTAACCGTGGCTCTCAGGAGTCTTGACAAGTTTAGCGTCGGCAACTCGCATTCTGCAATTCGTGAGGAAAGCCTTGAGGAATACGCTTGACAGTTATTGAAAGGTATTAAAGCAAGAAAGCCCATATTTTATGTCCACGTTAACTGGCACTGTACAATCTTTTAATTATGTGCCGCACTGCCTACCAATAAGTAGATCGGCCTGTTGATCGAGAGATCTTCCGGGAATGACCAAGGAGACCCTGAACCGCATGTTCACTGGAATTTAGTGCTTAAATTGTTTAAGTATGTGGTCATCTTCTTAAAGTTTTGCATTAATGTAATTATTTGTAAATCATTTACTCATTGAGTTAGACATTGTTCCGGTGGTAAAGTGGGTTTATCTTGTTTTTTGGGTTTAAATACAGTCTATAATTACGCTTCCCCCTTTATTTGAAAATGTTACTAAGGGGTGTTCGTTAACTTCGACGCGGATTTCGAGACATTATTTTTCAGCGTCTAAGTGTCTATTGCAAAGACTTGAATGAAAGCTATGCCATTGATGTCAAGTCTCGTCGTCATCATCGAATTAGCGATCAATATCGCTATCATAGATATCTAATTTTTAATTAAATGAATCATGTCTATCTGCTGTCATTCACGCGATGCCGTTTCCTACACCAACATCACCTCGATCACCGATTTCGGCTACTGAAAGGACTGTTGTTCATGTATTGGTACACCACTATCGATCGCAAGGGATGTCAGCTTCAATCATAAAGAAAAACCTGCTTCAGATTGATGGTTGGAATGTTACGGAAGGTGGAATAAGAAACATGTGGAACAAGGAGTTGGAAGAGATTGTGGACAGAAGGGGAAAAGGTGGAGGAAGACCATCACGATCACCAGAAACGAAGAACATCATCATCGAGAATCAACAATATTCGATCTCCACCATTCAAAGATTAGTCAAAGAGCAGCGCGATCAGACCATCAGCAGGTCAACAATCTCAAATGAGTTTAAGCGAAATGGTTTGAAATCTCTTCGCTACGGATATGTGGGCGCCTTAAAAACGTTTCACATTGAAAATCGTTTGGCCTTTGCTGATCGCTTTAAGGACGAACCCGTAGAGTTCTGGGAAAGATGCCTCTTCACTGATGAGAAGATGTGGGAGCTGGACTCAGGAGGTGTGAACCGACAAAACAAGCGTCTGCGAGCCCATAGGGCCTCTGAGGTTCCACCGATGGATAAAGAACAGTATGCAAGAAGATGGCATGTCTGGGGAGGTCTGTCGGTCAATGGGCTCTCTAATCTTGTTTTCCTCTCACACTCGGTGGATGGCAATTCATACAGAGCTCTTCTGATGGACAACATGGACAACTTCAAGCAGTTATTCCCTCAATGGAACACCATGACATTCGAAGATGACTGGGCTCGTCCACACACAGCTGAAGAAAGCGTCAAGTTTAAAGAGCAGCATTTTCCGAACTTTTTTCGGACACGTCTTCGTGAGAAGGAGCATGAATGGTATGCCCCTTCAAAGATGGATGACTTATGGCCAATTGAACGAATATGGCGCCATTTGGTTAACGTCGTCTTCAATGATTGGCCATTACCTGGGTCTGATGATGAGTGGAAAGAAAGGATTCAGTCTGCGTGGGACAATGTCTCCGTGGAGTTGTGCGTGCGACTTATCCATGAGATTCCGGCCAGACTTCATCAGATTGCCAACAATAATGGCACAAAAATTCATCCGTCTTGGCGGTGCAAAACCTCACAGCATCGGTGCAGGTGCAGCATTTGTGATCCGCAGGATTCTAGTGATTCCTTCACAGAAGCTAGTGAACTTCTCCTGACGGAAATTGAATCTCAGGAATATGATAGTGAATAAAGCAAAGCCAACGTGTCTTGTTTTTGTTTAAAAGAAATTCTACCTGATCATTTTGCTTTTATTTCGCTAGTAAGGGTCACATACGAAAGACACAGTCTGGGAAGCATATTTCATTCATAGGGGAAACTTCAGGATGTTAGAAACTTATGAAATAATTATCTAAAAGCCGCGTCGAAGTTAACGACGAAGTTGTCATAAAGCGATTGATAGTTTCAGCTTAGTTGTGCTAATTCAGATACCAACAGTAAATGAACTTCAACACTAACAAAAACAGCCGATGGAAATGATCAAGTACTCACTCTTATTCCTCGTTTATTGTCAATGATTGATGGAAATATATTAAAACCTTTCTGTCAATTGACGAAATCATCAGTGGCTAGAATACTCTGTTCTGAAGTAATCGAATGTGAGGTTGGGAAATTGAAAAGACCCTCTTATGAGCGCACGATAAATAAATCCAATAATTGTATCCCTATTTCCTATCGTGTCTTTTCATAGTCATTTGCTGGTTTTGGGTTACATTACCTTGTATCTTGAGTCGATTGATTTTCGTGTTATCATTTCAACATTGCCGCAGCAATCGCGAAACCCTTCATTCTTGATATTCCTTTATTCCAAGTTTTCGTTTACATTAGTAATTATCTTGAGTCGATTGACTTTCATGTTATCATGTGACTGGCGCTGTAGAAGTTCCAAAACCCTTCACTCTCGATATTCATTTATTTGAAGTGGCATTTTAATTAATTAATGAACTCGTTATTCCTTTGATACTTTCAGACTCCGTATGGCGATTGCTTTTAATTCGGAACAGTGAACTTGTTGGTGTTCTTCCTGGCGGTGCCACTGTCTATCGTGTGAATCGAATCGCTGTCCTGCCGTTGACAGCTGCTGAACCGGTCGATCTTGATATTGAAGTGAGTTATGAATGGCCATGAAGTTGCTTTCATCTGATGATGCAATAATGATGGAGTTGATGATCACTCATCGAAGCGTATTCTGTAGGTTGATCCCGTTGAAGTAGTAATGGAAGCCAATTAAGAAAGCAACAATAATCGTATGACAAAACTGGTTCATTCACGTCATTTGACCGTGCCGGATTTTTTTTCTCGAAAACACTTCCAATTTTTCACACAAAGACATTCACTTCTTTGTGTTTGAAGATGCAGATATTCACATTTTATCGTTAATATTTGCGCCCGCAGTTACTGTATTATGTACTGCTCTTGTTATTACAATGACTTAACATTTTGCTAGAATTTGTTCGTATCCTTCCGCCTTATTATCGAGAGCTAAAAGTACTTTCAATATCTTCATGGACTGAGGTTGTAAGGTTAAACCACTGGTAAATTCTTGCATAAAATCCATCTCGAGAAATTGGTTTCTTGCTTATACGTGTGATTGTTTTTCAACTCGACAAATACCGCGATAAAAAATTACTCTATTATCCTTATGCTCTCGTGCATACAAATACAAGTGTATAATTTGGAATTAAGTTTTAGCTGTTTCCCCAGATTTGGAGAGACCTTCCTTTTAGTTCATTCCATACACGTTCGGACTGGCTCCGCCATGTGGTGCAGCTTGAAGGTTAGGGGCTGAAGACCTACTTTATGCAGCCACATGGTTCCTCCATGCATAGCGGAGCATATTTTGGTTTCTTCTGTTTCTTGGTATTCATTTTTTATAATTTTTGGTTAGCTTCTCGTCATGTTTCATGTCGAGCTCCCATCTTTAGTTCGTAGATATAAATAAAAATTGATTATTAGTTTTGATTTATTTCTCGTCCCCTTGAAAGTTGGGTCGACTAGCCGTTGTAAGTATTACGCATCCTATTCTGCGAACTAGTGTATGGATCTCTATGTTTTAAGTGTTAATTCATATTTATGCGCACTAGGGTAGTTGTTTTAATTTTTTTTCTTGGAAGTTTACGGAAGTTTAATGGAAGTTAACCTTTACGCCCTGCACAAAAATCGCACGCATTTTCGCTTAGATACACTTGTCCACGATTGTATCATTGGGTTAGAATCAGTCACATGTGTAATTCTAAGCTTTACATTGGTGTCATGCCCAACTTAGTTCGTTGATAGCCTTGTACGGGAGGAAGTTCCTTTTTGTTGCCATTGAAATTGAAAATTGAAAACACTCCCTTGTAATGGCGATGTTTCTAATTTTTAAGATAGATAAAATTACAATGTTGTTTTTACAAAGTTACAACCAACTTAGCTCCTCCGGATGCGCCGCGACTTGGAGTCAATTTCCATTCTGGTCAACTTCAGATAAACAATTTATTTCTATAATCATAACAGATGCTGATGCTTTCAATGTTCTTCTGGCTGATCAAATGTAGATGAACGCTTACGAGATGTTTAGATGCCATGTAGAATAATATTCACTACAGATTCCTACAACAAAAAAATTCTTCACACCTTGATAGTGGAAACTCGCAATCTAAAGTAATCTAGAAGTGCATCACAGATAGGCAACTTCACTTTTTCTCATGTCCTCTTTATTGCTTAGCTGCATAGAAACGGTTGCATTGAAATTTAGCTGTCGGTTGATCACTAGTTGAAGAAGGACCAATGGAATTGATCAAAAATGAATCAATTATTAATACACAACTGGTATGCTCCCGCAACCATTCATGCTACAACGATTGGAAAGACAACAGAATATTCGAGGGGAGGTTTCTGAAATGAACAATATTTAGAGCTTGGGGGTATTTTTGGATGCAAATCTTGTGCTGTAGTGAAATAGATAATTCGTCGATCTGTCTGGGAGGGTCGCGATTGATGTAAACTTCTCAGTTTTTGAAATGCATTTTCAATCTTGAGCATGGAACTCATGCGGTGATGTGGTTCATGTCATAGATGAACCGTCATAAGAAAATCAGTAATCAAAAATTTCATCTTTGTTCCTTGATAATTCCGAAAGTTTTTTGTTTGTATTAAATTTTCATGCTGACCGATAAGGTTTGAAATATAGCAGAAGTGACAAGAGATCTTTGTCAAATGAGTTAGCTAAAATCGTTTCCGACCGGTGGCAGTTTTTATTGCAATTTACATTCATGAAAGAATTTGGTTGACGCTATTTGCGTCCGGCTTTTTCTTGTGGATGAATTATTACCGGGGGTCACAATTTCGGCCGAAAATCTTCATATCTTTCATCTTATATGACATAACGTACGAGGGTATCCTTTTTTGCGCTTGCTCTCTCCGACGGTGGTTCCAGTTTTGCATTCCATGTTGATCTTGTTTCTATAAAAAGCATTCTACAATTCAAACCAAATTTCGCTTTTTCAAACCAAATTTAAATTTCGTAATTGTTGTTCAAATAGTTGGCAGAATTTTATGAAGATAACAGTAAAACATGTTTAGCATGAGCTCCGTCCGATGATGCCGTCGGTTTTGCATTTCAAGTTGATATTCTTTCTTAATATGAATACCATTTTGAAATTCAAACATTTTCTAAAATTTGGTTGTCGCAACTCTTCTGGAATTCGTAAAGATTGGAAAATAATTTGTATCAATTATATCACTAAATCTTTCAGAACAGCATCGGTGTATGCTGAGGAGTTTGTGTGATTCGCTCACTTATTGAAATGTGAATATGCATTTATAAGAAGTGTGTGTAGAAGATGCGTAATATCAGTCATCATAACGTGGTGAAAGTGTCTGATTATTCATTAGCATGGTTACTCAAGTACATTTCCTGAACGGTAAAATATAGAAGTTGCTGATCAACTCATAACTCATAAAATCGAATATGTCGAAAAAATGAGGTCGTAATTTTTTTTCATGTGGCTCCTGTGGCTAAAATATTGGGTCTACAAGCATGCAGTTGCCACTCAGGGAAAGCCAGCAAGACTTTAGGAGAATTCATGGAAGGAGAACTTCAAGCTATTCACTCCGGCGTGAAATAAAATAATCCGAGGCCATTATCCATAGCAATCCATAATGCCCCAAGCAAATAGGGTTAAAGCTCTAGATTAACGACTTTTAATCCTTTGGATTGATATGAATGGATACATATTTTTGGGAGGGTGCGTGATAATATTCAAGATAAGACGAAATGGAGCGTCTCCTTTACTTTCATTGGTTTTCGGAGTCCACAAAGTTTTCAATTCAACAATTTTATGATAGCATCAGAAATCATGTCCCTTGTTTTCTTTTTAGTAAACTTGTGAATAAATCTATCCTCCACGAGAATAAACGGATATTTCCCTCATTAGAGCTGCGGTTACAAGTGACAACGTCATTGCCTTCATGGAAATATTGATTAATCACATGCTTTCGAGAAGATATGTTTCGAAGGGCCTTCATTTTTGCTTTCGGTATTTGGATATTTTAGGCATATGTGGTGCAGTCGATCTCTGTGGCACTGATCTATGTGTTCTTGATTCCTTATTCCTTTTTCTGGATAAGAACATCGATATAGCGTCTGGGATTATCCGGTCAAAATTTATGATTATGTAAATATCTTGCCTAATCAATCTGTAAATGCGCATTCGAGTATATGTAGAATAGATACTGATGTATTTATTTTTAAAAATAAATAAGCGTTTGTCTTCCGATAATTTCTATTCAGTATAACCATTCTAGTCAACTGAATTGGCTTTGTAAAGTACCTTTTGTTTCTACTCTTTCCGTTGAATGTTTCATTCGTATGTTGTTCGGAATTTCAAGCTACATACACCAACATGTATACTGACAGACATAACTTTCTACGACCTGCCTAATGGATAAGGTATTAGTGTTAGGTTTGAAAAGTCTAGATGCATGGAGACATGACATACAAACTCTTTACTTGCAATGCAATGAATTCACTGAACTTGTAATCATTAATCGTTATTATGATGACAGACTGTCGTAGGCGGTTTGTATTAGTAGCGTGTCTTTCATTCATTTACTAGCTATTATGAAGAAGAACAGTCATTACCTGGAACGCGATGACCTTCTGTAATGCAAGCGACTTGATCTAATCAAGCTTAATTTCCAGAGTCAATTCAGAACTTGTACTTTAAAAATTGACCGAAATTTTAATTTTTGAAGCAGTTTATTCTATTTTTCCTGTAATTGCTCATATTATATACAGTATTGAAATATAAAAAGAAGAAGTTCTTTTTCGGATGCAGCACATTATCAGGATGCAATCGTTTTGCTTTGTATCTTTGTCATTGCCAGGATAACGCATGAAACAAGCACAGACACCTGTAAATCACAGGAATTAGTAGAAATCAACAAAAGTCGGCTGCAAGACGATGCGTTTTTCCTCCTGATAAAATACTGCATCCGAAGAAGAATTTCTTCTCTTCTTTCATATGACGACTACCGGATGCGAGGAGCTATTCCAACTTCAGATTTGTAATAAATTATCGTTCGCATGTTTTAAACTGAAAACACATTCCAAGGCGCCTTCCAAGTCCCCAATGAGAGATTAGTGATGTTCAAATTACTAATTCACGCAAGTTGGTGTGCATTCTTTTCATGTGCTGTGCGTGTGCCGCATTCAACTGATAGATGACCTGCGTATACCTACCTATTAGTTGGTAATAAAACATAGCTGTGGACATTGTATTGAGCAGTAGACAGTAATGGTCAAAAGACCGTTCCAGGACAGGACAGGTCAAAAAAATTGGTATCTTTAAAAACGACATAAATTCATGAATTTAGTCCCTTTTTCAGGTTTTTAAGACCTGAAATCATGAATTTAGTCCATTCAAAAAGTACCATTTTTTCAAAAAATGGTATTTTTAAAAACAACATAAATTCATGAATTTGAACCCTTTTTCAGGTTATGAAGACCTAAATTCATAAATCGGCTAAAGCCAGAGGAGCTTCGCTCCGATTTGGGCGTTTTTAAAAATACCCAGTTTTTCAAATTTTTCAAAATCTCAAATTTGAGAATTACAATCGGGCGAAGCCCTAGAACCTTCGGTTCGATTTTCACCCTTAAAATCATGACCGTTCCAGGACACCGAAAATCATAAAAGTTGAAAATCTCAAATTTGAGAATTACAATTTTTACCTTGAAAATCATGACCGTTCTAGGACACTAAAAATTATAAAAGTTGAGTATCTCAAATTTGAGAATTACAATCGGGCGAAGCGCGAAGCCCTAGAACCTTCGGTTCGATTTTCATTGCTTAAATCATGACCGTTCAAGGTCATCTAAAACCGGACACCGAAAATCATAAAAGTTAAGAATTTCAAATTCATGAGTTTAGACGTTTTTCAGGTTTTTAAAATATATCATGTGACTAATAATATTTCTTTAAAAATGGAAGAAACAAAAATGGAAGGAACTTCAGAAATGAATGAAACAAAAGTGGAAGGAACTTCAGAAATGGAAGGAACCTCAAGAATATATCCTTCGTTATCTCAATTAAAAATAAGTGAATTAAATATTGAAAAACACAAAGATAGAGTACGTTATATGAAAGATAAGGAATCCCAATTATTATTAAGATTAGAGCATTATAAAAAATTAAGAAAGAGATGGACTAAAGTTAAGAATGTAACACAAGGAATTGGCATATTCTTAACAATAAGTTTAGGTACGTTAACAATTGTTATATCTTCAGGTGTTTTAGTAATTCCAGTAGTTGCTACAGCTTTAACAGGTACGGGTGTTTTTGCAACTTCACTTGCTACAATGTTAGATAAATCTTTAATAACTAAGAAACGAAAATCATTAAAAACTAAGCATTTACATATTAAAGAAGTCTATGATAAACTACATTACTACTTTCAAAGAGTATGTGATGATAATGTTATTACGTTAGATGAGATTGAAAAATTTGATCAAATAGCTAATGAAGTAAATCAAATATCATTTCAATCACAGACAGAAAAAGTTAATGATAAAAATAAAAAGGATGGTAAAATTTCTAGTGATGGTAAAACTTTTAGTGATGATAAAATTTTTTTAGAAGAGCTAAAAACTTTATTAGACAAAACTTTATTAAACAAAACTTAATACGAGAAAACTTTAAACGAGAAAACTTTAAACGAGAAAACTTTAAACGAAAAGATTACAAACAACAAAGCAATAAAAAAATAATTTGTTCAGTAAAATGTTTTTGCTGTATTCCAATGTTACCACAAAATTCAAATATTATATTTTAAAAAATAGATAAAATTAAAGCTGATAATAACAAAAAAATATTATACCACTATGTTGTATATTTTTTATTACTCAGTAAACAAATCTTCGATAACTCTATCATGAATTTTTTTATCAATATTAATTGTAATGAATCCATAATCTTTTGCCCAAGCATTATTACACGATTGTTTAAATTCATCTTTATCTCTTATACATAAATCTCTTAGCAAATCACTTAAGTTTCTTGCATTTATTTCAAATAGTATAAATATATTTGCATTCTTTCTAATAACACTTCCATCTAATGAATACATACTTTGTGTCAAATAAAATACACTACAGTTATTATGTCTACCTCTTGTAAAATAATTTCTCTGAACTGACTGATTTCTATCATTAACACAATCATCAAAAATTACACAATGTTTCATTGTTTTATCTAGTTTACTAGGATCTTGCATATTACCACTATCATCTATTAATTGTATCTTTATATGGTTATTTTTATTAGATTCTACTAACTGACTATTTTCTACTGCTTCCTCACACCATGAACTTATTTCTTCTTCATATTCAGATTTTTCGTATTCTTCGAATAGGGAAGCAATTGCTGTTTTTTTAAGATTATTTTCAAATCCATATTTTAAAAATTGATAGACAGGTTGTTCTGCTGTTGTTGTATAAATTATAAGATTGTTATAATCCAAAAAATTTGGAGTCGTTAAAATTTTAAATAATAGATACGTTTTTCCACAACCTGATCTTCCGCAAATAACTGACAAAACTTTATTAGATAAATTTGGATGATGATTAAATTTAAGTTTTTTTTTATTTAAAGACATTACACTCATTTTTTAATAAAAAAATTTATTTTTATTTTATTTTTATTTTTAAAGAAGAAGAAGAAAATTAAACTTTTCTAGCTTCGCGTGATAGTTTATACCTCTCGAACGGGAGTTTATACCTCCCGAACGGGAGTTTATACCTCTCGAACCAAAAGATCTATCATAATCTCTTCGCCTCCAAAATTTATTTCTTGTCCTTTCTCATCAGTGATTCTAATGTTAATGTTGTTAATAGTTTTTCTTGTAATAGGGAAATATATTAATGTTTGTGGAATTACATTTAATCTATAACCAATGGGAACAGTAAAAGCTGGAAAACTGAATATTAAATTTGATAATTTACCATTTATATAACCTCCTTCAATAATGTCACAATGTACAACAATTGAATTTATTTCAGTTATTTTTGGAATCTTCTCACTTAAATGATAACCTTGACTATAAGTTTGTTTATTAAATCCTAATAGCTTTGACAATGATCTATCATGATTAAAATCAACTTGATGATTTTCGTCTAAAGTAAGAGAAAATTTATTAACTGCCGGTTCAACTGCAAAATGTAATTGTTTCTTATCTTTAAATGGTATACCTAAATGTCTCTTAATTTCATTTGATATTGTTTCAACTTCGTAAGAACCAGGAAGAAAAGTTAGTATTTTCCATGTTTTACCTTTATCAGTAGAATATCTAAATTGATCATTCACATCTTTGATAACGTTTTGAATAGTGTTAAATGTGGAGAAACTAGTCAATGCAATTTGATAATTTTTATTTTGTTCTAAATGTAGAATGGGTTCTAAATTACAAGTGTGTGATGAAGTAGTTGTTATAATTTTTAACGTCGTACTAAATTTTGATGAACCCAAAATCTCTATCAAATTTTCTAAATGATTATTAATTTTGTCTAAATCTGCTGAACACATTTTTAAACTAAAAATTAAATAAATATTTTTTTATGAAATATTTTTTTATAAAAAATTAAAAACAACAACATATTTCAGCTACGGGCGAAGTCCTAGATCACTCGGTTCGTTATACTTTTATAATCCTCTTCATTTAGAATCTTCTTTTCTAACAATCTTTTCAATATAGCATGAATTTCATTGAAACTAGAATTATGTCCTTCTTTTATTGCCGATATTAAAATATTTAATCTATTTAGTAATTCTTGTGGATCATCTGGTAAAAATACAGTTGTTTCTGTTTTCTGTTTTTCAGATAAACCTTTCCCTACTTTAA
The DNA here is from genome assembly GCA_907163375.1 of Prostheceraeus crozeri. Lineage (NCBI taxonomy): Eukaryota > Metazoa > Platyhelminthes > Polycladida > Euryleptidae > Prostheceraeus > Prostheceraeus crozeri. Next base: position 738,395 of record CAJQUW010008964.1, on the reverse strand, counting down.
CTCCCGTTGATAATAAATTTTCTAATTGTTTATAACGTCTAAGAGTTTTTACTGTGCCAACTCTATCTAATATAGTTTTATATTTTATTAGATCTTCTACAGCATAATTTTTTAAATCTGCTCCTCTTAAAAGATCAACAAAATTTCTATCTAAACTAATAGGTTTTTTATCTGGAGTAAAAATTAATCCTCGTAAAGGTTGTGGAAATATTTCTTTACCACCAAGATAAAATCTTGCAAATAATTTTTTATCTAAAAAGAAAGTAGAATGTTCGAATAACATAGATTTTGGTAATTTTTTATCTATGTTTGCCTCTAATAAACCATAGTCATCTAATAGTGTTTTAAGTACAGGATCCGCTATATCAACACGTTTTTCATTAAGTTCCTTTTCAAGAGTTTTAAATGGTTCGACAGTTTTTTCATAATCAGTTTTTACTTCTTCAGTTAATTTTAATTTATCAAACATATCAGATTGAATACCAGCTTTTGTCATTCTATGTTGAAGATGATTTTCTTTCATAATATTTCTTTGTTTTATTAATTCGTCTAATTGTTTTATTCTTTTAAAATTATCAGCTCTAACTTTATCCATTTTTATATGATAATTTTATATTATTATTTTTATTTTATTTTATAATATTTTATATTTTTATATTGTTATATTGTTATATTTAGAAAATAGAAATTAGAAAATTAAAAAGGTGAAGTAGTTATTCCATCAGGTAAAATTTTTCTTTTATCATCAAATGGATCTAATGCTAATTTATGTTCTTCTTTTAAATACATTTTATGTTTCTTTGAATTAAGTCTATAATTATATGCTGTTTTTATTTCATTATTAAATAATGCATTTTTATAATCTTGAAATGTTATTTGATTAGCCACTGATGCCTTTGAAATTCCTTTCAATGTTTTATGTGTTTTAATATTATTAGTTGTATCATAACAGTAACATTTAGATTTTAAAAATATAGCTTCTGTTATGAAATCTTCATTTCCTTCTAATTCATCTTTTACTTTACATAAATCAGAAGGATGAATGATATCTTTTATTTTATTAATTTCTTCATCAAGTGAAGAACCATATGGTACTGTTAATTCTAAGAAAATAGAATCTGTATCTGTAAAGTGTAATTTATAGTTTTTGCCATAAGCAGGTGCTAAATAATCATATATAAAACTATACATAAATAGTTTAGCTAATTCTAATATAGTGAAACCAATGAAATTAAACTTATCATGTTTTACAATGCTTCTTCTTAGATGAACAGCACAAAGTTCATCACTGAATCTAGTAGTTCTTTTATATGTAGGTTTCCTTGTTAAATTTTGAAATCTATCTCTATCATAAACTATTTCAATATTTTGTCTATTACGCACATTTTCTAAAGTCTTACCATAAAATGCATTATTCATTAATTTGAAGAAAACGTTTCCAAAATCATCTTTATTTCTTTTAGCTATTTTACGTTTTTCAATATTGAACTCTATATAATTTTTTAACCATTTAGATTTTCTATACTCTAGTTTTCGATGTATTTTGGTGAGAATCATACCATGATCTAAATACCAATCTAGCATTCTTCCTTCAACAACATACTTTCCTTTATTGCTTTGTGTTAACATAAGTTTTTTTGTTGGTCTGTATTTTTTCGGAATTATAGATTTTTGATAATCTGAAAAATCTTCTATATTGGGAATTTTGTTTTCTGGACAGAAAGGATAATATTTTGTTGCTTCTTTTATATAATCAGGGTATACTAAATCAACTTCATATACATAACCAAAATTATTTTCACCATCATATGTTCTTTGATAATCTAGATTATTACACCATGTCATTTCACCTGTTGGTAATTCCTGTATCATGCAAGAAGAATATAAGCTATTAAAATCATAATATAATAAATAGTTTTCTCTCATGAATTCATCAATTGCTTTTTCACGTTCTACTCCTTCTCGTTTCGTTCGAAAAATTTCTAATATTTTTTCTTTTTCTTCTGGAGATAAAGGTTTTATTATTCCATATTCTTGTGGATTTACTTTCTTATTATAACATTTAACATATCTATTACCTAAAACTGATGAAACTCCACCTCTAATTCCAGATTCAAAAAATAATAATTTATCATATGTATTTTCTTTATAATGTTTAAGTTTAACGGACTTTGTCCTAGAGCCATCGGCTTGAACATTTGTATGTTTTAATCCTGCTAACCATGTTAAACCTGGTGTAGAATAACAATAACATGGATCTATTCCGTAATATTCTAAACACATATCACGAAAGTTTTCAAAAAGATCAGCTAGTATTAATACATCTATCTGTAGATATTTCATTGTATAATCATACATTGTTTTACAATTTAACTCTCTCCAATTCTTTTCAGCTTCTGCATAGTCTTCGTCAGATAATTGTGATTGTTTTAATGTTGATTTAAATTTATTTATTGGAGGAAGTTGTTCTTCTTCCATAATTTTATTCACAGAATTAAAATCTCCAGTTATGTACTCATACGGAAATATTCCTTTTAAAGGTTTTAAATTATATTTATTTAATATTTTACATTGTTCAGATTTCAAAGTTTTTCCCATAACATCTAATGAATAAGGAGTAAAAAATCTAAATGCATCTAAAATTCTAATACAACCTAATTGCATTGAAAAATATTCTTCTTCTTGTTTACATAGTACATTTATTTTTTGTTGTTGTAATTTTTCAGATGAAAATAAATCTTTCATTACTAGATGGAAATCATATTTAGAACCATTGTAGAAATATAAAGGAACAAAGTTATATTTAAATTTGTTAGCATTAAGATTACAAGAATTATGTGCTGCACCTCTATATAATCCATTTAGATGATCATGATCTTTTACTTTATCAATATATCTACCTCTGCCAGTTTTATATTTATTTGTAAAACCTTTTCCACAGTAATAACAATTTATTTCATCATAAAATTCTTTTCTTTCTTCATCCGTTAATGGTATCATTGGTTTATTTGTTTCAAGCAATTGTGAAAAATAATTTTGTAATTCTTCTACTTTCTTTGTAAACATTTCTGAACTGTCTTCACCATAGTATTGTAAATATTCTGATTTAAATAATTCAGGATAATTCGAATGAATGTACATTCCCCAACATAATGGTTTTTGTTCAAATAAATATTTTTCTTTACTTTGTTCAGTTGAACTTTTTCCAGGTGCACTTCTTTCAGGCGCACTTTTTTCAGAATTATAATTTTCAGAATTATAATTTTCAGAATCGGGTGAAGCCCTGGAACTTTCCGTTCGATTTTGTGTCATATTAACATTATATGCTTCAAAATCACAATAAATAGTAAAGGGTACTTTATTTTTAAAATACCATTTATTATATTCTAAATAATCATCTTTAGGAAAAGTATTTTGAACTGCTTCGTTTTGTTGACAATTCTCCAAATGTCTATTCATTTCTTCTAAAGTTCTAAAACTTGTCATACATTGAAGACAAGGAAAATTTTTATTATCTGAAGTTTTTGTAAATATAGAAACATCTTTACACAATATAAAATGACCCTGATAATATAATATATTCGCTTGTGCTGGTTGTTTTGACTGTTCTAGTTTTTCAAATTCATCTTTATATATTTCATGTGTTTCATTAATTTCTTTTGTAATATTAAATGTATTTTGATAATTATTTTGATTTAATATTTGTAACTGATAAATATATTCTTTATCATATTGTTCTTTATATTGTTGTAGACATTTTTTTAAAGATTCATTTATTTTTTGTTTGGTTTCATTTTCTTCATTATTTTCTTCATTTAATTCTTTATTATTTTCTTCATTTAATTTTTGAATTGTTTCTATCTTATTTTGATATTTATGGTGATATTCTTGTAGTAACATTTTTGTTTGTTGTTGATAATCTATTTTACATTTTTGTAAACTTTTATTTAAATTTTCTAATTTTTGTTGGTATTCTGAAGATAAAGATGAATATTTGTAATTATAATCATCAGTACGTCCTTTATAATTATTATGATTAATCATTATTGGTGATAGTGTTTTAACAAGTTCAAATTTTTCAGTACATATTATATTTCCTTGGTAAAAAATATTATGATGCATGTAATTTCCTCTATCATTATATACTATTTCTGATTGACATAAATTTTTATTATTCAAATAAAATTTTTTTGAATCTGAGTAAAGTGGAGTAATTTTACCAATAGAAACATAATTCACATTTAATTCAAAAACATTTACTTCTATTAAATTTTTATTCTTTTTATGAAACTTTATTAACCTATTATAATCATATGGAAATTCATCTAAGCCATCAGAAAGATCAAATTCACTTATGTATTCTTCTTTATTGTAATGACTTAGTCTTTCTTTATGATATTCTGCAGGATGTAAATGTGCTATAATACTCCACAGAAAACAATAATCATCTTCATTTTTTATGTTGATTATTTGTGGTGAACTGAAAGGCAAAGGAACATAACTACCACCAGTATTATTTTTATATTTATCAATTACTATTTTCTTAGATAGTATTTTAACAAATCTCCAACCAGATTCACGTAACTGGGCTTCAATTATACAATTTTCTAATTTAAGTATCATCGATTCAAATATGGGTTGTATATTATTTACATTATGAATTTCTTGTGACTTTGTAAAATGTCCTTGTATTATTTCTTCAGGAATTCCATCAGGTCCATTTTTTGTATAAAGTACTTCTACATTCATATAACATTTGAAAGATTTCTTAAATATATTAGAAAAGTTGGTTAGAATATCAGAAAAAGTTTTATCGGTTTCATTATATTCAACCGATTCATTAAATAAATATTTTATATCTGTTACGGCTTCATCAAATTCATCTATTTCGTTAAATTCATCAGTATCGCTAAATAAATATCTTCCATCTGATACATGTTCATCTTCACTATTAAAAACTTTTTTATATTCCGAATGTGAATAATCATCAAACATTTTTTTAACTTTTATATCAGTAGGCAATGTTTCTAGATAGTTTTTATAACTATTTAATTTTAATATATTTCCTTCATCAACTCGTTCTACATTTTGTAAATGCATTTTACTTTGTAGATGAGATTGATAACTTCTTTTTGTTTGTAACTTTTTTTTACATAAGTTGCAATAAAATTTTTCCATTTTTTATTTTTTAAAGAAAAAATTTGTGTTTTAGTTTTTTTAAAAGAATTTTTGTTTTAATTTTTAGAGAAAAAAAAAATACTAATATATCTGCAAAATCGTGCGAAGCCCTAGTACCTTCGGTTTGATTATGATAAATTTGTTTAATTATTAAGTATTTCACTTACACCATTTATTAATGGTTTTATATCATTATATGTTTTTTTGGCTTCATCAAATGTAGATTTAGCATCAGAAAATGTAGATTTAACATCAGATATTATTGGGGTTGCTTTTCTTAAACCGTTTCTAACATCATTTATTGCAATTTTTAAATAGTTTAATGTTTCATTATCTTGTAATCTGTTAGGTATTGGTATACCAAATTTTGCATTTAAATAATGATCAAAATAAAAATAAAATGTATCAGGAATAATTTTTAGTGGTACTTTTGCTTCAGACTCTAAAAAGATAATTATTTGTTCTATAACTTGATTTGATAAATGTTTTGCATTTGCATACATTCTAATATCAAAATCTTGAGAGTTATTATAGATTTCATGTTCGGTATCTACTAATATATTTAAATCTTTATCATATACTTGCATATGTCCTCTTATGGTGTCAACACGTATTATTCCATATTTATGTTGTGTATAATATGATAAAGGCATATTCATTTTATAATTTTTATTAATATCATTAAAGAATGCTGCATTATTTTGTGTAGTTGTAAAAAATGTTTGAATGTTTTCTCTAATCTTATTATCTACATCACAAGCTTTATGAGCTAATACAACTATTTCAATATTTTGATGTCTTCCTTTTGTAAATATTTCTGACATATTTTTTTGTTTTGATAAACTTGCAACATCATCTAAAATTAATAAAGATTTATTTTCAGGTGTACCAGCAAAACTTTCCATATCTTGTAACTCATCTAATTGTTTATCATTATAGACGTTTGTAAAAGTTGGCCATTCAGAAGTATGCATACAAAAAATATGTACTTTTGTTTCATCCTTATAATATTGGTTTATATATTTTTTAATAAACGTAGTCTTACCACTTCCAGTTTTACCGTAAACAATGAAATGTAAATTTTCTTGATACATTTTACCTTGTTTAATATTTTTATTATTAGTTTTATCCTTAATCTTATCTTCCTCAGTCTTCCATCCTTCAAAAGTTTTTTTTTCTTGTTTATAAAAATTTATTCTCTTTTGTTCCTCTGTTAGAAAGTAACCCCATTGATTACCAATACATATAACAAGATGATAAATAAAAAATATTAAAATACATGCTAACAATATTTTTATACAATGAAATTTTAAAAAATTCCAAAGACGTGTAAGATCTGATTGTAGTATTTTTTTATTAAGAGATGAATTAGGGGGTAGTGTCTCTAAATATCTTTTATTATATGTATTTTTATCTATATTATTATATATATTTTTATCTATATTATTATATATATTTTTATCTATATTATTATTATATTTAGTATTATATATAGGATTTTCTACAATATTATTAATATCTTTGAGATTCGGATCTTGAGGGGTTAGTGTATCTTGAAACTCAGTGTTATTCATATAATTATTTATTATTTCGTTTATTGCATTAAGAGATTTATGACGACTTAGATTACTTTTATTACTTTTATCACTTTTAATTATAACCGGTGAATATAAATCTTCCAAATTTTCGCTTTTATTCATTTATTATTTTTTAAATAAAAAATTTAGGAGTTATTATTTGTTGATTCCGGACTAGCATTCTTACACTCTTATGAGTGTTTTTAACCTCTGTAGAACCTCCGGAATGTGTCGGACTTTTTGTTCCTATACTCAAAAGAAGTATTTTTATACCTCTCCTCTCTTCCGGAATGCTTAAGAATATTTTAATAAAATAATATTTTATTCTTTATAAAAAAATAATATTTTAATATATATAAGATTATTTTAGTTGAAATACTAATATAAATTATTATTTTAACATAAATTATTATTTTGACATAAATTATTATTATGTTGATTATTATGTTGATTAAGTTTTGGACATAGTGTTACATGTCGCTGAAAATTTTTCTTTAATATAATTTTTTGACAACCTCTACATTTAACTTTTTCTTTTAAACAATCCTTACACTGATATTTACTATCATAAAACTCTGTCTTAGGTTTAGTATTTTGACAACTTGTACATTGTCTTATAGAACTTATACAAGAATTATAATGATTAGTAATTCCTTGAATTGTAAAATATTTATTACAATTACGACATAACTGATCTTTTAATTTATCTTTTTTTTCTTTTTTAACCTCTTCTGTTTGTTCGCATAATTTTAAATGACGTGCAAAATTTTTTGATGTTATATTTTTATTACATCCGGAACATATTTTTTTTTTGTTATTACTTTCAACAAATTGATTTTTATCAATATAATTATTTTGTGCTACATTATTATTTTGAACAAAAGGATTATTTTGAACAAAAGGATTATTTTGAACAAAAGGATTATTTTGTGCTACATTATTATTTTGCGCTAAATAATTATTATTATTTTGCCTAGGTGTATTTATTCTAGCAGTATTTTGCCTAGGTGTATTTATTCTAGCAGTATTTTGCCTAGGTGTATTTATTCTAGCAGTATAAAGATTTTGTTCTTTATCTGAAATAAATAAATAATTTAATCTTTGTAATGGTTGCTCTGATTGAATATTATTATACTGAATACTATTATTAGGTTGAATATTATTCTGAATATTATTAGGTTGAATATTATTAGGTTGTATATTATTAGGTTGTATATTATTAGGTTGTAATTGATTCATATGCATACCACATGGTGTGTTTTTCATATGAGAATATAATAGTGTTTGATTTAAAAAACGCATATTGCAAACTTGACAAATTTGAGTCATTTCCATTTTTTTTATTTTTATTAGGAAAAATTTTATTTTTTATAATTTATGTATTTTTATAATTTATGTATTTTTTATAATCAGAAAAAATTTTATTTTTATTGTTTAAAAATGATGTTACCAAATGTTGGTGGAGGTGCATATATCCCGAATAATCGTGAATTAGAAATAGAGATAGAAAATTATATCATGAAAACTGGAGACGTTTTATCTGGTCCATTGCATCTTTCTATTCTTCCGCAACAAAATACAGAGTTAACAAATAAACAATATGTTGATACACAAATTAATGACTTAAAGGAAAAATATATAAACGATGTTATGGTTCCACTGATGAATGAATTAGAGTTGCTTAAACTTAATGATAAATCATTAAACGAAAAATTATTAAAACTTGATAAAAAGGACAGAGAGCTAGAAGCAGATATAGCAAAACTTTTTAAAAAGATTTCAGAACAATCAAAAATTTTAATATTACTTTCTTTAAATTTAAAATCTGCAGTCATTAAAAATAAACATCAGATAAAAATGTTAAAAGAACAATTAGAAGATGAAATAGAAAAACTACCTGAAAGAATTAAAAAAAATTTAAAGCAGTTGCAAACTACATTCCAAAAAAGTGTTGATGAATTGAGTTCTAAAATTACTCAACAAATGAAAAAGATGAATAGAATAATAAATGAAGTAAACTCACTTAATGAAAAAGTTGATAAAATGAAAACTCTTAAAATCAATTTAGAAAATGAATTAAAGAAAAATTTACAAGAAAACTCTAAAGAAAATAAAGAACAGTTAGATGCTGTTAAAAGACAATTAGATGTTCTTAAAATTAAGTTAAATGCTCTTAAAACGGCATTGAAGATTAATCAGCAGAAAATGCAAGTTAATAGAAGAGAAATTAAAGTACATCACACGCTACTTGACGCAATAGATAAAGTGCAACAGTCAATTAATAAAGTTATCTCGAAGTTGTTGTCCATTCATAAACGTAAATCTTAAACGAGTATTATAAATATTAACTTAAATATTTTTTACCTACAAAAAATGAGAATCATAAAAAGTATAAATATAATTTAAAAAATACAAAAATATAAATATAATTTTAAAAATATAATTTTTAAAAAAAATTTAAAAATATAAAAGTATATAATTTTAAAAATGGATAAAATTAGAGCTGATAATTTTAAAAGAATTAAACAATTAGAAGAGTTAATAAAAGAAAGAAATATTATGAAAGAAAATCATAGAATAAAAAGAATGCTTGATGCAGGTTTGGTTCCTGATAAAGTTAAACCAAAAACGCAATCTGTAAAAGTTAAGAACAAAAAATAAACATTTTTTATAATTTATTTTTTTCCCAAAAGTCAAATTTATTACTAAAAAATGCCTATAATTTATAAACACAATCTTAAACAATTTGCTTCAAATCAAAGAATTGCTCATGAACCACGTATGAATCCTGTTTATCATTATGATAATAGAGAAACCGTTCAAAAAGAAGGGGATGGCATCTTTTCTGGTATTGGTAGTATCGTTAACTTAATTAAAAATAATAAAGATTTGATTACATCTGCTGCAAAAGGAGCAGCTGCTATAGGTAGTACAGCTAGTGCAATATCAAATGCTGTTAAATCACAAAACGAATTAAAACAACTAGAAGCTATTCGTAAACTCAAGAATGATTCTGAAGAACTAAAAAAATTAAAAAAACTTTCAGATGAAACAAAAAACAAAATTGCTAACATAGCTGTTGATGGTGATAGTAAACATAATGAAAATAAAAATAATGAAAAAACAATTGAAGAAATAAGAGGTAATGGCATTAATAGCGGAGCTGGTCTAGCAAAATTCTAAAAATTATATTTTAGTAAAATTTTTTTTCTATCTGTGAGAAAAACAAAAAGTCAAATTATTTCTTATAAAAATGTCTTCGCTTATCGAAAATAAATTTAGATTAGACGATCCTCCGTTCGTCAGTTATAATCAAAAAAAGAATGACTATATAAGAATTGCTATGAATCCCGGATCTTCCAGTAGAGTAAACACTGGAGGTGATTTAATTTTTGAAGTTGATAATCAGCAGAGCTATTTATATTTACCTGATTCATTTTTACACTGTGAATATTCTTTATATAGTGATGCTAATTTTACAACACCATTACCAGATACCGATAATATTACACTAGAGAATAATTTTTTCCCAAGTTTATTTACACAAATGCGTTTAGATGTTGCAACTCAAAATATAGAAACAATAAGTGATTCTCCAGGTGTAATTGATACAATGCTTAGATTTGTAATAATTGGTGAAAATAATAAAAAGAATGAAATCGAAGGTTGGTTTCCTGATACTAATGATGGTATAATTATTGAGGATTTAACTCACGCTGGAACAGATGCCGCAGGAATTGCGAAAGATGTAGAAAATATTGCAAAACATTTAAATAAAACAAATAATGAAGCATATAAAGAAAGACGTGAATTTAACAAAAAAAGTAAACAGACAGTAAATTGGTCATTGTCTCCATTATTCGGATATTTAGATTATGATAAAATATCATATCAATTAAAATTTAAATTAATAATTCATCGTACAGCAAATAATGAATTAATCTTTTTTGGTAAGACTGGAAAAAAAGCATATTTAAAAATTGATAGACTTGAATGGTGGATTAAGCATATTACTCCTAGTTTAGAGGTTGAAACAGCTATTGCAAAAAGATTAAATACTAACAAACCAATTCCAGTTAATTTTCTAAAGAGAACTGCTAGTTCAGTAACTTTTTCCGAACAAAGATTTAACTGGCATTTTACTAGAACTGCGAATACACCAAGATATTTATTACTAACATTTCAAAGAAATAATTCTCCAAGTTTTGATAAGAACAATAATATCTTCCATATTAATACAATTCGAAGTTTACAAGTTGCTTTAAATCAAACTCGATATCCAATTGATCCATTAAGATTCGATGATACCAATAATCAATTTATGGAAGGATATGATGCTTATAGAAATCTTTGTATAGAATTTGGAGTTGAACCACAATTAACTCCTGGAGATTGGAGACATTTATATCCAATTTTCTGTTTCGATTTAAGTGCACAATCTGAAGATATTATTAAAAATGGTTGTGATGTAACAATTAATATTGAAAAGAAAGATTCCACAACTTCATTGATGGCTTATGGTTTATTGCTAGAAGATGCAAAATATTCTATTGAAATTCTTAATGGGAAGATGACTAGAATAAATTAATTAAAATTTTTTCATAACTAGAATAGATTAAAAATTCTTAACTTAAAAATTTTTCATAACTAGAATAGATTAAAAATTCTTAACTTAAAATTTTTTCATAACTAGAATAGATTAAAAATTCTTAACTTAAAAAATTTTCATAACTAGAATAGATTAAAATTTTTTCATAACTAGAATAGATTTAAATTTTTGATAACTTAAAATTTTTTATTAAAAATGTCGCAAGCGAAAAGTAATAATAATAATAAAACTGTTGAATTAAAATTACGTAATATTGTTGACAAAAATACACCTAAAACTATTACGATTAACAAAAAAAAGTATTACATAAGTAAACCAATGATAGAGAATATTCAATTACAAGAAGAAAAGAATGGCGGGATTCTCCCATTAATTCCACTAATAATAGGAGGCATAGCAGCAGCAGGAAGTGTTGCAGGTGGGACAGCTGGTATTGTCCAAGCAGTAAATAAAAATAAATCAGAGAAAGCAGCATTAGAAGAACAAAAACGACATAATAGAGAGTTAGAGAAAGTTGCTAGGGGTGAAGGGACATCGGTTCATGGGTCAACGGAGATGTCTTCCAGGGCTTCGCCCGAAGGAAAAGGAGTAGTAGATAATTTTATTAGTAAATTAAATTTAGTTGATGAAGGAAAACGAGTTCTTAAAAATATTCTCCACAATGTTGATGATTTAATTGAAATTAAAGAAACTAAAGATGGTTCTGGAATATATCTAAGTCCTAGTATGATAAGGTAATAACCTGAGGAGCTTCGCTCCGATTCGGTAAAACTTTTATTTTATCTTTTAAATTTTTTTTATCTTTTAAAAATGGATACCGCAAATTCCACAAATTCAGAAAATTTAACTAAATTAAAAATTTCTAATTTAGATTTATTGAATTATCTATTAAACAAAAATAAAAACTTAAATTGTAAAATTTATGAAGGTAACGACAACAAACAAAGTTTGGCTACTACCTACGGTGGTGATATACAAAAAACATTAGAAAACTTTCCTGGATTTATTTGGAGTAAATATTCGAAAGAAAAACATCTTCCTGGTCATTCATATACCGGTCCAGGAACTCGATTAGATATCAGACTAGATGAGAATAATAATCCGAAACCAGGTGAAGAACCAATAAATAGAGTAGATGCCGCCGCTTATAGACATGATTTAGCTTATCGAAATCATGATCTAAGTTCTCGACATGCAGCTGATAAGAAAATGATTCAAGAATTAGATAGTATTCAGAATCCTACATTTAGAGAAAGAATTGAAAGAATGTTTGTTAAGAAAGCTTTACAAGCTAAAATATTATTCGGTCAGGGTTTAAATGAAACTAATAACCCTGAGAGCAACGCTCGAACTAATAACTCTGATAGCAACGCTCGAACTAATAACTCTGAGAGCAACGCTCGAACCTACGCGTCCGAAATCCACAAGGAATATAGAAGGCCGAAATATCTATTGAAAGTAAAAGTATTTAATAAAGATGATATTTGGAGTGCTGATCTTATTCATATGCCGAATGAAAAAGATTATAAATACGCATTAACCGTTATAGATTTATATACACGATACGCTTGGGTAAAGCCTTTAAAAAACAAAAGTGGTCTATCAGTTAAATATGCGTTTGAAGAAATCTTTAAAGAAAGTAAGAGAAAGCCAAAAAAATTGTTTGTTGATAAAGGGTCGGAATTTTATAACCGAAACGTTCAGCCACTATTTGAAACTGTTTATTCAACTGAAAACGCAGGAAAAGCTATAGTGATAGAAAGATTCAATCGGACGTTAAAAAATAAAATTTTCAAGAAATTTACTCAGCAAGGAAATCAGAAATGGTTGAAGATATTACCAGGAGTTGTAGAAGAGTACAATAATAAAGTTCATTCTGGTATTGAAGAAACTCCAAAGAATGCTTCTGACGACCCTGATTTGATACGAAAAAAAATATTCGAGAATAATAATTTGAATGAGAGTAATCCGAATTTACAGAAACGTAAGCCGAAATTTAAGATTGGAGATAGAGTGCGAATATTCAAGTATAAAAATAAATTCGAGAAAGGCTTCGTAGGCTATTGGACTAAAGAAATATTTGAAGTTTGCAAAATAAATCAAAGTTATCCAATTACTTATGAAATTAAAGATTTAGATAATGAGGATATCAGAGGCCGTTTTTATCAAAATGAATTACAGAAAACAGAGCTTTAACCTTTAGGTGGCGCTTTAGCTAGCTTCGCTTGAGTTATAGATTGTTTAACTCTAACATAATATCTAGAAATGGTACTCCTTTTTGTAATTTGTACAAAACGTATAAACATAATTGCCCACAATAGGTAGTGCCTGGTTTTTGAATTTGAAATGTATTGTATGTTCCCGTTCCAAGTAATTCTTTTACTTCATTTGTAGGTGGAAGCCCGTATGAGTCAAAATAATAATTATCTCCGTTTTTACTAAAGATACCTGCTGACCAATGTACGCCGTTTTGGTCTGAAGTGTGAAGATTCGTTATGAAATTTACAGTTATTGATGGAACTTTGTTCCGGGAACTGAAGGTTCCTGTTGGCCTATTTTTTAGGAATTGTAATTCGTTTCTCATTAGAACATGAAAATTCTTTATTCCTAATTCATTTGCGATTTTCTTTAGGTCGAAATTCGTTGTTGTCTGTGTTCCATATAATTTCAAAAACTCATTTATGTTGCTCATTTTATAATAAAAAAATTTCTTAAGGGACCCCTAGAAGACAGAAGGGAGGGGGTATTGATTTAAAACTGTTCTCTAATGATGTCTTTCTTTACTACTTATTCAATTTTGAAATGATTTAAAACATTTTTATAATGATGACTTTCCTTACTGTTTAGTCAGAAGGGGGGGGGTATTGATTTAAAACTGTTCTCTAATGATGTCTTTCCTTACTACTTATTCGATTTTGAAATGATTATATTATAATTATCGGAGCGAAGCTCCTCTGGCTTTAGCCGATTCTAATCTATATTGTTTTACATATTTTCATTTTCTTCATGAACTTCATTTGTTAATATGTTTCATCGTTAAAATGATTGTTTGAAATTGCCATAACAACTATCCCGCATGTCGCCGTCCATGCGTTCTGTGTTCACAAGAAGAATTTTATTGTCATTTGCTTTTATTGTCAATGCACTCTTATGTGCTTAATCTATTCATGTCTTCACAATGGGAAGTACTTTACTACCCGTATGTGTTTGGCAAACGCTAAATGAATTTTGCAAATCGATTTCTAAAACTGAATTTGAAAATAGACTTTGCAAATGGATTTTGAAAATAGATTTTGAAAACAGATTCTGAAAATAATTTACGTAGGGGTAAATTGAAATGTCAAAACTTTACGCACGCGTAAGTTGAAATGTCAAAAGTTTACCGATGGGTAAATTGAAATGACAAGATATAGCATGATAATTTTAGGGGAAAGCTGCTAGATGTTTCTCTCTCTTCAATCTCTGTCTCTCTTCAATTATCAACCAGTGTACGGGTTCATTGAATAATTTTGAGTTTATGAGTTACAATGATCTTCTAGTTCACACAATTAGTACTTTAAATAATGTTGAGCATACAATAACGAAGAATGAATAAGTAATAATTGCGTCTTCTTAATTTATCATAATGCTCTAATCTTAATAATAATTGAGAACCATTTCACCTGTTTTTAATTGAGATAACGAAGGATATATTCTTGAGGTTCCTTCCATTTCTGAAGTTCCTTCCACTTTTGTTTCATTCATTTCTGAAGTTCCTTCCATTTTTGTTTCTTCCATTTTTAAAGAAATATTATTAGTCACATGATATATTTTAAAAACCTGAAAAACGTCTAAACTCATGAATTTGAAATTCTTAACTTTTATGATTTTCGGTGTCCGGTTTTAGATGACCTTGAACGGTCATGATTTAAGCAATGAAAATCGAACCGAAGGTTCTAGGGCTTCGCGCTTCGCCCGATTGTAATTCTCAAATTTGAGATACTCAACTTTTATAATTTTTAGTGTCCTAGAACGGTCATGATTTTCAAGGTAAAAATTGTAATTCTCAAATTTGAGATTTTCAACTTTTATGATTTTCGGTGTCCTGGAACGGTCATGATTTTAAGGGTGAAAATCGAACCGAAGGTTCTAGGGCTTCGCCCGATTGTAATTCTCAAATTTGAGATTTTGAAAAATTTGAAAAACTGGGTATTTTTAAAAACGCCCAAATCGGAGCGAAGCTCCTCTGGCTTTAGCCGATTTATGAATTTAGGTCTTCATAACCTGAAAAAGGGTTCAAATTCATGAATTTATGTTGTTTTTAAAAATACCATTTTTTGAAAAAATGGTACTTTTTGAATGGACTAAATTCATGATTTCAGGTCTTAAAAACCTGAAAAAGGGACTAAATTCATGAATTTATGTCGTTTTTAAAGATACCAATTTTTTTGACCTGTCCTGTCCTGGAACGGTCTTTTGACCATTACTGTAGACTACCCAAGAACTCTTGAAGATTACCTTTGTGAAAGATCCTCGAGAATGATTCAGTGTCCATGAAATTAAGTGTGTCTAGTTGTCTTGTCGTTAAAATTTATGCAATTCGCACAAATACCCTTCATGATGTGATCTTGGCGCATAGCATTTCAGTTGTGAAAATATAGAAACAATAATCCTTTCTCATTTTTTTCTGCCCGACACGATGGAATTCCCTATTTTCTATCTCTTTGACTTCATTATGGATGCCAGCATGTTCAATATAATTTATATCAAGCTTCCCTCCCTACCTTAAGAAAATACATTTTGGAGTTTTCCTCTAATCCGAAAGAGGAACACATGATAATGACAAAAGTTCATGATGTTGATTGTCTGAAAACATTTGAGATATGGTTTGTCAACAAGATCGGCAATATCAAACAGTTACTTCCTAAAGATTGGTTGATTGTTTCTGATGATACAACTTGACAAAGCAAATAAAGAAGGATCCATGAATCGCACTAAGAGGAATGAGAGAAAAAGTACTTTCTGCTCCAAAGTTTTACGAATCAAATATGAAAATGGGAGGCGGAAGCACACTCAACTGGTGTCTTTGATCCACGGCGACGCTGGTTAAGAAAGGGATCTTTCATTTAGTAATGTTGATATACGATTTTATCAGAAAATATGTTTGTTGTTACCAGACGAGTTGAAAGGCGCTATGATGCGTGTCGGTGGTTTGACGAATTTCGAAGTATGCAAGTCTTCAGTGTTAAAAATAGTTGTCAACATTCAAAATAAACTGCAACTGACTTCAAATTGATTGCTACAAGCAGTGGCGGCTGATGACATGGCTCAGGTGGGGCAGAAAAAGGCCCATCTTTTTATAGCAATATTAATCTACATGCTCTTCAACAAACGATCTTTACTTAAATCAAATTTATTCGCAACTTCTTGATTTCGACTGACTTAGATCTTTAGCGCATAATGTTTGAGGTACTTATGGGCTATCCACCCACGTTTTCAACTTTGTCTAAAATCCGTAGAAAAGAATCAATCTTCACAAAACTTCAAGTACACGCATGTGAGGATTTTTCTTCCCACATGCTTAAACTTGTGCAAAAGTGCTTTTTGAATTAGGGGCGATAACTTGAAGTGCAGTGATGTCTGCAGCTTGATATGACTTCTTTTGACCTCATCGTCTGAACACAAAGCACTTGAGGTCAACAAAGTCATTTCCTGACAACTCGTGAAGTGATGATGACCAGGCCCTTATATCAACATTTTTAACTTAAAAAAGGGTAGCAAGATCATGGTCGTGGGAAGATTTCAAATAGCAGTGGATGAGACGAAGAGGGAAAGAAAACAATGCACGCACGAGTAACAATAAATGCGTCGAGCAGATGAAGTCAGATCAAGCTGCTGACATCGCTACACTTCACGTGATCGTCTCTAATGCAAGAAGTACTTGTCTGATCTGCATAAACTTTTGTATGTGGGTGGAAAATGTACTTAACTACATCTGCCTTAAGTTTGTTGACGATTGATTCATTTTTGCAGATTTTAGACAAATTTGAAGACCTGGGGGGGGGAGATAACCCATAAGTGTCCATGTTTAATTCAGACTAAGTTGATTTCTGATTAACCTTGTAATCTGTGTCCTGTTCCATACAACTGCACAATTTTATTAATTTCGTGCATTGTCGTCGATTAATTTCAAGATTTACGTAAATAAATAGTCCAAGAGAAATGCAGGCAGTGTCATTGCACCCTATATATAGTAACTCAACGGAATTCATCGCGATTCTCATCTGACAGCTGATCAGAGAAATGTTCTGCTCTCAGACATTCGAATCGATGCAGAAGCTGTAAGTCTCAAGGAAAGGGGATGCATATCACGCAATAAGGCTTCTTCACCTCTGAGTCTATGGGTGAAAACGAAATCTGGATTCACCAATGGGAGGCGCTAAGGGCTCCTTCGAAAATGTCCATTTGATCGCGTTTTCCGGTAGTGCTGAATATGACAAATTCTCTGTCACGCGTGACGCCTTCGAGCAACATCAATGCCAATGGAGGAGCGCGCCCATCACGACTTTTACATGATAAATACTTAATTCCATTGATGTTGCGTCTGGAACTCAAGCTTTATTTTCTTATTTGACTTAAAAATCAATAGATTATTCGCTTATTAGAGTTCAGGATTGTCAGGCTTATAAGGTACAGAATTATTCAGCATTTTCTGGGTGGGGCAGTGACCCACATGCCCTTAAGGACGAGGCGCCACTGGCTGCATGTTATGATCCGAATGTAGAGGTTTTGCATTGGTCGTAATTAACTTACATCTAAATGGAACGCTTTTAAAAAGAATGCAAAAATCCCAACTTATAGCCCAAAAATGGTGCAGTGCTTCTCTAGCCTTAGTGGTTGTCAAGTCATGTTATTTGTTCAGTGTCCGCCTTCGATACCAGGTCGTGGTTGTGCACTGAGGTACCTGATGTCATTATATCAGATGTTGTACTAAGTCAATAGACTGAATTATAATCGATCATGGTGATGTGCAGGTTTTCCTGATAAAGCCAATTTAATGCTTGTGAAGATGATATTAAACGTGACGGAAATAAATGAATATCGCACACAGTAGAATATCGCATTGATAATGTCTATTTTACACCCGGATTTGGTGATGATGATACAATACATCGGCAAACAGCATTGGAAGCTAACCTCATACTTCAGATAGAGCTCAGTAGAATGACAATACAAAAATGAATGGATACGGGCTTCATCGGTGAATAACTTCAGGGTGGTGAGATGACGAAACACAGCATATCAATGCAATAGCGGTCAAAGGAAGTTGAATAATTTCGCAACATATGAGGACAATATCAGTAGTCGCTCTGTCTAACCATTGCATTAGTGGATGTAGAGCTTCCGCCATTTGGCATCTAGCTTTTACCTAAATTGGGAACTTATTTATTTGAAATAATCCTTGATAAAATTGTTGTTGTTTTAGTAGCAACGAACTTCATGCATTGTTAATGTAATTTGTTGATCATCGCGCAAAATTGCTGAAAAGTGTAAAATGAATGTCACTTTTGAAATGATACAGTATTTGATCAGAATTTATTCGGCCATTGATTTTAAACATCTGTTTTAAATTGCGTTATTCCTTGTGTTGCTTTTATACTGGATAGATGAGCTGATAAAATTTCGCCGAGTGAAGGAGCCTGTCGCATTTTTTAGCAGTTTGAATTTTTAACATGTTCATATTGAAATATCATCTCTAAGAAAGAACTGACTTATTCGCTGCATTGCTTTCCTCTTTTTTAAAGTTGTGCATTTGTTGCATAGTTACGTGGTGGGTTTTTAAAGTGTACTGTAGCAAGGAGGTGTGCCTGCAAATAGATTTCATATATTTATTTGATAATTTTCGCTCATAAGGATCTAGGAGTTTTTGAGTTTATCACAAGTGCTGTCTGCTGAACTTACACTTAGAGTTTACGTAATATCGTGCTTTTCTGCTGCAAGTATGACAATGTATGCTTCATTTTAAGCTTACAACTTCGCCAAGGTCAGAGCCACAGGAAAGTAAAAACGAAAACGCGACGCTTCCAAGACTCATTTGTGAGATTTGAAAAAGATGTTCTCATTTTAGGTCCATATCATTTAGATCATCCTTCAAGTGTCTTGCCACTTCTGAATTTCTATTTGAAGTGCTGAATAAAGCAACGATTATTGTTATTAAAAGCATTGCTTCTATTTAAGTTAAATTTTCATTGAGTACTCCACTCCAACAGTCAAAACCAGAGTGTTGGTTTTCCGCTTCTACGTGTGATCCGTGATTCTTACACAATTAGAGCGATGGGTGAACGTAGTTTCTTCTTCATAAGAACAACTGATTGTATTTCCTGCTGGAAGGATCTTATTGAGGAGAGGACTTTAATGACATTGGGGTTCTGAATTGCTGCCCAATTGATACTGGAAGCATGGGACAGTCTATTATGTTAATCCTTGAAGGTTACAAACTAGCATTACATTTTTGAGAGCAACCGAGAGCAGAGGCTGTTATGTGGGAGTCAATGAATGTATCGCACAACCAGATTAATAAGCAGCGAAGCTATAGCAAGAGCTAGAAGTCAAGCTTTGCATTTTTTGTCATGTGGGAGGACACACATTTATGTTGAAAGAATTCAAATAGCAGATTGAACTAATGAAACAAAGCAATCATGCAACAGGCGCGAAAAATTGACTCCCCGAGTATAGTTACAACTTTAATGACACATGCTTGTCACTGTACGAGCTGAGACGCTCTGAGAAGATTCAAGATTGTATCGATTGATTACTTATTTCTCCTGTCAACACTTAAGTCATGCCATTAGTGAACGGTCATGGTTGAAACATTATCTTTCCGTGAACAGTATAATTCAATTTTATTTGTAGCATCATTTCGACAATTTTTTTTTGATAGATGGTCATCCTCTAAAATACAGACATGTGGCCTTGCCTTATGAGCCTCTGGTTTTGTGATCAAACCTTTCCAACCAAGGATGTCATCAGATGCCATAAGAAGGGTGCAAAATCTGGCCGTATCAACGTCTGTCGAACCCGCGGTGGTAGAGCAGTACTGTCTAAGCATCATCCATGGCATAGCAATGCTCGTTGCAATGATCGTAATTGATACGCTTATATTTTTATCTTGTTTTCCACCACAATCGATAAATCAGAGACTTCATCTGTATTGTTGACATGACTGGCTGAATTTGCTTAAATGTTGGGAAAATCACATTTTCTTATGCACTTTTGAATGTTGCACAGGTGAAATAAGTCACAATTGAAAGTTTTTTGAGTGCAAAGAAAAGACGAAAGCCAACTTTCTTGTCCACTCCTTCAATTTTAATGATTATTTAAAAATCAAAATAACTGCCTATAAACTGCACTGTACAGCTTGTGTACAGCTATTTTTATTTTGAACTGATCATTAAAGTTGAAGGAAATAACCAAGAAAATTGGTTTTCTCTTTTTTTCATTCAAAAATAGACAAACTCCTGAAGAACATGATCACTTACATAATTCAAAGACTTGCTTCTACCTTTATGATATTACATATTCTAATCAGTAACATAATGCACGAAAAAAGCAAATCATTGTCTCATCTTATTACGCAATTGATCGTTTTAGTGATCTAATAACGCTACACAACATAAACACGGCGATTATGTGTTGATAAAGCCTTAAACCTTGAAATGTTGTAACCAATGTTCTTAACTTGCACAGCTTCAGCTACGATCAAAGTCGGAGTTGGGCTGGATAAAGCAGTGTTCTGAGTTCCGACTCGGACTCGATTTGATCGAGATTCACTTTATTATAAGGCAAAAGTTTCACTGGCCAGATCACGGGTCCAAATATTATGACACTGGCTGATAAGCAATCTTCTGGTCTGATTATACGCTTTTTACAGAAGCGGGACCGACTCAGACATAAATTCGAATTAGCTTAATTGTGGGAAATTTTGACTTCGCTGTTATGAATGTTAGCTATAATGAGCATTCTCTATTTTTAGATTCGCTTGTTTGACACTGCTACATGTATTTTGAGATAAGCTGTAATGTGTGTGAGTCTTTCTTTCTTCGAAGTTTATGTGTTTATTGTCAGTAAGCAACTTCAGTCTTCAATCTTCATTCCTAATTGTGAAATACGAGGTCACTGAAATATGATTGAATTCTATGGTTGCGCTCTTGAGAATCCGATTTCGCTTTGCTTAAGTTAGTGGAACTAGAATGCTAGAAGAATCTTAGATCTTATGAAGAATCAAGCTACTTAAACATGCCAATATTGCAGATTCTTGCCACAATCCGTTATATTGAAAGCTACTTTATCAAAATGATTTTTCAATTATATGGAAATGTTAATATCTTGAATCTTGACAGTGTACATTGACAGGGTAACAATACGCCACCATCGTTTAGGTTACTGTTGACATGACACCGTAGGCCATAGAAATTGACAACAATAATACCTCTAGAATGGAAATTAAGCCTCATGCAATGCACAATAACGGCACATAAATCGCACGCATTTTCACTTAGATGCACCTGCCAACGTTTGTATCATTGGGTTAGAATCAGTCACATGAGTAAATCGAAGCTTTTAATTGGTTCTTCATGCCCCAACTTAGTTCCCTCGGATGTGCCGCGACCTTGAGTCAATTTCCATTCTAGTCAACTTCAGATAAACAGTTTATTTCTATGCCGTAGGCCTATAAGAAGCTTGTTTGTTTTCAATGTGCATGTCGTTCTAATCATAGAAATTGGTAACAATAGCAATCACTTGAATGGAGGTTAAGCTTCATGCTACACAATAGCGATGCATAAATCGCACGCATTTTCACTTAGATATACTTGTCAACGGCTGTATCATTGGGTTAGAAATAGAATCAGTCACATGTGTAAATCTAAGCCTTTCATTGGTGATTCATGCACCAACTTAGTTCCCCTGTGCCGCGACCTTGAGTCAATTTCCATGCGTCAATCCCCCTTTCCTTGAGTCAATGCAGATAAGACAAGTACTTTTTGCATTAGAGATGACAACGTATAGTGTAGCGATGTCAACAGCTTGATCTGACTTCGTCTGTTCGACGCATCATCGCTACTCGTGTGTGCATTGTTCTCTCTCCCTCTTCGTCTCATCCACTGCTATTTAAAATTTTCCCACGGCCACTACTTCGCCACACCTTTTTAAGAAGCATATTAATGTAAGGGATGTGGCTTGGTCATCATCGCTTCATGACTTACTTACTTACTTACTTTATCCTTTTAGCGTCTTCGTTTCCCCTATACTAGAGGGTTTGACGTTTGATCAACCGTCTCCAATGGTTTCGATCCTGGGCGTCCTCTTCTGTCGCACCAATCCTCGTCAGATCATCTTTGACGTTTGCGAGCCAAGTTTTCTTCGGCCTTCCTCGAGGACGCGCTCCTTCCACCACGATGTCCAGTACACGACCAAGGGCTCCTTCTCCGTTTCTCCTCTTCACATGCCCGAACCACCTCAGTCTTTTCTCCGTGATCACTTCTTCCAACGGGCTAATACCACACCGACATGCCACTTCACTGCTGGAGATGTTATCAGCCAGTGATATGCCTCACGTGTAGCGTAGCATTCTCCTGTCGCATGCCCGTAATTGATGCTGCAGTCTTTCTGTCAGATTCCAGGACTCCGCACCGTAAAGCAACACAGATCTCACACAAGTGCTGTATACAGTGTCTCTGCACTTCACCGGGATATGACAGTTGCGTAGAAGACTGGCAAGCTCTTTCCACTTCCTCCACGCAGATGCAACTCTTGCTTTAACAGCTCGCTCTGATCCGCCGTTGCATGCGAGGAAGTCACCGAGGTAACAGAAATCGTACACTTCATCCATTTCTTGGTCATCACTTTCATCATCGTCTTCATGAGCGCTGCTTAGCACAGTTGGGGAGCGAGAGCATGTGGGACAGCGGAAATCGACCACGTAACAAATGCTTCTCAAGCCGCTGCAGCGCTTGTGGCACCACTTGTTGCATTGACCACAGAGGACCGAGTTGACGCCAACACCCCTTCCACACACACCGCAAGGATACCTGCCTCCGCGAATGGGTTCGCTGGGTTCCTTTCCGCTCATCATGTATTTGGTCTTCCCGATGTTGACTTTCATACCACACTTTTCCAATCTCTCCTTCCAGTTCCCAAACCTCTCCATGACTTCCGTCTTGCTCTCACCAGTCAGAACCAGATCGTCGGCGTATAAGAGCTCCCAGACACCTCCGATCATGCAGTCTCTGGTTGCCTCCTCCATCACTAGGATGAAGAGAAGTGGGCTGAGAGCGGATCCCTGATGTAGTCCAACGTTGATCCCGAACTCATTAGATACACCCCCTGCGACGTTGACTTGTGATTTCGAACCGACATACAGTGACATGACACCTTGACGGCGAAGTGCCCATGCGACTGTACATCTGGGTACCCGGTCGAAGGCCTTCTGCAGGTCGACGAAGATGTGATGGAGTCTCTTCTTCTTTTCCAAAAACTTTTCTTGCAGTCGGGATTCATGAGTTGTCGGAAAATAACTTTGTTGACATCAAGTGCTTTCTGCTCAGACGAAGTCACTGACAAGTCAGATCACGCTGCCGGCATCGCTGCACTTCAAGTTATCGCTCCTAATTCAAAAAGTGCCTCTCCAATTTGCCTAAAATTTGGTATGTGGCTAGAGAATATCCTCACTTACATGTGTTTAAAGATTTGTGACGATTGATTCGTTTTTGCAGTTTTAAGACAAATTTGAAAACGTGGGGGGGAGAGAAAACCCATAAGTACCTATATTTTTATGGTTCTTTAATCCTTCATGATTATATTGGGGCTGCTCATTAACTAAAATTCTACCGGCAGAATCAGCCGACTTAATGAACGACGGTATAACACCGAAACCGGCAGAATATTCAGTCGGTTTCATTGTTATGCCGTCGTTCATAAAGTCGCCTGAATGTTCTGTCGGCAGAATGATTAAATCGGTTTAATTTTCTGCGGCAGAATTTTAGTTAATGAACAGCCAATTGTGTGATTTCTATGGTTACGCTTTTGATTATATTTCTAGCAGTGGAGGTAACCAGATGTTATTTTGCTGTAAGTTCGTGGAGTAAGTGAAATATAGCTGAAATAAACTGTGAAATATAGCTGAACCAATATTAGTTTCTGTAGCATTTGAAAATTTGTCCATCAATAATTTACGATCAATGCTGTAGTACCGAATGTCGACCGACCTACAGATCGAACTAAGGGATTAAGTTGTCCAAATGTGCAGACTTAATGAGTTGCCTGTATAATGCTGTGGTTCAAACTTTAAAATCGTTATGCAAAGAATGATTTTAAGACCAATATATGCTATTGCTCAGATTCGAGCGAACACTCAAAAAAATACGAAGTTCCAGAGCGGCTTAGATTGATGATGAAGAATCAACTTTGATTTCAATTCATATCACATCAAGCATTCATTTGTGTATTCATTCAAAGTGCTCTCGTTGGGAAATCATTTGGCTGTTTGAGAAGGTTTAAGCTTCCCTAGAATTTATCATTTTCATTAAAAGGCAGTGTATAACGATGGATTTGATATTTAATGTAATCCCGAATTTTGAAAATAGAGTCTTCTGCATTCGTGTGATGTTAAGACTTTTCCCGACATATAAATTAAACCATACTGATTGCAGTCCAGCGGCAGCGCAGTCCCCATTCATAGATGTTCTCGAAATTGAGGAGATTTAAGACGAAAAATAGGAGAAGGGCCTAATTGAAGTAGCATAGTTTAGTTGCGTTATTATAGTAATATTTTACAGATATTTCATCTAAAACTAATTTTGAAAGTCACTTGGTATAGGAATTGCTTCTTACATTTTTTTCTCACAAAGTGTTTTGAATGCTATTTATTAAGATTTCAACTAATTTAACCACGTAATGCTGAAACTAAGATATGACGCTAAATTTATAAATTCATCGACGGAGTGATTTTCTCTTGATAGCTGCCGTTTTCAATGCACATGTTAATCCTAAAATGTCAGTATTTTGGAATTTTATCATGTACTATATGCTCATATTCTCCGCTTATAAATCCAGATCTTATTTTACGTGTATGTTATCGCATTTGCTAAAGACATTTCATTAATTATGTTGCTCATGAACATCTTGACATGTTTTAAAATTGCTAACAAAGTTCATACCGCGCAGTGGTGAGAATACACACGATCCCCTAGACACTTGATACTTTCACCTTCATATCACTCGAACTGAACAGCGAATCTCACTTTTTGAATGAAGTCACTTAATTGAAGTTCATCTTGCAGTTGATTCCTTTCTGTATCTTTCCAACAATTTTGGAAGGAGGGAAATGTGATGCATTTCAAGACCTGCGAGCCCCATTCCACACTGTCTAGATTATGATACTCTTCTTACTGAGCTTAGAGGTGACTGGATACAATCATAATAATGAAAATGTCATTTCCATTGCTGCTGTATTTTGACAGCTCAACTATCGGAAACAATTTGCAGTTACCAATTGGATGAACTTTTCCTGGTTTCAAATCCCTTTCTAACAGTAAAGAGTTGGGTTAATAATGCATTGTCCTGTCCGTCGTTTTGATAATTACTTTATGGAATTAACCTTCTCTCTATTCATTATTAGAGAGATTGTCTTGGGATTTATCTTTCTGTTGCAGGCAGGAAATAGATCGTAGGAAAATGTGTGCGTTATGTGATAGAACGAAGAGAAACTCATCCTAGTTGTGGATGGACAAACACAAGCGTGCATTGGATTTGCATTTTTGCTTGAAGCATAGTTTTTAGGTTGTTTTATTAGATGGCAATGCATTACAATGCTCTATATCGCACTGCGTGTGAATTATGATCAAGGTGACAGAAGCAGGCAGTACAGTGTACAGTTCGCATTAAGTAATTTGACCAAATAAAGAATTTTCAGAAGCACGTTAACGATGTTTTCAGTATCGTGCGCAGTTGGACAGAGTGGATTATTTCCAGAATTCCTGACTTTGCTATGAAGGTGTCATAGGGTATCGATATTCGGCAAGAAATGGATTGTAAACAAGGGGGTAGTGGGTAAAGGTTAAATCTGCTAACTGATCATTGTGAAAAGTGTTTTATGTCATTTCGGAATATTTTATGTATGTTTTCATCTCTGCCTGTCTCGGTCATTTTAATTGCGTCTTTGAGCGTTATATGCATGATTAAAGTTCAGTTTAGCTTCGGCTCTGCTCAATAATGATCATTTTTAATCAGTTGATATTAATCATGGGCCCTATATCTGCATGTTTAGTTGGACTTGAGAATGCCTTGCAATGTGCACATTTGAAAAAATGGCATCATTTGGACTATAGTCTTGACATTGATATGTATGGACACCATTCATATGGTTTGAAATCATGACGTCAGCTTTAAAAGTCGAAAACTTGCAGACTTGACGCGTGTTCTATTCTTGTCGACAGGATTAAAGTCACGTAACTTGATTTGGATAAGGTATATTCAAATACTCAATAAGTTGAAAAAATGAAATTATACAAGTTCTTTATCTAATGCCTTTGCGGAAAAGTATGTATCAATCTCGCCCTCCCATTACTTAGAAATTTAAGATTGAATTTTATGGAGTACACAGAGTGTACGATTTTCTAGATTTTTGTGGAATTCCGATTTTTTCCACCGTGAGATAGAACGTCCATCTTCGCAAAGTTGGCCTAAAAATGTCTAAAAGTTGGTCTAAGTGTTCGTTTAAAGGATCATTTGAAGGAAATGTGTTAAGTGCAGAATATGAATTATAGTATTATTCTCAGCCTTATTATTTGTCTTCAATTAAGCTAAATTTAACTTGACCTTCACCTTTACTGATATTGTTTAACCACATGTTTCTTCGTCACCATCATTATTTTTAACCTCAGCAATTGATCGCATAGTCTGAGTATGTAACGTCAATGATGAATTTATTATCGACAGTAAATTGGGTGTTTTTGTAATAACTACCCATTTCTGAACAGTCAATTAAAGTAAATGAAATGAGATAGATCAAATTGCCTTGCAAATTATGTGCGGTAATTAAATAATGCTGGTTCCTTTAACGGTTGAAAGTCGTAAGTCTAATTTCGGATTTTCTAGTTCACAGGATGGATATTGGTTGCATCAACTCATCTGTATGAATATTTCCGCAAATGCAAGCGTGTCAGTTAGTGCAAAGTGAGCAATGGCAATGAAATCGGGAGTTCCCTAGTGTAGAAAATATTGACATAAGTTATCTTCAACTCAAATCGAAAAGCAGCCAAAGTTTGAGAAATCAATTTATGACTTTGCGTGATCCGATCTGTTTGCACTGATGGTGAATGACAAGAAGATAAATGAAAACATTACGGGCAGAATTTTCTCGTTGCGTTGTTACAGGGACTTCCAGCGATATCACGTAATATATCGCTGACTATTGACTAAGGTCTGCACTCATTTCTTGTTTATGATCGTGAATTATGCAATGATGCCTGGTTAACTGACTATTCCGAAGAGAGTTCATATTTCTATCTTTGAATGCTGCTTGTTCAACAAGCACTGTCTTACTGCTACGTTGATAATGAGTACTGATGAGCAATTTTAGCACATGTCATATATTTCCATCGAGACCAGGAGTGGTCTCCGTAGTACAGTGGTTAAGTGCTTTGCCTAGCAACCTTTCGTCCAGGGATCGAGTCCCGAAGGTGTCATTAGAAGTCGGCAGGAAGGGCATGTGGACTTGAAGAGCCACAACGGTCTAGAAAGTCTGACTATATCAGCAACTTCCAAGCCTCCAGAAAGGGGATGTAATGACGTTGAAGCTTCATTTTTTTCTCATCATTAGTAGTAATACTTTCATTGGATGAAGAACGAGGTACTAGAAATGTTGCAATGCTCGTAAAATATTAGATTGCTATTAAAAATATCTTCAATATCAGTGTGATCTTTAGCAATAGTAAATGAATTAACGAAATATTTTGAAATCAGTGACTAACGGGCCAATCAATGCAGAAGGCGATCATGGTTGCGAGATTGGACTCAAGGCGCCTCACCAGGGTCTACATTGTTAGTGATTGAATGCGTGTCATTTACAGAAAAAATGTTATTTTTGATCGACACACGATTACCATTCTATTTATAATGATGCTTGTTTTGGCAAGCCGCCTTCTTCATTCTGTTTTAAATCATATTTTGATATTTTAGTATGCTGCACTATAGATTAAAATCATTAATCTCCTTAAACACTGACGTCATATAAAAATTCAAAATACTTCATAAGCACAGAAGAACATAAATTGGAGCATTCAAAATAAATAGACATTTATACGAAAGAAAGATTTTCAGTAAATATACTATTTCATGACTAAGATGTGCTGCTGACGCCATCGAAAGCTCGATTAATTAATACAAGACCTTTTAACAACAACTGGAGAATTTTCGCAAAACCTACAGGTAGAAAGAATACGTTCTTGAACAATTTAAGCACTTAACTCCTAAGCAGCATTAGAAGCTGCGTTATATCTTGCAAGGACTCAGCTGTGCAGGTTGGAAATCGCCATAGCTGTATCATGACATAGATTGACTGAACAAGATAACGGACTGTATATCAAGCTATATTACTTTTATTCAAACTTTTACTTGTACTTGACTGCACCGCGCGGCTGATAATCATCATTTACATTCTGAGCCGTATTGACTTTTCATTGTAGGGCGAAATGCAGCGTCTACGGCTTCCAAGACTTTAATGATTAATTGTTCAAGTCTGTAGATGCATTTCTCTTCTATGCCCCGGAGAATTGGCACTCTGCAATCTCTTAATCACTCATTTATATGGAATATTCGATTATGTTGGCTTCTTTTTTAGATTCTTTCGTTCTCTTTCTTCGTGTACGGTAGTATGCACCTTTTATGATATTTATGCACGTAGGGTAGTTTTCACAAATCATAACAGAAGGGAATCAGTGACGCTAAACGTTTGTGTTTATACTTCAGTTATTAGGCCTATGCCTCATCAAACATTTACTTTATTTGGAATAAAATAGAGTTGTACCTTCATTGTTTAATCTTAAAATTCTTTGAATGACGAAGGCATGTTTTTTGATGATTTATGATATTTTCATGAGACGCATTACACAATTTTTCGATTATGAATCAGTAGTCATATTTGCGTGTGCGATTATTAAAAGTTTGCCCCACCCCAAAATTTCCAGGATGAAATGAATAGTTAAAGCATCTTAAATTAAAGATTGTTAAAGAATGGGAAGGATTTAAGATAGCAAAAAAACAAGATAATTATGATAGAAAAAAAAGTTATTATAAAAGAAATTATTGTAAAATGCCGAAATCATTACAAAAGAAAAACATTCGTTCGCCGAAGGATATATAGTTGTTATATTATTTTATTTAGTTATCAAGTAAAGTAATGTAGACATTATATGGCATGAAATATCCCTGAACTCTTCCATTTTCTTGCAACTAAATCAATTCATTCGAATAAAACAATTGCAGTGGTGTAGTTAGTGCAAAGCACGCCCGTTACACAAGATCTCTCTTTATTTACCACTAGCAACAATCAGACTTTCCTGGAAAATTCCATTGGAAAATTCAAACTCGCTACCATAGCATGAAGAATTCGCTGTCATCAATCATTCATCATTGTAAAGCCAACAAGAGTAATCCATCACAAATTGAGACAACTTTTATTCACATCAGTAGTTTCTACATTCAAAGCATGATAATTTCATAAGTCGCACTCTAAGTCTGTGTAGCCAATTGTGTTGTAATTTATTTACTGTTTTACTTGACTTTCTCTAATCCTTTTCCATTTACTTAATTCCCTTTTCTTACGATTCAAATATCTACATGATGATGATGTATTCTGATAACCTCAAATATGGCTAATAATAATTTACTTATACTCTCCAATTGAAGATATTATTTGCAATTTGATTAAATGTGTAAATGTTAAAGTTTTGTTGAGAATTTAGAAATTTGTGAATGAACCAAGCTTCCTCAGTAATTTGCCGTGACTGTATTAGAAAGAATTTCTTCAAATATTGATTGATTTTGCATGTTGACTTCTTAAATCCACCATTATTTTTGGGGATATTGCTTAAAGCACCGAAGTGGAATCAATACCCAACATATTGATGCTCTCAGATTCTTTTGTACGACAGAGTGGCCTCTTTTTATGTGTATCCATTGTAATTTGTCTTATGTCAGTAATACCATTCACCGAACGGTTTTCAGGAGAGCATGGAACACATTGAATTAACGTTGACTTGTGGTGAAATCACTGATGCAATCCATACATTTATGAGTGTTTGGTGTTTTGCAATAGAATTTATTGGAAATTAGAAACTAGTGTGGTGTCAGTGACACATTGATCAAGTGATCTTTATGTCCAGAGTTCGAGCACCGCATGTGTTATTGGAAGTTTGCAGGACGTACATCTGGATTAAAGGTGTCACAGCGCTCCAGTAAAGTCTGTCTATGTCCGCACCGTCCAATGCATCAGGCGGGGGAGTAGTGAGTTAAAACTTCACTTGAAGTATTCAAAGCTAGAATTATTGAAGAAATATTGAAATCTCGAAGTTTATCTATGTAATTATAGAAAAAGAGGTATTACAACATTCTTTTGGAACTATGAAAACTGTTGTGAAGATGCCTTGAGTTGGGAAGAACCAAGTTTTAATGGATATTCAAAATATAATCTTTCATTTTCTTATACTTCGCGATATATTTCGATAAGCACCTGCCGATCAACTTCAGGCAAGTGAATGTATTTACAGTGCATAATTCAAAAGAACTCAAAAGAAACAAGCATGATGATGTATTAACATAGAAATGAAGCGACAGATAGTATTGGGCTACCTTGTACCAGTAGCAAAAGCAATTTGATAGCTTTGATCTGAAAGACATACAACAATTGAAACAGGTTGCACTGGGTCACAATTTACCACCAGTAGAGTGAGATTACTCTAACCTAGCGTTTTGAGATGGTGATGATGCTCTAAACCCAAAACACTTGAGCATCATGAAAAGCAATTCGGCCATACGCTGAGACTAGATGGATATCCACAGGACTTCATCACCAAATCAAAACACTTTAAGAAAAACATTAAAAGACAAGGCAATCAAGATATCCTTTTCTTTCGCTTTCCGTTCATTTCTGAAATAATTGATCGAAAAATCAAGACAGTATTCTAGAAAGAAAATATGAATGCCCGAATTGTAAGAAAAACCAAATCATTACGTCAGCAAATAAAACAAATACAAGCCAATCCAAGATGGTCACTGTAAAATTGCCCTATAAACAACAATTCTATTTGCAACAAGTCAAACGCACAGTCAAACAGTGGTAAAACGTCTGAATAAAGCATTAAGGATTTAATGCTGTGCAGTGTATTTCCATTTTCCCGATCGAAATCCTATCCGTGTTCAATGTAGGTTTCTTTTTCATTATTTACTCTGTGACTGTCGTAATAGATGTCGAATTGCGTAAACTTACTGACTTGGAATCTTCTTGGCGATGATTTTAGCTGAGGGGAAAGCTAGAAATCGAGTAGAAATGAATGCCAATCGTTTTGCATCATCATGAGTATTAAAGTTGTGTCTGTCTCTCTCACTCTCGTGCACGAAGTAATCAAAGCGGTCATCGATCTGTATGAAAATTTAATTGGATGTCGGTCGATAACCATATCCTACTATATGAACAAATATTTCCCAAATCACATCTCCGCATTTTAGAATAATTAAAATCATTTCAACAGATGTGTTAAACTTCTCTGATTTTAGTTTTGCTTAAAAGAAGTGTGATGAATTTAGCATGACATTTTGATCATCTTGTCCGTGACCTTGAAAAACAAGTTTTACCTTGATAACATAGAGTATCTCAGCCAATCTGTCGCGAACACTAAGTTTTGGCTCAAACGCCCTCAAGGGAGGCCCTTTCCTGGTTCTCACATTCGAACGACAGATTTTTGCAATTTCTCAACTTACAACAAAGTTTGTTTTAGACAGGTCTGGCGATTTAATTGACAAATTGTTTTCCGAAATTTTACAGTGGCATTTTTGGATTTCTACAAGACATATAGTGGCAGTGGTGTCTGCACAAATCCCATTTGAAATTTAGTTTTACAAGGAGATGTGACGCACATGTCAAGTTTTCGATAATTCATCTCAAAATTCTTAAATTTCAAAGTAAAGGTATCGAATTTCCTTGAAATTGGAATGGAGAATTTTAATCGCATTTTGAAATTGAGTCAGTTTACTTTCCTATGAAAGCGATTTCTCTGTTCGCTGCGCTATTGTCATGAGAAAAACAACAAGATCTAAATGTTTTTGAAAGAAAAGACCGAAACGTTTTTCACATTATCAATTCTAAGAGACGTATTTGGTTGAAGATTTTCAATTGAACGATTATTTTAGCGAAGGATGATTTCATATCAA
The DNA here is from genome assembly GCA_907163375.1 of Prostheceraeus crozeri. NCBI lineage: Eukaryota > Metazoa > Platyhelminthes > Polycladida > Euryleptidae > Prostheceraeus > Prostheceraeus crozeri. The sequence goes on along the minus strand of CAJQUW010008964.1, from coordinate 705,566 downwards.
ATAAGTTTCTTGAGGACTCCAGGATATGGCAATCACCTTGTGCATTGACAAGCGTTCCAAAATTTGAGTGTGAACATATGATCATTACAAATGTTTTCAAGACATTGCTAATTTTTTACTAAAAATTTGAGACCGAAACGAGAATGAAAAGAAAATTTCAAAGCGAATTTATGAAACCCATCGATCAATTGATCATGCAAGCATTTTTAAGGTCAGACATAGAGTTCATAGGAATACGAGGATGTTGAAGTGTCTTGCACTCATTAAAATGTTTTCAGTTATCTCGCAGAATAGCATTAATTCAAAAGTAATCATGCTCCACTGCTAAGTGCGCATAGCGCAATAATCCGATTTAATACTGGCTAAAGTTCACCAACGGAAGTTGAATAATTCTCAAATTTTGAAATCAATGGTGCTTTAAGCAAAATCACAAAAAGAAGAACAGCATGAATGACTACTAGGATCATTTTTACAGAGATTACATAAAGTTAGCAGCCTATCCAATCTTTAATTGAATACCTCGAAGTGCAATTCACATTACGAATGAATCCCCATGCTCTTCCGTTTCTTTTGCTACGTAGATACTGAGGTCAAAGTCTCCACGTTTCTATCATGTGACCAAAGTTTTATACATACTGGATCATTAAAATCTCAACTGGCATGTGATGGAACTGCTGAGTCGGAAACGTACGAATCTCAGTTATGATACAAAGTTATCCGGGAAATATTCTGAGGTGCAATTACGCAAACATGAATAAGACATGCATTAAGACATTAGAAACAGTAGTTGTGACTGGTCATACCTTTGCATATATGTTATTGCTCATATATTCGCTTCAACCATTCTTCGTTTTCAATTTGGCATGCTTTCCATATTGCTTTCCTGATCTTGAGGATTGCGCTTTCACAGATGGAGTGAGCACAATTTGACAAAAAATTAATTTACAAGTCGATGCTCGCAAATCAAGGCTTCTGTTGTGATCAGAACTGTGGGCTTGTGGTAAAGTGTTCGCTCTGCGTCCGGAGGACTTCAATCAAACCTTGGTCGTGTAAAGCAGGTGCACTCTGCATTCCTGCTACACACTCAGCACAAAAAGAAACAGGGTGGGATAAATAACAACTCGGCTACTTAGAAGAAAGGGTCCGCGCCTTAAGTACTTCCAGGTATTGAAAGAGTTATTTATATAATGCTTATGAGGGGTAGAGCTACTTTCGTCCCAGATTTTAAATTTGTTTCGCTTTCGTTTTTCGAGTTCGTTCAGTTTTCGTTTTTTTATCACGACTTTTTCGTTTTCGGTTTTCAAATATTTCATTATTTTTTTGATTTTTGAAAAGGGCTTAATGCTTTATAAAACATTGATTTCATTTACTTTATTAGTAGTTTGCAAGTATTACATAAGAACGGTTCTTAGTTGCTTGTATAATGTTTTCAATATTTGTAGCCTGAGTAGAATATGATCATTCATTCTTATATGATAAGGTAAGCATGATTATTGCACTGGCATATATGTATTTAATCAACAAATGTGTAATTCATATTCATGTGAAATTTATCAGTTTTACAAAAGCAGTCCCACTCGATCAAAAGAAATTAATAAAAATGAATTAGAGTAATATTGCAGCCAAATGTATTGACACCGTCAAAGCCTATTGCCGAAAAGTGATTGTAGTAACTGTCACACCAAGGTTTTGTTGCACCGGAATAGAGCCTCCCTTTACTAGGTTTGCGAGGACATCTTATCACAGTGCTAGGATTCTATATATTTAGTACTAGTGATGTGAAAAGCTCACAGAATGAAATGCAGTCAGATGATTTTCGAGTATATATAACGACTGCAGTATACGTCTTGTAGTTTTCCGCATTACGAGAGCGGATTAATTATCTGCACTACGAAAATCGCCATTGTTCCATGAAGTTTATCATTTTGTGACCGCACAGCGTTTGTCATGCTGTTATGATAAATAAACTTTTTATTAGGCGTGCTATATTTTGAATACTGGCACGCGATTCCTAGAAAAGGACCTTGTAATTTACTTGCTTTCGTGGCTACAAAATTTCATCAAGTTATCAATGTTGTTCGAGTTTCATCCTAAGCCTGAGGACTCGCGATATGTCCCATGAAGGCCCTTGCCTATTGATGACCGATGACCATGTTAAGTACACAGATTTAGAGTGATTAACTGTCATCATTGTTTTTTGCTGACTAAATTCAGAGTGTCCGCGATTTCGAAACATCTTGAATACGCTTTGAATATGTACATCGAACTCTGAATGATAGACATCATTTTTTTTTCGATGTGTGATTGCATGGTAACTCACGTAACTCCATTTCTTCTTAATTATTCATTTGATTCCATTTTACATGCGGTGAAGTGCGGCATATGTAGTCAGCTGCTTGTAGATTGATGCGTGTAATGCGCATGGTTGCATTATGAAGTCCAGATATTTGTTTGATATGGCTATCGTGTTTTGTTATGCATATTAATGCTGTATTATCGTGCCTTAATATAAAAATGAATGAACGACACTTCTTTAAACCAGTTGAAACAGAATTATGTGACGTAATTACTGGAGATTATAACTCGCAGTTGAATATTTGTGACATGAGAGTGGTTAGCGGTGCTCTTACGGTCTGCAGAATAAAGCACAATTCCGTACATAGCTAAATGCTTGCTATAAATTTTGTTCATTAGCTTTAGCTGTAATGAGTCATCTATCTTTTATATGCATTACAAGTTTTTCAGAGAAATTTAGAAATTTGAAAGCCGGAATTTCAGTTTTAATTGACGTAAACCTGAAATTCAGGACCCGAATAGGAAAATTGACTCTGATTGAAATGAATTTATGATTCAAAACTTTGAAGTTGTCGCTCAAACTGACGCGGGCACCAGTAATATTCATGATTTAGCTTTGTTTGAAGTGAAAATTCCACATTTTTTCATCATTTTCCAGGTCATAATTGTTGGATTTTTGAATCATAAAATGTTGTCCTAACGATCACGATTCTTCTCCTAACAATCTCTGACGTTTGTACTTCAATATCACGACGCTGAAGTTTCGCTCACTTCGTTACAAAGTTGATCGAATAGCATGTAGACTCAGTGCAGTAGAATTGTCTTCCCGTCTCATTAGCAAAATACAAAATCTTCGTATCCTTGGTGAAATAAAACAAATTATTTCATTTTGTTTGTTTACAAGTAGCTGAAAACGCATGTACAGCAGATTCCGCACTTGATTTCTGATGGCGACAATTGATTTGATATAGAATGGTTAACGCCATAAAGGGGCGAATTTATCACAGTATGAGGTAAAAAGTATTTATTAACTAAAGTGACATCAACGGTTCTCTGTTACATTTTGCCGAGTGTTTCACCCGGGACAAAACATCCATGCGTCAAATGGTTACATTGTTATTGATTCTTTCAAACTCTTCTGTCTTTGGTGCCTCGATGCAGTTGGCAACTGACTGTTAAACGCTGTTTTTCTCTGAACCATTGCATAAATGTGAAACCAGCTGAATGAAATCACGAATATATCACGCTTCAGGGTATCGCACAGACTTATAATTCGCTGCAAAGAAAATAAGAAGTTCAGTCTCACAGATGTCGTTAGTAATGCCACTCAGTTCATAAGACATTAACTTGCAGATCTCCTCGTCACTCACCCCTTGGTGTACACAGCAGTTGACTCTTTAGAATATGTAGAATGTGCAGAAACTGATACGCAGATTCAGATGATTTTTTGATTGATGTCGTTCACCAACTAACAGAGTGGTAATTTTCATTTTTACAGCTGTTCCATACCGCTGGAAGTTTCTACGGGAATCCTATAGGAATTCCTATATAACACAGGAATTCAGTACTTACGGAGTTAAACATGTCCACATAGTACACGATTTATTTGTTGTTATGTTGTCCAGACTTGTGTCAATTACTCATGAAATGTAATCATGAAATGACATGAATCTGTCCCGCTGACTGATTTCCGTCTACTCGGCCTGTTACCAGCACCTGCGCGATCGATCGAATGTACTCTACATAGAATATACTGACGGTAAATGTATTTGATGGCGTGATCCGTGCTTACAATGACGCAACTGGGATGTGTACATACGTTGCATTAGCCTCATCACCACATAATCCTCGTAATCATACCTTGATTTGTTGACATCCAAACACGTAATTGAAAGTGAATTATCAGGTTCGATCCGGGTCCATATCTGCAGAAAAGTAGCCGGCACAGACTCGGTTCGTATGCAAGTCTGGGTACGTTGTACAAATGGGTTTAGTTGAAGTAAATATATTCAGAATATTTATTTCACAGTACATGTGTTTCATCGAAGAATAAACTGAATATACATTATCACGATCAAATGACAATGAAAGAATTCTTACTATTACTTCTTACTTTATGTAAGACATTTTATCACGGAAATGCTGCAATGAAAGTACATGAATGCAGAAAATTCCATTGACCCAGAGTTATAGCAGGTCGGAATTTTTGTTCGGATTGGTTTTATCTTTTCGGCTCTTACAATGGCCATTGATACTTTTTATCATAGTTTCATGGCATGCAGTATTACCTAAGTTAATTATGTTGCACAAATATCTTAAAGAAAATGAAGTTAGTGGAAATAAGCCTTCCTCTGTACTTTCATTATGCTGCACATCGATGCACGCGATAACTTCATAACGGATGATTCTAGTAAGAAAATATGCGTATGTAATTATTCTCTGTGGATATCGATCAAATTGCGGAGCAGGTTTGTTGTTTTCTAATTTGTTTCTGAAATTTGAGTTGTGATTTTGCAAGCCCTAGTATGTGAAAGACCAGACAGAGACAAAACCTTGCCGTTCAAAAGTAAACATAAGCAACGCAACATATTTCTATCGGCTGATGAAATCTTGGTCCAGCGATCATAATAAATTTAAACTCAAATATCTATTCACCGACGTGGATTTATTTACAGAATTCTACTGTATAACTGTATCACTAAGTAATTTTGGCTGCAACAGACAATCGCTCGCCAATGTGCTTGCTTGACTGCCTAGCCCACTTCTTTACGGATAATTGACCTCAAAAGTGTTGAATCATAATTTGACGCAGCGAGCAACAAAATATGCTGCAGTTCATAACTAGAGCATAAAGTTGGTGATACACCCTTGTGTTCAACCATGGAATCCAAAATTCTTCCTTGTGAGACTGCAGTCAGCGTTTAGAGTCGTCCCGATTGTGTATTTTCTAAGGCAGGAGACAGCTGGAATAGTTTTCTTGACCGCCTATGGGGCAGCCGCTGCAGAGTCAAATACTGCACATTATAAAGTTCATATTTACTGCTGGTTAAAACAGATTTCTCTCAACTTTTCAGTCAGTCATTAACTCACTGATTCTGTTTGTCTGTGACTTTACTCTGATGATTCATGACTTATTATTATGTTCCATTCATGACATATATTCATGTTTATTATTGTCTTCATTTTCCATTGTCTACCTCTGAGAGATTGCGATTGCGATTTAAGTTATCGATTTACCCGCCGGGGCCTGAAGCCATGATCCACTCAAAATACATGATGCTGTCTATCCTTCAAATTTATCATTACAATTAAAGCACAAGCATCAGAGTTTTCTGTTTTATCTTATTTAGCAACGGCAGTCGTTTGACTTTCGATTCATGTAAAATCAATTTCATGCGCGCCAGATTTGTAACCGGTAGTCACTATGCCGACTAGGCACCGGTGTTGCGTCGTGAAAGATTTTTCATTTTATGCATAATTTTCTGTGTTCAACGAAAGACAAGTACAGGCCCAATATATTGTTTAGAGGGGAACATTGAGTCAACGGTTGGGAATTGAACAACATGTATGCATGCTCATAAAGATGTACTGCTGAGTTAATAAAATGCATCATTAGTATAAAGCTAATTGGCATGCAGCTGACTATGCTCCCTGTTACTCCGAGACAGATACAGAGAGAGGCATAAATACTTATTGTTGCTAGATCATTCATTGCTTTCACATTATGATCACGTGTGGCTTTCCCATTTGCTGTGAAGGGTTAGAACGTGTTATGATAGTTAGATTTTAACGTCATTCAAATTTTGAACAACCCTATAATAATGCAAAACTGTAGTCGTTGAATTGACGCGTGTTGTGGACATTGACAAGTCTATGTCATGTGTTTCATGTCATCAAGGAAATCATGTCCGGTTATATAGACCTCTTACTCAGAGCTAATGTGCATTTGAGGAAGCTACACCAGATTCAAAATAATTCAAACAAAGTATTTCAGCGGAGAAGTAGGTCATGGATAGCCAGTCCTTGACCGATCACTTCATCAAATTGTTTGAAACAAATACTTTGGATTGATCAATTGTTGACTCGATAATGCGCGATAACACGACAACACATTCTCGTGTTTGTGTCACTAAGGCCTCAGCCACACTGCGAGCTTCTCCAAGCGTTTCCGAACAAGGAGTTTTGCAGCAAATATGAAGTCACCAGTACAGCAGCGACAAGTAGCTAGCAGACTGTCACACAGCGACCAGTAGCTAGCGGACATAAATTTGCTCGAGACGCTCGTGTTTGCCTTGCTTTGCTTTCAGTGTGGCTGAGGCCTAACGCAGATCTCTAACTCATGCCTCTACGAAGGCAAATTCCTTTTCTCTTCCTTTCACCAATTGAAGCAAAATCGAGTAATTTCACTCTTATAATGTATAGTAAGAAAAACAGCCACAAAAGTTGGAAGTTAATTATGAACACAAGTGTGACATTAGAAATAGGAACCTAAATAAAGCTATGTTTGCTCATTCCCTAGATAATAACCACTCATTCAATTTTGATGATTGTAAAATGATTTATAAGTGTGCTGACCTCCATACGAGAAAAGTAATTGAATCATCTATGATCAAATCCCATTGTAACAGTGTTGTTAATTCAAACCAAGGCGTGACTAATGTCAACAATCATGTAGCCAATTTAGTGTTGAAAGGCATCAAGTGTTAACTTTCTTGTTGATGTAATCTGTTCCCCCCTCCTCTCAGTTTCTCCTCTGTCTCCGTGCATGCTCCGTGTCTGTTCTTACGAAATTTGTGTATCATGTAATCCCCTCTTCTGATCTATTTTCATTCCCATGAATATGTTGGCCGTATGCTGACGAAAGCTCGGGAGAATATATTTTAACTTCCAACTTTTGTGGCTGTTTTTCTTACTTTCACCAATTGTTGGCTAAGCAAGAATAACCGGCAAGAATAACCAATTGATGGGAATAGTAACCGGCGTAGTGGGTGTGAGAAAGTTCAAGTGTAAATTTTGATAGAGATGCTCTACATCTGTCTGTGTCGCTTAGTTCACGATTGTACCTTGCATAGTGCAGCTAAGTCCTGTTGTCCGCATTTTGCATGAATACAATGACAAGAATAATCATTCAAGTTAATTTCAATTGTGCAATGATTCAAGCAAATTTATAATAATAGTATCCGATCTGTGACGAAGTTATGAGAACCAATAAGATCAATGCTGATAGACTGAATGGACACGGATTCTTTTATCATTATTTTATTGCCATATAGATGAAAAATTACATTTTTGGGTGTAAAAAGAACGAAGGAAAAATATGCCAACCAAAAAGTGAACAGCCTGTAGTTAGGAAATTCCGTTTTTTATGGAAGGGACCAGAGCGAAGCGTTGCCCCCATGAATGAGATCCAGGCCAAACGTTGGAAAGCGTGTGAGACTTAGCCCATCAATGCTTGGGAAGTGGTAGGTGAATGGCATTCTCTGACCATCCTCCAACAGTCTCCGCTGCGAGTGTTATAAAGGAGATCACAGCGTCTGAACAGAGTGATTTCTAGTCACTTCGCTTGGAAGATTCTGCTATTGCGAGGAGAGCATGATCGGGGGTGATGGAGCTTGATAAAATGCACTGCAGGGGCAAGGTAACGGCCACGTCCAAGACCACTGCACGACCTCGCCTCAAAGTGAGATAACAGCTTCAAGGAAGCTCCAATTCATTTAACTGTTCTTGTGTGAGATTGTTATGGGCGAGGGTGAAATCTCAACAGCAAGCAACATGATTTTCTTCATGTTCTTGAGAAGATATCACTTTTGAATGTACGTAGGTGACCTTCTCTTAATTCAATTAGTGTGATAGAATCAGCACAATTCGAAATGTAAACTGAAAAGATTCATATTACTGAAGAAATCAACAGGATACTCAATTAAGTCTGTAACTGGTGCTTAATTCATGAGTCAAAACATGGTTCTACGAAGCATGGCAAGTTTCACGAAGTGACGAAATGTCGTTTTATTTACATTAGAGGACAAGACGGTGAATGTCAAGTGATTCTATGTCAAGTTAGGTCAACAACAGTCAAGGAAGCAAATTAGTCACTTAATTTTCTGCAGTTTGACCGGCACATTTTGCTGCTCATGCATTGTATATATCATTTTTGTATATGAATATGGTATGATATAAGCAGGACATTTGGAACATTTCTTCTAAAATCTTTTCTCTAAAAATCAGTTTCTGTGAGACTGCGTGATGTTAATAGCGCCATTTGGTTGAATAAGTTTGCACTTCATGGTTTGCGAAAAGCAGACTTTGCAACCACAATCAGTGTGTTTTGCTGTCGCATATATCATGATTCCAAAGACATTGCAGTATGCTTGAGTAACAATGTATGACACTATGCCGTTGTTGTTTTCTGATTGATTCATAATTATGAAGAAATATACTGTAGGTGTGATACATCTTTTTAAAATGTGAAGTTTTTATTTTTTTCTAATACTAGTCTTCGATATGTTGGTCCGTCCAGATGGTGATAACAGTTGGCAAATCGCTTACAGGAGGTGTGATGTTAGTTGGTCAAAAACATGGCTAAATTATATTTAAATCCTTAGTTTTCACCATTGTAGGATAATATTGTAGGCAGTGCTCAGCAACTTTCTTTGACACGGGATGATGTGAATTAAGCGTAATAGACATTTGATCAACTGTATTCGATGCCTTGTTTCGACTTTCGACTGGGATGTCATCCAGAACTCGTAATCTCATTGTGATTTTGCTTGCATGATTACTTCTTAGATTTTATGTTATGATTGGCTTTCTGATCGCATGGTATATTTACCAGATCTCGTTATCGCATTATTTAATTCATCATGGAAAGGAGCCGAGTGCAGGTTTTAATGTTGACTTGATCAATGAGTTAATATTTAAATAAGGGTTCAAAACATCTGTACTCGAATAATGAATGATTTCCAAGTAATTTCATTATACGTGTACTATCATAGTGTATGTTGCCATAAGCTGCTTATGAAGCCTTACCGTCACTGCGAAGTACGAACTGACTCCCTCCGAGTCTCGTTCTTGCCTGAGTTTGCAACTGGCATGTCAGTGCTGCTCCGGTTAGACCCGGTTTAAACATGGCTGACCGGCACTGAGCGTCATTGATAATTGTGAAGTATCGGGGCTCTTATCACAATTGTGGAGGTTTACCTTAACCCTATTTTACCCGGGCCATTTTTAGATTTGAAGTCCCCGGTGGAGGCTCTGGGAGTCCTCTGATTTTGATGTTTGCATCAGTTTTTTCCCAACTCCTTAATCATTTTGCTACAAATAACAATTCACAATTTGCATTCCGTTTACTTTCATTTATAAGATTTATGGTAGATGACTCTGCAAAACTCGTCACTTTTAAAGCGTCTTAAGATGTTTGGTGTATGTTTGATCGAATTGGCATTGTTAAGCCGTGCAGAACACTGCTGAAATAGAGATTTTTGAAAATATATGTTCTTAATGCAGTTTCTCAATAAGCAAAATCTCAGTTATATGTCGTGGGGCAAAATGTGCAGAAGCGGCCTATCCAAATGAATAAATGCGCCAAAAAATTGTGAGGCTCTATCCATCTTTCCACTATGTGTACCAGAAAATGGACAGCATCACTTATAAACTACGTTGTACTTTGAGCAAACTTCAACTGTGTAATGAGTAGTGTTTCATGGTTGTCGTGTAATTCATTTATTAATTACATATGCGTTGGTAGATGAATTTGATGTTTATTGCAAATGTATTTATCATTGTCGATGATCTTATTATGTAGTTTAAATTGATTGAGACGTGTAATTTTGTAATTATCCTACGATGATGAAGATCATCCCAGCACCAATTTATATGTATAATAGAATACAATTATAATTTCTTACTTATTTTAAAGATAAATTGAAGTAGTTTTGATGAGGACTGATGACGTTCTCCTATCCGTATGTGTACAAATGCAATGCTTTTGTGACCATTGGGTTAATCATTGAATGAATTCTGTAAAGCTTTCTCGTGGCAACGAAATAAAATTGATCAGCTTTGGCCTAAATCAGTAGCCTAAATTTTGAGACTACTGATACAACACTACTGATGCTCATTCTTACTGTTACCATGCTACTAACACTGATTTATACACATAACGTCGTATGCACGAGCATATCACAGACTCCTCATACACTGTACACAAACGAGTAATGGAAATAGAAAATTCTTGGAACAACAGAGTGTCATTCAAATATAGTTTTACGGAAGAATTCGTTCCTTCTGAGCCATATGAAATTCAACTACATACAAAGCAGTATTAATAACGTAAGCAAGTGGTCTAATAATAGTGAATCTAGGCAAAACAATTTTACTGATTTCGATAAAGTTTTTGACGAAAATGGCTTTGATGAAAAAGAACGTATATTAAGAGTTAAAAAGAATAAAACAAATAAAGAAAAAAAAGTAATAATGTACATTTTAAATTTCCATTCGTGAACGATCGTTGTAATCGAAAAATTAATAAATTGGTTAAACATTACGAGTTACCAGCAACATTCGCAAATGAGTGTGACTGTCAGACAGCACTTAATTTTTCTCAATAATAATGTATGTGTATGTAGTATATATCAGGATTTAATTAAGTCTAATTTTAAATGTAGAGATTTTTTGTAGTTTATCAATACACATGTTCACAATGTGGTGAATTTTACATAGGCAAAACTGCTCGGATGTTTAAGACCAAGCACCAGGAGCACCAGCGCACTATAGAAAATAAAAACAGCAGTAGCGCTCTATGCCAGCACATCAAAGATAAGCTCGACGGTTTAGGAGACAATCGGAAACTTTTTAGTCGGCTTCATTAGCAAGCTGTTCAACACATGAGACAACAATAACAGAAGTAAAAGCTATCACACATCGTAAACCCACAATCAGTAGAAAATACGAACTTCCAGACTACAATCTGTCTTCACATATCACTCATTCTTTATATAGAGCTTCACACGGTGACATCTCGCTGTCCACCTAGTTCTATAGGCCATCGAAGTCGCGGGACGCCAATGTATCAGTTTGCTATGTCACTTGATTAACTGAATAGAATCTCGACCGGAAAACCAAGGGGAGTCACTTTTTTCTTGCTTTGCCAATAGAAATAGAAAAGGACAATGGTCTCCAATACTTAAAGGAAATCAAGAGAGGTAATTATACGACAACATAAAACCAATGGATAAAATGGAAAATGAAACTGCAATGACATTCTACTACACAGAATTTAATTGAGCTAATACTGTACACTACATGGAAACCTACACTTGGAAAATACTATTTCTTCATTTGACTATATTTGTTATCGCACGCTTCACGGTGCGGCTAATACTTCTTGCAGTTGGAATTCAGCATTTCTTCGTTTGTTCTCACATTTATCTTCATCCACATCGATTTGATGCTTCATCTAATGATCTGATAAGGAATACAATGCTGCTTCCACTACTTCGGCTGCTGATTAGGGGATATAAAACATAATATTACAGTCAGCAGCCATCAGCAGACACTAGTCTAGCTGTGTGGGTCAGATAAATTAAGAAACATTGAATGTATGATAGTATTTTCAGTATTATGAAGCTCTGAAGCTTTTACGTCACTACTATCCATACTTGGGGCTTGGACGGTGCTGACATAGTCAGACTTATGGAGCGTTGTAGTACTTTTAGTCCGGATGCCCTTCCTGCCGACTTCCAATGACACCTTCGGGGCTCGACCTCTGGACCAAAAGATCGCTAGGCCAAACACTTAACCACTGTGCCACGGAGACCACTATTTTTTTTCATATTTTCAGTATTATGCTTCATGTAAATCAAGCTTGCTTACTTATTGCCCAGCTTGAAGTTGCTTCGTCAGGTTTTGGGGGTTTGGAAAGCATGTCGTGTTGATTCAAAGTTGATCGAATTGCATTTCACCACGCCCCACGATCCTGCGTAGTTCGGCGGTCGAGTCGCAAGTCACACAAGTCCTTCTCCCGTTGTGGACCCGCTTTACTTTTGGCCTCCTCGAATGTTTGGACCATGAACTTCCTGCAGTGTGATATTGGGCTACAACCAGTCCGGCATTCGCTCTATGTGACTAAGCCATCTCAGCGATTTGATCTTAGCACGCTTCTGAGTTTGAAAATTTCTGTGGCTCGCCTCAGTTCTGTCATTGATCTTCGTTCACTCAATTTTGTCGAACAGATCCACCCTATCACTGTTTTCGTTCTTGCCGAGGTTTTCGATATCTTCAACCTTCATGCCCAAGTGTCCGATTAGTAGCAGCACAATCCTAACGCAAAGTGATTTGTTTTGTTGTGTTCAATCAGAGCAAGCACCAGAAAATTGTTACCCATAATGTAATTTGTAAATGGCTCTCCACATAAGCTTATTAATGGTGTGATTGTCGAGTGGATAGTTGTTAACCAAAATCTCATCAAAATAAAAATTGAAATTTCTATGCATTGTGAAATAATCATCAATAATTATAGGTGGTAAGAATTTTTAATACTGAACATCCTCTTCTTCCAGGCACGCAACAGGTCAGACATGAGTCTGACGTTCGGTGCACTTAAAATGCATTTTGGCAACAGTGCAACAAACTTAGCGTGATAAAATAAAGTTATGTTTTATACTTTGTTAAAGGATTATATGTCTGGAAAGTGAAATAGGTCAGCATTTAATGAATTATACATGGTGAAAAGAAGAATTGGCATCATTAAAGCACGCTTAAACATGTAAATTAGACATACCATCGATGTGTAAGTAGATAATCATTGATGTCCAAGTAGGATACCTACGTATAGGCCTATAGTCGACAACACAAGTGCACAGTGTACGAGCATGTACGCTTGCAATGTATAATTAAAGTGCTTATCAGCAGACATGATTTTAGTTCTTGCTCTTAAATAGAAAATAAATAAGCAAGGCTACTTCTATGCTAGCGTTTATACAATGTCCGGGAATTTTTATACTGTTTCCATCTCTGCACCCTGCTATCGGAAATTATTCAAATGCTATTAATCCAGATAAGAACAAAAGAATAAAGTTAATATTTTCCAAATTAGAATAAAAAATGACATGATGAAATAATTGCATCACACAAGCTCACATAAGTTATTGCAAATTATTGACAAAGCAGTAAAGCAATTTCTTCAAAAATCTTACTTGAATGCGGTCTTTTTTAGTACTTGTATAATGAGCAGTTGATCAGGTTGTATGATCAGGTTAGTGACACTTTCTATAAAAGTTATTGTACAACCGACACCGCCTTTGTTGAAAAGATTTTAAGGTTATGCTTCGGAAAATACATAGCTTTGGTCTTATTAATATTAATTTGAAAATTATTCAGTATTGTGTAAAGCCCTATCCCTGAGATGGCCAATTTCAGATTTTACCATTTCTGAGGGGGAAGAAACTGACAATTTTGATATTGGCAAAATCTCAGAAATATCATCAGTATATGGAAATATTTGCGTTGAACATGGCAGTGGTGTAATATCGCAACACAGATCACTCACTGTCGCTCACTCACTAGCCGTTTACAGGCTCGCTTTCCCGCTTGCAGGAGTCGACCCACAAAGATGACTTCTCCATTGTCTTCGGTCGGCGAACGCCATGTCAGGCGTGCTGTGCTTCTTCAAATCGCTTGCGATAATCTCCAGTCAGGTCTTCTTTGGCCTTCCTCGTCGCCTTATTCCTGGTACAACCCTTTTCATTGCCGTCTTCAGTTCATTTTCTTCATCGCGTCGCATTACGTGGCCGTACCACCTGAGTCTTTCATGTTCAATCCAGTCTTCTACACTTTCGACGTTCATCATTGATCTTATTTCGTCATTTCGTTTCCTCTCTGCGATACTAGCTCTACACATCAATCTCAACATTCTCGTTTCGGCAGCACTCATGCGTCTAACATCTTCGGTCTTGGTGCCCCACGTTTCGCTGTCATAAGTCATTGCAGGTCAATAAAAATATCGCAGCAACACATCGCAAATAAAAATGGGCGCAACAAAGAACCTTGAGGTGCACCACTTGAGATGTGTAGAAAAGAACTGGTAACACCAATGACATCAACAAACTGAATATAAATCCTATAATCCAGATTCCAGATATGTACATAATACCAGATGAAAATATGATATATTTAACTACAATGTATGAAAATGTCCTTTTATACCAGCTCTTTAACTTAAATGCGGCTAAATTTCTGCAGATCAATGTCCGCTTTCGTGAAATAGAGGTTTATAATGCTTTATCTGTTCTATCAACACAAACTCATGGTCGGAATTTCCTTTTAAAGTTTGATTTATTTGTCATGTCGTGAGTATTCCATTGCTCATTCTGCCTGGGAACTTCTGTTGAAACATAATGCAAGCAACTTTGCTTTTGTGTCATCAGCATTGACGTGTTGAAATATCTTACATATGAGGGGATATATGCTTGTGAGTGATTATTATTACTATGAGTTATATCAGTATTGAATGAGTTGAAATGTCAATTTTTTATCGTCTAGCCAACACAGCTGTGTGAACATCATCAACTTAGATACCACAAAGAGAGATAACGGTAGCAGGAGATTAGTTCAGCTCGTGTGTCTGACCTTGAGGTTTGAAATAGAAGACAAAATGATCGATATACAGCTCTGCGGTAGAAAATAGTTAAATGATTGTATGCTGAAAGCAATTTAATCAACAAGTTATAACATCTATACGAGGACAAGTTAGTGAAGATTATGAAATTTGTCTCCGATAACTAATTGCTGATTATTTGCTCTCATTAAATACATTCCAGCCATTTTTATGCTGATAGATAGGACGCCGAATTCCCTTGCTAGTGGCTCTTTTCCTACCGTTTCCGATGTATCTTTATCATCCTTCAATTACTGTCTGAAAAATTTCATGGAACTTAACTGGTTGGCTTATGAAGCCAGAACTCCTGCCTAGATTTCATCCGTTTTGACAGTCAGTGTAATTTCCTCTGCTTGCCAATGCATGAGGTATGATGATGTGAAGTCGGTAATCAATGTATATGGTGCGAATTTTAAGGGTATGCATCCTAGATGTAACATGTGTGATAGGTGACTGAAAAGAGTCTCATTGTGAAATCTCTTCGGCTATTATTTTAAAAAGATTGAATAGTATCTAGTACAGCATATGATTAAGTTTAAACGGAGGTAACCTCTATTGATTTCTAGCTACGCAATTCATTGTCTAAATCTTCTTAAATTCAAACCAGTGCCAGAACTGAGTCGAACCATTTTTTGAGATGGTGCCATTATTCATCTTAACAATTATATACCACTTACTTGTATACGCTGGTATTCTCACATTCTCAATTAAAGCAATGTATTCTTGTAGCTCAGGTTCAATGTTGACTTATATGTCAAATGCTTTCGTCAGTAAATCGATGTCATCATTTTTAAGTAAAATTAAAAATTCGGAAGACTTTCCTTTTATTAGCAGTGACTTCGCTGCTTCAAATGCGGCGCAATGTGACTTGATAGCACATACTTGCAATACTTTATTGATGGACATTATGCAAATGCACGTTGAATAAAAATGACTCAAATGAAAGATTAATAGAGCCTGCATCAGTGAGTCATCTTTGTTTATACTAAAGGAAATGATATGTCTTGCAAAATTTGCGTATATGTACATGCGTGTAACTGTATAAAAGAATTATTGGAATGAAGAGAGATCGATAGAAAGTATATGAATCAATACAAGTAAGTTTAAAAATTGAAATATACATAAAAAGGCCCTACATTATTTCTAGACTCCACAATTCATCGAAATATATTTTACATTTTTATATAATTGGATTTGTCTACAGGGTGAGTTAAAAGTCCCCGGCAGTTAAAAATCATACATGTATTTTAATGAAAAATTAAAAATACATGCATTCCAAACCCGGTGACACGACTCACATCTCAAACAGATCTCCATTGTTGTTCTTGCATTGCTCGCAACGTTTGGTGAAATCTCGGAAAGCTTGACGGAACATTGAGATAGGAATAGAGTTCAGCTCACTATCGATTCGATTTCGAAGTTGGTTCAAGGAATCAAACATCACTCCCGCAGGCTTGTACACTTCCTGACGTAGGAATACCCATAGCCAAAAATCGCACACAGTTAGGTCTGGTGACCTTGCTGGCCATTCGATTGGCCCGCGTCGCCCAATCCACCGGTTCGTTAATTGTTCATCCAAGATCTGTCGGGCATTCAGAGAATAATGAGTAGATGCCCCGTCTTGTTGGAATAGCATCTGCGGTCTTCTTTTTAAAAAAGGGACTACCTTTTCCTGTAGGATGGTACAGTATCTCTCCCCATTCATTGTCTGAGTACTGATGTCGTAGGCCACCACACCCGCAAAACTCACACATGCCCACACGGTGAGAGTAGCAGTCCTTCCAGGGTTGAAGAGTCGCGTTTTCGGATTTTCTGCCGCCCAAAAGTGCACTTTGTGTTTATTCACTGTCCCATTCAATGCAAAGACACACTCATCGGAGAAAGTTATCTTGCGTAGAAACGCAGGGT
This sequence comes from Prostheceraeus crozeri, assembly GCA_907163375.1. Lineage (NCBI taxonomy): Eukaryota > Metazoa > Platyhelminthes > Polycladida > Euryleptidae > Prostheceraeus > Prostheceraeus crozeri. The sequence continues at coordinate 688,711 of CAJQUW010008964.1, read as the reverse complement.
CACTGTTGATCTTATTCAGCATTATTTCACAAAATTGCTTTCTCCTATCACTATCTCCATCCATCAGAAACTGTGAGTACATTGGCTTGTAGGGATGCATTCCACTGGCTTTCAAAATGCGGCAAACGGTCGACTGTGAAATGTCAAGCTCGTCAGATATTCGGCCAGTTGATGTTGTAGGATTTTTATGCACCTCACACAGAACGGCAGCTGTGGTGTCATCTCCTGATGCTGACACTGGTCTTCCACTGCGAGGGCGATCGTTTTTAAGGTTTCCTGTTTCCAACAGTTTCTTCTTCCAATCTTGTAACGTTGATCGTGGTGGTGCAGGTTTGTGGAATTGTTCGTTGAACTTGCGTCGGCTAAATTCGATAGACTGGTTCTCGAACGATATTATCCATGCGGTGATCGTAACTTTCTCCTTCATCGTGTATTCGGTCATGATTGAACTTGTCGTTGTTTACAAAATAGCGAATGCTAAAGACACTGCTAAAGAATGTCAATTTCTATCTTTTATCATCGCTTATTTCAAATTAAGCCAATGAAATCTAAACATAGATATCAAACAATAACCGAACCGATTAGTATGCTTGTAATATTAAAAGACAATCGTCGCTTTTAATGAGAAGCATTGGTATGCGGTAGATATATGATTTCATTTCGATATAATAATTAATTTTCAACTGCCGGGGACTTTTGACTCACCCTGTATAATGTTGATGCATGATAATTTCATATTGAAACAAAGGAAATCTTTTAAATTCTATTGCTATCTGTAAGTCTTCCTCACTATATTTTCGTCAAGGAGTCGTTAGTGTATTGCGATAATATTAGTCGGAAAGGTGATACGCATAGTTCAACATCTTTCCTAATCAACTAACAAGGCAAAGTATTTCAATATTTTATGAGTATATTCTTCTTCAAATCCTTCGTGACAATGAGCAGTCGGAAAATTGTTCCATCTTTTTTTAACTTGTAATCTACGAATTAGTTTGAAGAGATTTCGTGCTGCTTCTATCCATTGCGGCCAAATAGAATTCTTATTATTACCATGAAGAAGGGGTCTATTGAGCATCTTAATTGCTCAATTCTGGAAGTCAATGAATTGAGAATGGGATCCTCAAGGGTTTGATGCGGATGTAAATGGAATTTGCGTCGAAGTTCAAAATTAATTGTCAATTTGTCTTCAGTTTGGTAGCAGTTTATCAGAGAATGAAAATTGAGAGAGATGAAACTGATGATCTTCTCCCTTCCGCTCTTCCATTATCAACTTTCTGCGTATAGAAAAAATGATAATCCAGCAGTCATAATATCACCATAAAAATGTTTGCTGTGATCTTTGCTCTGTTTAGGGCAGTAGCATTGAAGCCACGGTAACTCTCACACCTTAAATGGTTTCTCAGAGAACTCTTGTAGCTCAAAGTTATTAGGATTGAAAAAAAACATTGAGCAAAGTTAATCATATATGCATATATCCGTGTCTCCTGTGGTATTAAGCTTGAAGCAATGATAAAAGTATAAACAAAAAAAAATAGAAGGTAATCATGTTTTGTGTTTTTGTATTGTAATCATTTTTCTACTCGTAAGCAGAAATTTATTTTGCTACATTTTTATTCTTGTTTCTATGCATCCTAAAATGAAATGCTATCGTTTAATTATATTAGATATATTCGTATGAAACGTACAAAAGAAAGGCCAGGTTCGCATGTCACTGTCTGCACTGACCAGGTTACAACACATGAGAATTACATGACATTGCAGCACATGATCACTTGCCTGTGGTCACCACACCTACAGGAATCATTTGATGATAAGCCGATCTGATGCATGAAGGCTGCGAATCTCCCATGTCCAGATCAAACACCCACTGATGTCACACCCGGGAGGATGACGCTTCGGCTCCTTGATGCAGCGACTTAATCTGTGGTTAGACCGAGACCACCTCCTTCTCCATTCGTCAGCGGTCCGAGCGTTGAGAAGATCCATTGGAGCAACCATTGGAACAGAGGAACAGATCCATTGTGTCTTATTGATAATGGATTGCGAGATTTGACTCTTCTTTGCGGTCATGCGCCATTTCCAACATGCCTCTCGTGAAGCAGATGATCTTTTGCACAGTCTATTTGATGTGATCGTGTTTCAAGCCGTACACGCGCCCTGATAACGGGAGGATCAGCGCCACTCAGGACAGGTAGGATGTGATGAGGCGCATGGTGTCATTCAGTGCATTGTCAAGATACTGAGTGTGGCCGCTGTGAGTCCAGATTGAAGCCTTAACGTCACTACTCCCCCATACTGGGGGCTTCGACAGTACTCACATAGTCAGGCTTTTCTGGAGCGTTGTGGTAATTTTAGCCCGGATGCCCTTCCTGCCGACTTCCAATGACACTTTCGGGACTCGACCTCTGAACCAATAGATCGCTAGGCCCTAGCTCTTAACCACTGCGCCATGGAGACCACCTTAGTGCGCATTATTCGGCACAGTTGATTTTACCAGCAACTTGCTTAAGGTATTGACCGTATGTGAGTGATCCGTCCAGTGTAATACCAAGGTACGGGTTGGGCTGATAATTTCCTCCTGTAATTCAACCTTGAGCGTTAGATTGTCGAAGCGGTTCTTGAGGTGGAAGACACTGATGTTTGATTTTGAAGAGTTTAATTTCAGTCTCCAACGATGAGAGAAGATAGAGAGCTTGTCGAGGTCCTAACTGAGAGTGTTCCCAATTTCTCTCGTGCTTCGTGCTTTCCAATTCAGTGCCTATCAGAGGGCCCTCGGTTTTACGAGTCAAAAGAGAGAAACTTTTAATGATATTGCCAATTACACGTATTCCGCAACATAGGCTGTTTTTGAGAATCTTTTTAATAATCTTTTAATATACAATCTTTAAATAAATATATATATATATATTTTAAAATATTGTATTTTACTTGGATCAAAATATAAATACGTACGGATCTACCAATAAATTTGGTTTTTCTCGACAATGGTGATTGTGCTCCTGAAAAATTTGATCAACTACACCAATATCTTTGGCAATCAAAACATCATCCTGGTCAATTTTTGCGGATCATTTGATTTCAAATACATGCACGAGTTTGTAAAATATGGCGCAATAGGATTGTCATTTTTATATTATACGATAAGTGGCAACGGAATGGCAAGAGATCTGTTGAAACTGGAAGAGCAACATCACCAGCATATAAAAGGAATCCTATCGATGTCGATTGTAATAGGAATTGACCAGAGATTTGCCCTAACCTAGCTTATCGCAATGCGAAGAAGCAAGTTCCAAAGCCACGTAGCGGTATCCCTAATTGAAGGGACTTGTAATATCGACAATAGAAGAATCCGCAGCGTTATAGCAAAAGTCATCAAGAATTCCGGGGCATGGCGTGCATCAATGATCCGATCATTTCAGTGTTTATTATGAATTATCAGCATTCCTGTACACTGCGAAATTTTTTTTATTTTTCTACCGCGGTGCATTGAGATTGAAGTGGAGGGAGGAGATTTGCCACCTTGCTTAATTCCTTAATCTTGATCAGAATTCATTGAGAATGATTACCAACATATTCGACTTGCGCGGGTGGCATTTAAGTTCTTTAACTCACTCATCTTTGTATGATGAATGAAAATTCAAAATGCTGAATCTCCTCTTTTCAAGAGTTTTTCAGAATTTTGAATCTTGCTGAATTAAAATTTCACATTCACATGAAACAAACCCAAAATCGCGTAAGTGAAATGTGGAAGTATTTCCTTCAATTTTTGAGAGTTCCAATAGATCGATGAAATGTTTCATAAGTTAAAGTGCATTCAGATGATATTTCAATGAAGACAGGCGACTGAAAGATACTCAAAGTTTTCATGTGATTGAGGAATATTACAGAAGTACTGCGCAAATGTGCCATTTCTAAATTGTTCAATCACTACGCATGACAACTCAAATTTCCAAGCCTCTGCTAGTTGCATTTGTTGTCTAGATGATAATTCATTGTGTCATATTTCTAAAATGCAGTATTCTCATATTGAAAATTGATTTGTTTAATGGAACTTGGCATTGATGAATGGCGACAGTCATACTTAAAAATAACTTCTTTTCAAAACAGGTTTTCCTTCTAGTGCATGAAGCAGGGTTGTAACCGGTCAAGAATTTTCTGACCCAACCCAACCGACAGCCGGCAAGACTACGTCAACCCAACCGGATGGTTATGATGCTATTTTATTAATTTACACTTTGCCATTATTTCAAACATATCCGACAAAGGGTTCTTCGGTCTGTGATTTGAATGCCCTTGGACTCGACCTTTTTGAAATTTGTGATGTCAATAAGTTTTTCAGTATTTTCCTAAGGGGTTATGCGCTACCTACATGTGTTCTATTCATTGAATGTACTCATTTAAATATTTGGATATCTTTCAAAACTAAATTGGTTTTGAAACTATTTGATTTTAAACATTCATTGTTTATTAGAATTAATAAATACAACAAACCAAATGAGCCAAGATATATTTTTTAAGTTGTTTATCAAGCGACGTGTGTTATCTCACATATGTTTCTTTAATGAGCGAATTAGGCCTATTAAGAATGAATTCCTTATTGAGAAATTTAGGTGATATGTGAACAGATTCGGTCTGTCAGTCATGTCATCTCAAGTGCTTTTATCAGCGCTAAGTTAACATACTAACAGTTTCATCACACATGAATTTTGAGATGCGTAGGCATGTGAGTAGACAAGGTCACGAATTATTTGAGTATCGAGGATATTTTTTAAGCAATCTTAGTGTCGATCTTAAAAATATGTCACAGATCATCTATCGGGGACATTCTAAATAAATTTAGCAAGCCAAAGATAATTGTGTACATCACAATTCTTGTCTGATCGATCGATCTCAATAAATTCTCTCCATTGATTGACCGACCGGTTTTCGACCGGGGCGGTCAACCGATCGACCTAGACCGGCACAACCCAACCGGCCTGCCGCGCCGTCAGTCGGTCCCGGTTCCAACCGTGGCACGAAGCCCTACGATTGTTGGCGGAAGTTTCGAGGAAACGCTAAAATAGAATTAGCTTCGAATTAGCTATAATACGTGGACGGCAAATTTACATCCATGTTTATGATGCATTGAGAATTTGAGGTCTCTTTATAATTTCAATGTAGAAGTTGGTTCATACCCGAAGACGTTCCGTTTTTGTCTACCTCTGTCACTGGTTTCAGTACACAGAGAAAATAATACTATTTGTAGATAAAATGACACTTCAGTATTAAATGAAAACGGTCAATTTCGGCCGATGCCACAGAAATGGATTCATTTGCGTGTGGGCTAGTCTAGAACGGGTGTAATCCTATCCCACCCATTGCAGGCAATGGCAGCAAGCGATAGAGATTGACATTGGGGTAGCAATACCGGTACAGCTTCACACAACTGGCATTTTGGCATTTGACTAATGATGAAACCGGTACTACCGGTATCACCGGTTATGGAGTGAAAACACGAAAACTTTTATGTAACACATTGTTTCATCATCTAATCCTGTTGAAGGTAAACAATGTGCTAGGCAGATGGGTACGTATGTAAAAATAGTCACAATCGTCAATTACGAAGATTTTCTCATTTATGTTTGAGCGAATAATGAACCTCAAAACATCTGTGTTTTGTCTGGTAGACGGCTGGGAAACCATTTGTGGAAAACACTCTCTCCAAGTCCACTGAAGTCGATGGAAAGTTGAGAAGACAACCGCAAATAAGTTGAAGATGAAGTTCGAAGTTACTAGTCTGTTCTGGTGATGAAATTTCACATGACTAGACTCGAAGGGTTTTGTGCAACAATTCTAAAATTGTTCTTTCCAGATTATCTTCCATTATCTTCATATTTCTGCTGATATCTTCGCCTTCTCTGCTTCTTCAGAAGATTGACGATCGATCTTGAAAATTTGTGGATCATCTTCTTTTTTGATGTAATTCAATCTCCTTAGAAAATCTAAACAGCATGTCTTCACAACAGTTCTCTTTTCGAGCATGGATTAAGGACTGTTAGGATATTGTTATACAACCGATTGATTTGTGTAGTGATCTTATACAATTCTCCGTTTTGTAGAAAGTCATCTCCAGATCTAAGCACGTAGACAATGCAATTTATCTCAACTGCAGTCATTTCAATGCAGTTGTCAATTAAGCCTGGATTTTCAATTGTCACATGTAAAGACTCACTCACGATGTCTTATTGTTCAGAATTAAGGCATATTAGTATTTCGAATCTCATGCACAGCCACTGGGCCACTCTTGAAATTTGCTTTTAGAATATTGTAATTGTTTTTCATCAAAGTTCGACTTCGCATTTTGTGATGTTTCGTATTATTTTAAATTCAAATTGCTGAAAATGCAATCAGTCATCTAGAATGTTACAAGCGGAGTAGCAATCACAACACTGATCGTAGGAATATTCGGTTATCGCAGTTTGGCTGAGGCATAACTAATTCACACGTAAAGCATGTTATGGTAGATAGAAAGTAAATAAAATTAGTTTATGTTTGAACGGCAAAACCAGGCTAACTATTGTATAAAGAGTGAAGAGAACCAACGTATGATAGTTTAACCCTTGTGCTACCATGACATTTTTCGGACATTGTTTACCATGACTGGCCTTCTTTGCCACCGTGATGATGTCACAAAATATGATGCTTAATAAGATTATTGGAAATATTGAGCTAAGGTGCACACTTATAGGTCATCAGTAGAGCAATTTTTTATGACATGTCATATTTTTGTCATTTTTCTGCAGTTTTAGACTGTAAGAGTTGCCGGGAGGAGGGGATAGAAAATGACCAGTGCTTCCAAAATGACGCAGTATTGGTCTTCTCAACAACGTGATGCAGTCTGAGGACAGTTGCAATGCATGCATTGTCTGCAGATATGAATGTCACCTGCTGCGCCAGGATTGGCTCGTTTGTCGTCTGCCTTTCATTGCCAGCCAACCGCTGCTTTCATGTTGAAGAAGATGTTATGCAAAGACAGACCTTTTTTAACGTCAAATGTAGTAAATTACATTGTTTTGTGAACAAGCTGTCAATGGGTGTACTATGGTAGAAGTTCGAAATAAATCGCTTTATTTGTCGTAAATTGAACTTTTTAACTTCTAGCCTGAAAATGGAAGCATAGTTTTTACTATTTTTTTAAATCTTACTAAATTACAATTTAAGATTTTTAAGTCATATTTTGGTCACATCTTGAGTTTTTTAGGTCATAGTCTACTTGATTATATTCTAAGTTTTTTAAGATCATATTTTGTTATATTTTCAGCTTTTTTACGTCATTTTTTTCGATTTTTAGGTAATAGAAGTTGCTCTAGTCATCGGTATACACATGCTGTATTTTCCTGCGTATATGCCGCATGTACAATGTACATATGTGCACCGTATTCTAGGCGCCCACTCTCTAATACACACCCCTCTCTAACTAAAGCCCCATGAAAATGGTAGCAATGCTAAAACTGGAATAGAAGCGCCCACCTAAGGCCTCCTCATAAATCATTTAAGAAAAATAGACCCTCATAGGCATATAACTGATAATAATACTAGATTACGGGTACAATAGCATCACAAAATGTCTTTCTCTAAGAAAAATAGTCATATTATTTACCGTGACTGGCGCCAAAATGACACTTTGATGTGCTTTGTTAGAAAAGCAAAGCTACAATTCAATTATCTCAATTTTTGGTGAACGGATTGGATGTTGAAGAATGATAGATTCTTCAAACATGTGAAAGATAAGATTATAATAATTCAACTGCCAGAAGTTATCATGATTCAAAAGGAAGGTGGCAAAAATTGCCAGTTATGGTAGCACATGTTATGAAAATAGAGGCTTTTGCGAGTGTTGAGGATTCTGGTATTGAAAAGAGACAAATGCGCATTGGATGAGTTTCCATCCACCTCTTGGTAAGTGCATATTAGAGGTGTGCACTCGGAACCTGAACCTGATCGGGTTCGGACTACGTGAAAAACTCTGAATTGCGGATTTTAGCCATCACTGTTAGTAATCATGAATTAATCATGATTGGTATCTTAATTCTCAATACAAACGTATTTAACGCACATTCTCTTTGAAGATTGACTTCGGATTATAATGCTTGAATTTGCTGATCGAATAAATGAGCAAAGTTTCATTATTATCTAGAGTTTCTTGGTCGGGTCGGATCGGGTTCTGGTTGTTTTCAAGGAATGTCGGGTTTGGGTAATAGTGAGAAGAGACGCCAGAGGGATCCCTCTCTATGTGTATGGTTAGAGCACTTATGATTTTGTAGGAATAGTACTGAAATAAAGTTCATGAATTGGATATATGTTTTTGTTTTTTTATTTAGAAATACGCTCGTACATATCACAATTTAACAATTATTCACATTAGCAGTAATAGCAAATGATCGTGACGAGGCCAGTTTACGTCTGCGAATGCATAAAAGGGAAATTACTGGAGTTTATAGTTTCGTCATGGATGCAGCTTAATAGAAAAACAGCTAATGTACAATTTGAAAATTATTTTTTTCATTCATTGATTGTTACCAACATAACTTGAATTATAACTATGTTTTTCTTTTCAGTTATGCAAGCGTCATCATTTTGGAATAAAGAAGACCGAGAAGATCATGCAATCCCCAGATGATCAGAAGCCAATTATGAAGGCGTTTCATCAAATTCGTACTGCTGCGGAAAATGTGAAGCCTAAGAAGGTATGCTTTTCTTGAGAGGACGATTGCATGTTGCATATACTTTTTTCTACCAAAAACGTAAACAATTTATGGGCGAAGAACTGAAATAATGTTTTCAAATTCAGGCTGAAAGCTTATTCTCCACATATGATGTCAAAATATCGGAATTGGCGAAGTTGTATTCTTGCATCAATTTTGACATTTTGCAAGGTTCCTTTGATTGATTTCTTGTTACTTGCTGCTTCGTTTAGTGGGGAAAATGAAGTGAGGGTGATGTTTTAAGAATTGTGCACTTGCAACCCGTTTTTAAGCATTCTGAACAAATATAATATGATCGAACGACTAATACTGTTAGTATTTCAATGAAGATGATGTTGAATAGATTCTTTGTCATCGATAATATAGTAGATGAAAAGGCGCTTTGACAAATTCAAAAATGCATTTCTTAGTCCACGGATTGAATTAGAAAGAAATCTAGCATAACCAATCAATCTCAATACTCAACATTAGCAATCAAGGAGTTGCAAATTATCACATCTTGGGATCAGTAATCATAAATGAAAATAATTGGAAAATTGAATGGAATCTGTTTATGAAAGTCTGCAGCCACAGTCTTCCTGAAAAAAGACAGTTTGTTGATTGAAGTCGGAGGCTGATAAAGAACAAAAAAGTGATGAAACAGGGCAGTAATGGTTCATCGCACATTTTTTATGTGGAAATAAGTAAGTAAATTGCAAATATTTCTTTCCAATCCTTTGTATGAAATTTTGTTCGTAAAAAGCCGTGTTGTCAGGAACGTTGTTCACCCGAAGTTTCGCCTATATCGATCCGTTCATGGGTTTCAATCTCCTGATGCAGCATGTGAAGGAAAAATGTGGGTGAATAACGTAGCAGCACGAATTTGACCATTTTGCAATTATCTATCAATGATGCTCTTTCATCATCATCATCAACATTTTATTAGCCATGGCAAATATATGCCGTTGGAAAGATGTACAACTACAAGACTGCTTGGATACACCAGCACAGCGCGAATGTACGTGTTAATTAATGTTGAAAATAGTATTGATAGAAAGTACTTATCAACATACAAAGACTATACGGTTCACACATTACATTATTGAGCAAAGACACTGGATACACACACAGAGTTAAGACTGACTCGGAAAATTACACAAAACATGTGAGGCAAGGGATTTCAGGTGGGTTTGAAAAGCTGACAGGGAACATGATTGTAGGGATGAGTGGGGAAGAATGTTTATAATGCCACTTGTGAGGGATAAAGGTGCCCGCCGAAAGCGCTCCGATGGCGGATTAGTGGGCTGCATATTTTTAGGCAGCTTATAGTAGGTTTGTCTGAGGTTGTAATTGAGCTGACGTAAGGGTTTATATAAGAGAAAAGCACGGGGACAAGTATCGTTAATCATTTTATAGGCTGTGCTTGCAATGATACGAGCACGACGAACAGACAGCAGCTCGAGCTTAACCTTCGGAAGAGTTTTAATCTCTTAAATATATTGGATAAATAGCAATAAAATCAACATAAGAAATTGTGACACTTTCTCCAAGTATTTTTAATTACGGTATACATGTATGTTGTCACACTCAAATGGCAGCAGTTACGTAATAAAAGCTGTAGAACTTCTTAATTGATAGATACATGTGAGGGTTCTATTTGATGGCTGATTCTACTCGAGAAAATGCAGCAATTCAAAGAAAGTTTTGCTATACAGTTACTCTGTGTTCAAGAGCATGTGACTTGTTCCCTCGATTATGCTATTATAATCAGACGCCGACTGGTATATATTTCAATCTATTTGACCATCTGCATTACATGCATAAACGTGCACCGCACCGAAGTTTATTTGATTGACCCATAGACACTCATTGAATTGAAGTTGCCGTGCTTTTCTCCAGGCACGGGCACGGTCAGGAGCGCGGACATGGGCACGGCCACGGCATTTGAAGCCAATTTAACCGTGTTTGGTTACCGTGCCTGACAAGCGTGTGGCTTAACAACACCTATTATTCAGTACTTAGTAGATCGTAGCAATTTACCTGTTAAGATAATGTTTACCCGTTCCTCTGTTCCTTTTCATCTTAAAATTGTTTGTAAGACTAAATTTAGACGAATTCAACTTAGAGCCAGTTAGAGAGTGACTTATTTAAAAATCCTTCTCTAATTAGACAGCTCTGTGATCTCAATCAGGGAAGGCCCTGACGCTTATTGATGTTGGAATGGAATTTCATTTGGTCAATTTAAATTTAATAATTCAATTTGATTTTTATTAGAATATCTGATTTGAAGAGACGTTCTTTATTTTCATATAAAAGCATATTGAAGTATCATCGAACAATCCGTCTCTTGAGCTGTTATTTATTCAATAAAATCAATTTAAATTTAAGAAATTAGTGTTAGAGGCTAGAGTAGGAGCGAAACCGAAAATTCGGCAATCACCAGAAAAATCACGTGACTGATCAGATCATTAGTCAAAAATTGATAACGAACAGTCAAGTACCGGGTTTATGGTCATGAACTATTTGCTCACATGGTTAGCAGGAAGTGGATACGATTCGGGTGTTAAAACTAGTACCCGGGCACGGGCACGGTCCGGTTAGAAATTCAAACTGCTACCCGGGCACGGGTACGGGTACCGCTACAAAATCAAGCACGCACGATGCCTATGCATATTTTTCTATAAGTAGGAGGACCTAGGATGAAAATGTTGTTTAAATCAATATCTTTGCACGTTACTTAATGTTGCTGTCCTGTTTCATTTGACACAAGTAGGGATGAAAATTTTGCTTTAGATAAACGAGATCAATAGGGTTAATATTGACATAAAACTCGACATTTCTTTTCATCGCTGAGTGACACGTTGATAAAGGTATGAAATTAATAAGGCTGAGACAAAGCTGTTTATGAGAAACAACAAAAGGAGCTAACATAAATTGGATTTTGGCTGTGTGTTGATAGAAAATATTTTGTGATGATTGATGATCTTGCGACAGTGGTTTCTATGAAATGAGAGACGACAAATTTGCCAATGATGGCTGACACATCGATATCTCCGTTTTATCAACGATACACGGTTGGTGATATCCACAGTCCCAAGACGATAAGGATGAGATCGTGCTTTGATAATTGGCAAATATTCCTTGATCAGTAGCTATTTAATCGATCAATTTCAGGAATTTTTCCTACCATGCAACATTTTCACAAATGAAAGTTTCACAGATCGATTTTTGAAAATGATTTGAGTCATCAGTGTTTTCGTAATGGAAAATGCGTGTATGGAAATTTCGAAATTGCCGAAAAATGCTTTCTTCTGTCATATACGTGTATAATGAATGTATCGTTATTTACGTTTCGCGTTCTGCTTCTGCTGGTACAATCATAGTTGGTGTGAGATGTTTCTACAGTGGCAACCGAGTCGACCCCATCTCGACACGGTGAAGCTTTTATTCTTCGGCCGGGCCTGGCCCGTGAATTTCAATTTAAAAGTCCGTCCAGCCGTCTGCTTTATTCAAAGTTAATAACCATTTGAATACAGTTGCAAATTATGTTTGGAAAATAGATTAGCACATTGAAATAAAAAAGTGCGTGGTTGTTCATGACCACGCCACTTCTTTTGGTGAATTTACATGGAGAATGAAATTGCATCGGACATGTAGACAGAAAGTGAGCATTTCTTTGACTCACGAAAACACATAGATATTGACATCAGCAATGAAGCACTATAGCGATCAATATGGAGGAAAACCAATCGTGGGAACAAAAGAGAGAAACAAGAATAAATACATAAATCACAATTTGTGGAAATCAGGAGAAAAAGCATGAAGTTAAGAAGAGAAGTCACAAAAGTCTCAAATTGAAAATACATTTACTCAGGCGATCCTCAGATGTGGGTGACTTCGTGAAAATAAACTTGTTTTGCACGTACAAAGGCTTCAACACTTTCATACAGACACTTTCTGAAATTCGCAGCGAGAACTTAAGCCGAGTGTGTTTTAAAATGGTGAATTTGAGCGTCTCATTACACAAAGTTTGAAAGTGTTTGTCGCAAGGGATCAATTATCTGGTGACGGCGAATGATGGAGTATTCGTAGATCTCGGGCGTACGTCTTTTCCTAGACTGAGTCATTTTGGAAGGTGCTCAGCTATTCGAACTCCCAAGTGTCAGGGATTCTTTTAAGGCGCGTTTTACACGTGAAACTTTATTGCTGACACTTTATTGCTGCCACTTGCAATCAGATTGCAGAGGCCGTTTACACTTGATTTTAAAAGTTGCTGACACTCGAGGAAAAATTGCTGCTGACACTTCATCGATCTATGATGTTGATGAGTCAGAAGATTGCAGGAGACTTGCAGGAGCGTTTACCCTTGACACTTACTTCTTCGCGATGTCATCGAGAAAGCGGATAGCTGCAGCAGTTGCAGCATGCATTTTAACGAGAATGAACGCGTAACAGCGAATGTGGGTTCGTGAGTGGATTATGAGGAGAGAACAGCTTGGATTTTGCAAGGCGATTACGCTCGAATTACGAGATCAGGATCCCTGTCAGCTAGCGATTTTTTGAGAATGTCCGCTACCGACTTTGATGATCTTTTAGGACAATTTGCATCGAGGATTAGAAAGGAGGACACTTCAATGCGCACGACACTTCAGGAAGCGATCGAGTCATGGGGCACCCATGCCTCCACCAATGGATTGTAATTTAATTGTAATCTAATAAGTAATTCTTAGATGTGTTGTTTTAAGATGTTATTTAAAACTTTTGTAGAACTTCTCACGGTTAAATAAATTAGCAGAAGACTATGAAGGCTAGGAAGCGTAACTCATGAATTGTTTTCACTTCATTTCACTGAATGTAGTATATTTGTTATTGCATGCATCCAGACAATGTAAGAATATTACACCACATTTTCAGTTTTTAATATATACATGTATGTATACAAAAGCTATCGCAGAAAGCGTATAAGTAGACCTAGACTAGATATGATGAATGCAAGTCGAATCTTTAGGTCTATATGTAGCCTAAACTTACAAGCATTTGGTCCCGCTAACCTCGTGAAGGTAGCCTGCACAGTTCACCATCCAATCTTCATTGCCCATCACTGTTCTATACCAAAACATAACAATGATATATGTTTCCACAATTCCTATGCTAAGTTGACCTAAGACTTTTACATCAATTTCATGAAGTTTTATACAAATCAAGCAAATCAAGAAGTAGGCTCAATAATATAAAGCGATAAATGGCATATCGGTACTGCAACTTAATGTGTGTACTTGTTAAGCCTTCATTTGAGCATTGAATGAATTTCATTGCCTCACAAAACCATTTCGTGACGAATTTGTCGCCTGCACCACTCCCCGACTTTTGTTTTTTGATTTCGTTATGGAACTTAGTCCCAGTTTATGTATTTTTCGCTGAACCTATTTAATCTTTGTCTATTTTGAATTTTGCGACAATCTTCACCCATGCTTCGACCTTTTTACTCTATCTCGATGTTCGTGACTGTGCAGTGCACGTCCCACACACAGGGATGCTGTTCGTATTCACAGATTAGGTCATCGGTTAACGTCCTTGTCCATTCACTTTTCGCTTGTGGCATTTCAGTGTTAGTCATTGTTGAACCAGCGATCATCGTTTTACTAAATGCTTTACTGAGTGTTGTATACATTTGTCGATGTCAACATGACAACCAATCAGTCAATGATTTTTTTATTCGATAAAGATGAGTCCCACCTGCACAGGTGACAAGCGGTCTAGCATCGATACACGACACCAAAGTCGATGATTAAGTTCCCACGCAAAAATAAGCACATGTAAGCCATTTCGTGTGGTGAGGAATTCCAGATCAAACAATGCTAGATACTCCCACAAGTAGGCGGAGTTTCTTGTACAATGATAGTCAGGAAAAACAATTCTGTCTTAGTGAAATGAAGCTGAAATTGATGTAAACTGCAAGCACGATAGTACTCACTAGCAAAAGTAGAAAATATTCATGTGAGTGAATTGTGTTTATCAGCACATCATGAGTAATTCAATGGCTGGTGATAGTGAAAAAAGCAAGTACAAATCCAACCTCCAAGAAGTCAGGTCGCTGTGTTCCGATCACAGATGTGTGAGTGTCAGTATAAGTGTCAGCTAGAGTTACGCCTCTTTCAAATTTACTGACACTTTTCAGAAAATGTCAGGAGCCGTTTACACGTGAATATTTTCACAGACACTTGGTTGCTGCAACTTCTAAAAATGTCAGCAATCTAGTGTCAGTTGCGTTTACTCGTGCAAATTAGGTGGCAGCAATAAAGTTCCATGTGTACACCCACCTGAATGCGTCCGTATTCCGCATGAACGTGAATTCTGCTACTAAATTCACCAAGATAAGCGGCGTGGCCATGAAAATGAAATTTGCATGTATTTCAATAAGGCACAAATGGCGCAAACTAAACGATTATCATATTTCCATATTTGCTCAATATTTTTTCCTTTGTTTCGTGTCAGGACGGCCGATAGTGAAATTGTCAACTGCAATATGTATATAGGATATTCTAAATTTCTATATGAAGGAGCAAGGACGAGAGTTCGTGTCGGGACAAAGTTAGCTGATGAGCTTCCGGTGAGTGCTGGTGTACATCAAGAGTTTTCGCTATAGTGATGGATGTGATTACGGAAATGCAAGAGAGGATGCATTGATGGAGATCTTGTATGCAGATGATCTGGTCTTGATGAGTGATAGCATGGAAAGCTTGAGACGCAAATTTCAGAGATGGAAAGAGTCGCTTGAACGAAAGGGAATGAGAGTTAACATCGGAAAGACAAAGGTGATGGAGAGTGGATCGAAAAGAGAGATTTTTACCAGCAGAGTTGATCCGTGTGGCATGCGCGTGATGAAGAATTCAGTTTGCTGTACTAAGTGTGAGAAATGGATTCATGGAAGATGTGCTTAGATGAAGAGGGTGATGAGGAGTCTGGCGGAAGGTTCTGAAACCAAGCAACTATTTGTGTACATGCGCCATTGAATATTGTTTGAAACTTCGTTTTGAATACCGTTGGTTGGAACCATTGAATGTTAAACAAAATTACAGATAAATAACGACGACAAATTAGGTGCACATAGTTTCCGTTACACAGCAATAAAAACTGCATGGTCATGTGTTTAGTATTCAATTCTCGACTATTTTGATTCGTGGATTCTGTTTGTAGCTGAAGTTCTTGGAAAATTGTAGATCAAAGTTCTCGTAATTGACTTGAAATCTGTGAGCACACGTCGACGTGAAAGTACACGCATTATTGATATTTTTCACAACTTTGAGCATGTTGTATTCCGTCTAAACTGGCTACTAAGGAGGTAAGCGAAGAATTATTCGAATTGTGTTTCGAAACAGAGCCTCCAGACAGTCAGACAATGACTGTCCTGCACTGCATGGTTCTCGGTTCTCCGGATGAGTTACAATTAAAGTTTTAAAAAAGACGGAAAAGTAAATTCTTTTCTTGTGGGGGAGAAAAATCTAAGGAGACGTGGCACAGTCTTCATTGACTCTTGCACACATATTGGTGACATTATCTTTGAATTTCAGGTCATCAGATGTAGTTACCTACAAGTGAGTGGGATGAGAGAAGTCCTTTGTGTTAATGCTTTTTATTAGGTCGAACGCACCAAGTGACCATCATCAGGTGTTAGCGTCAGCGATCACTGAACTGAACATGCCATATTGCTGAACAAGAGTCATGTGACAGTGGGTGGCAAAGCATAGAATTACACAAGAATGTATTAATCACGTTACGTATGCAATAATAACAAATAAAACGACTACTGTTGAAGTAAGAAGTAGACGATAAATGTACCTAAAATTTCAAGAGAACTAAATAAGAAAAAAAGCTTGCTGAAAACTGGACAAGTCACGGAAAGAATGTTTCACACGATTGGAAGAACCAAACTTCTTTGTCCACAGGGCTTCTTTTACTATCCTCTTTCTCCACTATTTGCATACCTTTCAAGTCAACTTGGTAATCACTTTTAAAGACGTGACGGGCAACGTCAGAGCGCTATGTCAACATCCATGTCTTTGACTGCATGCCCTGATGTGCTCTTTTCTTCTCTCTTCCAAGGACCGGCCCGATTCCCCAACGTTGGACCACGTGCACTGGGTATCTGAGCAAAGGAGATGGTAGACAATGCCAACATTCTTTGCACGCGCCCTTGCATTAAACTGGTTCGCAAGCACCCAAATCCAGCAAAGAACTTAGCGTCGTTAAAATTGGCAGATTCGTCCTACACTTCCTCTTAATCAGATATTATTTGAAATAATTAGCGCTCGTTGATTTTAATTGCTATGATGTTGACAGCCAATGAATGATGTTAAAGACCTGATTTCGTCAATGCCGCATGACTAGTCATGGGCGCGGGGCGCACATCTTTTGCACAGCATTTTGATGATACGTTCATTCATTTCTTTATTCATATTGTAAATAATGAAAGTACTAATGGAAACATTTTCATAGCTTCAAAACCTGCAAGTCATCGGATATATGTGTTGATCAACTCCTATTTTAAGTTCATTTTAATGGTTGGCACATTTCCTGAAAACTCTCGCTCAGAACCCTGTAAATGTCAAGGTCACATTCATGGAATAAACAGTCATAAAACTGCCACCGAGGAATCTAGAAAAAATATTGCTAGATAAAAGGTATTTCTCAGTTTATCATACATCAGTAAAGCTTCAAAGTTGATGTTTTTAACGACAACGATATAAAAGTCGGAAAAACATTTAAACCTTTGATCATGCCTCTGAGAGATTGTTGAGATATGAAAATTCTGCTATTTATCGTTATTGATATAATCGTAAAGAGCTCAGGTATTCAATTTGTGCTTCGTTACGGCACATCTACACGCCTCGGTAGCAAAGTGATTCGCGAGGCTAATTTTGATTGGACCAAATCGCATTGAAATAAATATTATGACATTCTTGATTGATGCCAAAATTGAGTGAAATAATAAATCACGCACCTATCCACAGTTCTTATGGATGCTCTAGTAACTTTTGTGCTTATACACTTTATGGAGGCATAATGATAAAGCACAAGTCTTATTTTCATAAAAAAGTTATCAATCCCCATATGAAGGAAGGGAGTGAGGAAAGTGCGGACGTTTTAGCGATTTTGAACACTATCTAATTAGTTGCATATTCATTTGTATTGCCTTAGTTAGGTTGATGATGTCATTATGGTAGGCCTGAATGCAGAAGCTGTTTCTTTTCTGCATGAATTGGATTTACTCATAATCATATCAGTGACTTTCATGCAGGCCACAAAAATAGAAGTAGTCATTGGGTATATCCATCCACTATTTTGAAAAAAATGCTGTGAGTTTGACTTAGCCATCTGAATTAATCGGAAATGTTGTTAAAATTGAACCCGATCTGGCTCTGATTTTTACAAATATGATTTAAAGTTACAATTTAATTTGTTAAGTCTCAGTTTCTAATATGCTGGAAAGTGTCTCAAATTGGTTACAACTTTCAAGATCTGGGATATTGGGAATGAAACATCATTAGCAATCGCAGCTAATGGTAATCAAAATACTTGAATTAACAATCATGTCGGGAATTATTCTACTTTACAATTTGTATGAATATCTACGACAGGTTCTTGACTGTTGGAACAAGAAATTGTTATGGATACTTGAATTGAAAATCATTTTGAATATGTAGCACTGTGTTTGTGTTTTGACAGCAGTGCGTTTTGGAAATCTTTAATCATTATTTACTTTGTATAAGTTTGTTTGGATCAAATGTTTCTCACATCCTCCATATTTTTTGAAATTTTACTTTGATCTCATCACCTTCAAAATATGATTGAAAATCTGTAAAAATTTGCATTTAGAATTATTTTTTCTCCATGATGAATCATCTCATTGAACTTTTCCTGATGTCACGTGATTCTGTTATCGTTTACGGCAAATATAAAATGCAAATACTCCGCACAGACAATAATAGTCAAATTGAGTTTGAATTTGGCTTTCAGCCAAAAGTGGATTGAAGTATAAAATAAGATGAACTGCCTCAATGAAGCAAACCACTGTTCACATTGAATTCATAAGCAGCCTCTGCTTGCAGAATTTTAATGATAATCAAGCATGCACTTTGTATAGTTGGATTTCATCCTTTCAATATCACTCATAATTTTAAAAAGGGGAATATTAAAGATTGCATCGTGATTTTAATGATAACTCAATTAGTTGATAGTTAATGGCGATACTGTAATTGGGCAAGAACTAATCAGATTTCGGCAACAAAGACTAAAATTTTGACACTCTTAGTTGAGTAAACTTATATCCACAGAACAAGCTAAATCGATAACAAAATGACAAATAAATATGCCTCTGCCTCATGTTTATTAAGTGTGATATTTGGTGTCTTAAGTCTTGATTTTTTAACTTAAGTTTTTGATTAGTCAGTCACGCTTCGTTCGTCACTTGTATGGTGATGTTCATGTGCCTTGTTGATGATGACCACTAATGCACTAAACGTCTCTCATTGATTCCTGTAATCATTCGTTAAGGGGATTTGAGGCTCTCTAATAATGATTCATCTCTAAAGGTGTAGATGTATTCTACACGGTTTCGATCCACCCTACATGCTACTGGGTGGCCGGGGTTCAGGACCCGTCAAGTGCTGGACTGTCCGATCGCCCGCTCTCGGCGGCGGATGAGCTCCACACACCTGAAGGGGTCAAACTAGTGGTCCCACGGTGTGAGAGTTGTGTGTATGTGTGTGTGCAAGAGAAGCTTTGTATTGTCTGGGTGTGATTTACAAGGGTGTCAAAGAGGAGAAGAATGGACAGACAGGTTTGTATTGTGGAGATATTCTACCAAGGAGGGTGATTTATCAGTGTTGAGTTGTACAAGTGTTCTGCATTGGTGTCTTTTGTGTATTTATTCTGACTTGTGAACAGTTGGGGCTTTGTTGTTTTGTCTGTGTTCTAGGTATGTGTCGACATGGTGAGTATGCGTTTGTTTGAGCAGTTGTTTTCTTGTCACATTGAGTGGCCGTGAAAGTGAAGTGTGAGTCCCAGTGTTGATTGTGGACTATTGTTTGTCTGAGGCGGTGTTTGTTGCGTCATGAGATGGACAGGATGGAATTTACTTATTGTTTTATTCAAATGCTATTTTCCGCGTAGTTTGAGACGCTCAGCAATATGAGGACGTGTGCTTATTCGTGTATATGTTGCGTGCTTGTGTCGCGTGTGCATCTTGTCGCGATCCTGATCGTTTTGTTCTGCATTGCTTGTAGCTTGTCGATGTTTATTTGTATGATGATTGGTGACAAGACGATGGATGTTCATTCCAGAGGGGAAGGGTGATGGCCTTGTCAATGCGATGGTGGGCACGATGGCCTGTTGTTGTTCCTAATTGGTGGAAGTAAGGTATTAGAGGATGTTGAGGGGGTGTGTTGCTTTTTGGTCATTATTGTTGAGGTGTGTGTTCAATGCTTAGACTAGTACCTTATAGTTGTGAGTGGAGTATTGTCGATCGTCTGGTTTGCGCTATGTTCGTGTGGATTCGGTGTAGATAGTGAGAGTTGTGTTTTTTGGGGTTGATGAGGAAGCTGTTTTGCTGGGCCATAGGAGGAGGGTGTTGCGGCAGGGTTGGATTTTGTCTTATGCTGTGTTTATGCTTGGCCATGATGGAGATGTCGTCAGCGTAGATCGCTGTTCTGATTGTCGTCTGTGCTGTAAGAGGAATGTCTTGCATGCAAATAATGAAGAGGAAGGGGTAGAGAGCTCCTCCTTGTGGACGCCTGTTCTGATGTTTTTGTTAGTTTAGCTCGTTTGGTTGCAAGTGATGTAGGTTTGCTGCCTTTGATGTGGTCTGCTATGTAACAAATGAAGAGAGAAGAGATGTTGGTCCGTTGGAGCTTGTGGATGAGTGCACCCGGCATGTGTGTACTGTGTCGAATGCGTTCTTCATGTTCAGCGATGTTGTGGTGCGCATGGGTGACTTTGCTGTTGAAGCCGGCAGTAATACGTCTTTAAGATGTGTGAAAGTGGATGTCTTTTGTTGTGTTCTAGAATTGGTGCGATTTTGACTGTTTTCCAGATGCTGGGTATCTGGTTAATGTTGAGAATGTGTAGACATCTATTAGAGATTGGATGGCAGTGGGCTCGAGGAGCTTGAGGTGTTTTACGTTGATTGCGCCTGGGCCAGTAGAACTGTTGTTTGAAGAGTGAAATGACTTGTTCTGTTTGGTCAGGCGTAATTTATTGAGGCGAAGTGTGCCTGTGTCAGTTTTCCTGTTTTGTGTGGCATGAGTGTGGTGGATGGAAACGGAACTGCGCTCGATGTCTCCCGTCAGGAGGATGAGGAGCGCCAGCCACCACGCAGGAACAAGTGGCCGGCCCACCTAAAGCCCGACGGCTCCCGGGCCTCTTGTAAGACAGGAGTTGAGGGATGGGCTTCCCTCCCATTTCTCCCCAGATTCACCTGATGGTTGGTATTTGCTCACCTCTATCATTTTTCTAAAATCTCGTTATTCATCACATTGGAATATTGCATGAAAATTCGTCATTGACAGCAACCGCATCATCCAGCTCTGTAGACTATATCTGAAATGCGTCTCCGAAATTGTACTGGAAAACATTACTGCGCTCTCGGATGAAATGAAGTAATGAAGTTGTTGATTTGTCAATTTTATTATTTGTGAATGGATTACTATTTCTATAAGACTACTGATTAAAGAATTAGTAGTTTCTTCTGTCTTCCAGGGACTATGGCAGGGATCAAATCCTGACGTAAGAGTTTGTCGAAATTCCACGTTTAATGTTGTTTTATTTGTTTAAGAAGAAATCATCTTTTTAAATCAAGTTCGTATTGATGTTTTTTTAGTAATAATTGATCACTAAATAGATGTTCAAAGAATTGTCTGTCAATATATTGCGTGTGCTACATGTTGTATTGCATCATTTTAGCAACGTATGCCATTTTATATGCATTCATGTCGATTGCGTGTGATTGAAGCTTTTGATTTTAGCATTTCTCGGCAGTAGTTGTCGATATGATAATCAAGATAATCAACAATGTCTTACTCACTGTTTTACTTGTATAGAATGAGCTGGCTGCTAGAAATTAAATCCTAATTTCTCAGTTTCCGATCTCTATTTCTCTCTCCCTCTCTCGTATTCTTTTCGCTTTTTCCCGCCCCTTCTTTCGCTTTATCGCTCTGTCTTTTTTGTCTTCTTTTTCCATTATGTATTCTTGCTTTCTCCATTAATCGCATGTATTTCTTCTACACGAAAACAATCCTACACATACACAATTCTTGTTGATGTCAGTATTAAGTGCTGCACTTTCCTCCGGGAATATTTCAGAAATTTTAAGAATCATTTTGCATTTTGAATTGAAAGCACCCATCTTTTGTTTGACTTCAATGATTGTTTCGCTTTTCGTTGTATTTGCCATAATTGTGTTTTGAAAAGACACTCGATTTGATTGTGTCAATGGTTTTTGAATGTGAATAAATGCCGACCAATTTACTAATTCGAAAAACCCAAAAGCGAATTTTCTCGGTCAAATACGGCAGCTGATTAGCATATATCCTAATAGCATTTTTCAAATTTCATCTTTCTAATTGGATTCAGAGAGTCAACAAATATAAATGTGACTGTTATGGCGCAATATGACGATCTTTATTTCATTGTTATTCTTCGACAACGTATGAATTGAGAATTCATTGTTATGTGGATACTGGTATATGTTTTGGAAATATATATTCAATATGACTAAAACTTTTATGCAACAGGTGTACTTAATCGTGTATATTCGAATCTCTTAGATGACTGACTGTTCAGTTTCCGCTTTCTTCAGTTGTACAAGGGAATATACCAAGAAAAATAATGTATTCAGAAAATCAGACATCTAAATGATAGATTCAATTTTTTTTATCGAAGGAAATCGGTTTTTCATTTATCATTAATGACAGTATGTGAACTAAGAAATTCATATGAAATAATGTTTTTTTAAAGAAGTTTTACTTCTAGCAGTTAGCAAAGAACATGACTAGAGTTGTGAAATAAAACATTAGAAAATTAGATTATTCTAATTAGATTAATTCTCTGGCTTCCAACGGATTTACGCGTCTGTCCAGTTCTACCGGTTTCCTCCTCTTCCTGCTAGACAATATAAAAGAAAAGCACATGTCATTCCAATGGAAGAAGGCTGAAGTTTTCTATAAAAGCCATAATTTTGGACATCTTCTTCGTGTACCTTTGTCTATGAAGCTAAATACATTCAGATTTAGCAAACCCAATGTCGGGAAGCGCAGCAATTTGGCCAACCGCATACATGATCGATTAGAAGTGACTCTTGGTTTAGTACTTTTCGCTTAGTCAGAGAAAACATAGAAAATCTCATTTTTGCCGAAAACTTCGATCTAATTCCTATTGGATTTACATGCGTTTTTTTTTATCCTGTCTGACAAGAAGAGTGACGTGTAGAATTCGGCTGAAGTGCAGAGTAACCATAGGGGTACATCGTTCTGTGAAGGTTTTATTTTCCGCCTCGTTCCCTGCACTTCTATTATTTTTTATAATATATGTTTTATTTTTAAAATAGCTTTCAGCTCGAATTAGCTTTAAATTAGCTTTCAGTTAATAATGAGATGCAAAGTTGACGCTAACAGGCACTTTATACACGTATGTCGTAGAAAACTGGAAGAAACTCATATGAGAACCTATTTGGCGCATCGATCAATGCAAGTCAGTCAAGAGGAAACCGGATGCAGACACACACGGCAAGTGCATCAGCTATTCAAGCATGTCTGTGGCAGAGGGATGGTTTCGACTTTTCCCTACAGTTGACGGTAGCTGCCTCAAGCATTGATGATACTCAAGGCAGCCTGTATTGAGCAGCAGCAGCCCGAAGTATTACCAATGAGTTCGGGATCATTGAACTACCTATGACGTGAGTACGTTGGATCGGTCTGGCAAACATCAACCTATAACATATAGGGAAGTACTGTATACTTCAAAATTAGCTTCGGAGAGGAAATTCGATCACGATTGTGCCAAAACACAACCAGAACTTGATTAATCGACGTGAAACATTTAAAGTCTATTTATATTTTTAATATTTTATTGCATTTCTTAGTGTGTAGCGCTGATTCAGATTTGAAATGAATGCGCTAACAGCAATTTTCTAAGCGTGGGTATTACTGAGATCAAGTTACCTCTAATGACTTAGCTATCAAACTGATTTACGACAATTCATTCGCCTGTAGCCTGCGGTTTCAATAACACAGCAGACCACTCCTTTCGGGGGTTCACATCTTATATTTTGTTGCTGTTATAACTCGTTACGCCCACGAAAAATATGAGAACGAAATTTTAGAAGTAATGAGCATTCTGTTTTCCAATAGAAATGTATACAAAAAGGAGGATCTTGCATAACATTCTTCAAAATTCCAACTCCTGCTGCAGCCACATGTTTTCGCTGACACATGATGACATGTCAACACCATAACTGATGTAGAGAATCGCCTCACTATCAAATTACTAAATGATTTTAAACATCAGCTGCTAAGGATTAGTAAAATGCATTCTACAGATAAAGCATTTTCCTTTTCTGTTTATTATTGCATTTCAGAATTTTAAGTAAGTGGCCTTGAATCCTTGTGACCGCATGATGCCAACATATCCCTGCTATTCGAAAAGATGTTCCACAGATGCTATGTGCACACGTAACAAGGAAACGTTGTCACAATATGGCTTGAATCTCGATCAAGCTGTAAAGCTAAGCGTATTTCCGAGTTTTAATACATAGAATCCGTGGCAGATATACTTTTCGATTTGCCGGTGCTTGCGATCAGACATTTATCCTGCCAGGTAGCTATTTACTCACTTCATGTCATCTGCTTTAACCTCACATGAAACTTCCCATGAATTACCCATGGCAGAATAGTACATGCTTTGTACATGTAGATACATGTGTACCTGACATGATTCACTGTATTTTGTAAATAAGGGCAAATCAGAATGCATAAGGTAACGTTCTGTAAACCGAAATATGTGAGTACTTCGTTTTGTGCTGCGATAACTTGCAAATAGAAATTAAGTTGCATAAATAGTCCTTTATTTAAATGAGGTTGATTATTGTTTCTTGTTAAATTCACAAAAACTTCCACAATATTACTAATATGCTTATCTCATAATACGTCTGCTTACTGTTCTGTTCCACTTATTCTCTGCATTCAAAAACATTTTCAGACCGCTTTACGTTAGTTAAATTTCAAGTTGTTAAATTCGATAGTAGTAGGTTAGTATAGGTTCTTAAATTCTATAAATTTTACGAACATCCTCGTTCCATTAGCGAATACGTACACGTATATTCAACTCAATCATTTTATAAAAGTCTTTAGCAAGTTCAATCACGTCTGAAAATATTCGGCTTCAAAAGAGGCAATAATATCATTGTGGCCTTTAGTTTTAACTTAACTATATAAAGAATTAACGCTGTATTTAGCGCCATTTAAAAATTAGCGCTGTATAAAGAACATCGAGAAATTTCCTAACGACAATATTTTAATCTTTCAATTTGAGATTCAATAGCTGTATCATTCCTGGATGATCCAGAGTTTCTAATCAAGTTTAAGACAGGCAATATTTAATTCGTATAAAGTCTGGGTAGGCATGAAGTGTTAAGCAACTTTCAAAATATTGTAGATCAAGATTAAACTCTACACATGTTTATGCCAATTTTTCGTATTTGCGAAAAACATATCCATAGATACCAAATTCAGAGCTCAATTTATAAAAAATGTCAGTATTCAAATGTTCGTTCAAATGAGCCAGAGGCTTTATAGAGGTATTATGTTAAGCATGAAAATAATCATCACTGATTCTTCTTATCTTTCAGTTTGATTAAATAATCATTCTTGTTGTTTTTCAACATAGGAGGAATTCCTTCCTCCTATTGTAATGGTGACAACGACAGACTGAAATTGAATACATTTGTCAAGAATGGACTGCATGCTGTGTGTAGGCCTACTGACACAAAGCCGAAGTGCAACTTGAGACTATATGCTTTTTATTTTAATTTGCGAATGTGATATGTAGACGAAACATTTCATGCTTGAACCCCAACTCGATAAAGGGAGAAAAAATAGAATTTCAATCAATAGTGATGCATTGACTTGTCTCCTGTTGTTATATATTGCGTTATGCATGAGCATTTGTTCCATCGATACTTTGCTATCAAAACAACAGCATTATGTTACGCAAAACAAGCTCAATGTGTGACCAAGATTTTTGACATTTATTTGCTTCTTTTTTTCAGAAGGAGGTTCGAGATCGCGAGAAATTCGAAAGTAGAGTGCACGAGGTGAGTGCTCCGTGGTGTTTGATGTGCAGAACTTCCGAGACGACAATCATGAGATGAAGCACTAAAGTGCATTGGCACTCTCAACGTGGTGATTTTAGGAATCGCCGTCTTCCAATAAGAGACGCGTTTTTCATTGTTTTAACAGCTGACGCTTATGCGTGTTTCAATTAACCCTTACTTTACCAAGAAAAAAAGTAACATGGTTTACCATGGGGTGCGATCCACCCCAATTCACAATCGGTTGTTGTAAATGCTTTCAATCAATCTTAGCAATATTTTCATACTAAAAGATTTTCGAACACTGTTAAATAGTGCTAGAAGCACGAATAAAGCAGTCAGTTTTCGCAAGTTTTTGTTTTAATTGAATTTTAATTGAATTTTTAATTTAATTTAATCACCATTTCGGAAAATTCTTCGCCTGCTGACTAGCATTATATCACCTGCATACGTTCTCTTTCTAAAACGATTTGTGAAAAATTTGTCTGTATATAGCGGTGGATATGTCAAGAAAAAGTGAATATGAATTTATTGGATTATGACTATAATGGTATTTACTGTACGAAGTATCAGGAAACTCTAATTTATCTTGAAAAACTAAGTGACTATATGTAGGACAATCGACTGATGTAACGGCAGATCATTCTAATCCTAAAATTTTGATCTTTCGAAGGGTAAACACATACCTGACTCTTACATTTGTAATTGAGAAAATATGATTTTAGATTAGAAATAGTATAATGGAAAAGGTAGGTCGACTCAGAACTCTACCCTGTGTCATGCTACTTCATGGTCTGTAGCTCTAACCACTATGCCATGGAATCTTATCATAGAGTCGTAGTAATTTATTGTCTATACTTAACTTGTCTGCATTTTTCATTTCTCCTGTACATTTGATTAAAATTACTACACGTCAAGTACAGGAGAGAAAAGTTGCGGAGTTGAAGAAGCATTAGGAAGACTGTTACAGCAAATCTCATCAGATGACGACTACGAAGGCGACGAAACTCTGGATAGTGATGTTGATGACATAGTCATCGATAACCCAACAACAACAGTATCTGATCATTCTGACGAAGACAGTGTAGACGACACTGATAGGATAATTGAATCCATGGTGGCTGAAATCCATGAAGATTACAATACGATGAAATCTCGCAGTGGCTCTGAGAAGTGGTACCGCAAACCACTACAACAAGGAGGAAAGGCAAGAATTCATAATATCATTCGAAATCAAAGTGGTCCTACTAAGCATGCTCAAAGACACTGTGGTTCATCACCTGAGGAAGCCTTCAAATTATTCATTTCTCCCAGTCTTGTTCAAAAGATAGCTGAATGCACCAATAAGGAAGCTAGCGAGCATACACATACTTGGAAAGAAACAAATGTAGAAGAACTATATACTTTTTTCGGTCTGTTGCTTCTTGCTGGCGCTTTTCATGAGAACAAAACACGACTGGCTGACCTCTGGAGTGCGACCGAGGGAAGGCCAATATTCAATGATTCCATGACCAGAAATCGATTAACTGAACTTCTACGCTATCTTCGATTTGATTGCCGGAGTGAAAGAAATTCTCAAGACAAATTTGTACCTTTGCGCCGTATTTTCGAAGAAATTGTGACTAAATTTCGAGCTAACTATTCACCTGGATCTGAATTGACTGTAGACGAACAGCTTGTTAGTTTCCGAGGGCGCTGTCCTTTTAAAATGTTCATCTCTTCAAAGCCAGGCCGCTATGGAATAAAGTTATGAGCTTTATGTGATTCAAAAACCTATTATTGTCTCAATTTACAGCCTTACGTAGGAAGAGTTGGTGATGTTCCGGAAAGAGGTCAAAGTCAGCGCGTTGTACTTCAATTGACCGATTTCTACACAGGATCTGGCCGTCACATCTATATGGACAATTTTTTTACAAGCTTGCAGCTTGCAAGAAATCTTCTTGGACGTCAAATGACTATGACGGGCACCATTCGTCGTAATAAAATCGAATTACCTTCGGAAATTATGCCTGATTCAACTAGGCAACAATTTACCAGTGTATTCGGATTTCAAGACAAAGCAACAATTGTTTCCTACGTCCCGAAGAAAAATAAAGCAGTCATTCTTCTGTCAACCAACCATCACGACATCGACATTTCAAGTGATGAGTCAAGAGAACCTCAAATCTTCTTCTTCATTCTTGATTACAATAAAGGAAAGTGCGGTGTGGACACACTAGACCAACTGGTGCGAAAATATAATTGCATTCGAAAAGCAATCGTTGGTCTCTGACTTTGTTGATGAATTTGCTGAACATCTGCTCGTACAACGCACTGGTTTTATTCCTCTACATGCATCCAGAATATGAACAAAGAAGTGGACAAGTTCGAAAACGCTTTCTACTTCAATTGTCAAAGTCTCTTATTGGTTGCAGAGAAGGCAACGCACTTGAGCCGGCAAGGTTGCCAATGACGCCTATCATCCAACCGGTACCGAAACAAAGGCGATGGGATTATTGTCCAAGAGAAAGTGACAGAAAATCTAAAAAAAGATGTTTTTTGTCAAACGACCGTGTGTGCTGAACACGCTATCATAAAATGTCCACGTTGTTGAATACACCAATCGTTTTTTAGGATCATTCAGAAAACAATCATAAACCTCCGTTATTGTTCGTTACCAAAAATATATTTGGGGTGTGATACACCCCATGGTAAACAACGCTACATTTTTTCAAAAACATTTCCACCGCGAAATGACTTCATACTTCAAAAAGTTTATTACTGTAACTTTTTAGCGATATTCACCTCAAGGATAAACTGGGAGGGCATCATCGGACCTTATCCAGCTAAAGAAATACACAAAAAATGCGACGTCTTGGGGTGTGTAGACACCCCATGGTAAAGTAAGGGTTAAGGGCGCATCCTATTCTTTGTTTATCTAGAGAGAATGCCAACTATTAAGTCAATACAAGACACCAACACCCTTGATTCCCCGACCGCACTCGCCCGACCTAGGAATCGAGCGAAGTCATTCCATGGGAAAGTTGTCATTCCATCTGCTCTCTTTCCATCTTCACGGGCCAGTTCAATAGGTTCCCAATTGTAGGATCAATGGTGTCATTGATCGCTGCAATGGATATCGCGGAAGGTGGCCAGCATTTGATGAACAAGATAGTGCATAATGTCGTCTATCCACAACGCGTCCACATCGGCAGCGATGAGATCGCCAAACTTCTCCATTTATACGTAATACCACGCTTACACGGTTACACAGCAAGGCGGGTTCCAAGACGAGCACAGGGATTGCGTTTAGCCAACTACTGGCATACGGTGATGAAGCTGTAACGGTCTATGTCAAACCCCTGATATCTAACTACACTACTTCATAGCATAATGCTATGCGGTAATGTTCAGCGTGCTTTGTATGAATGTTGCCAAGATTAATGTTAATTACAAATTCAAACTTTGCGAAGTATCAACTATATACTGACGCACAAAAAGAGTATCTGAAAATACTTATCTTCGCGTTTTACAATTGGTGAAATTGAATATTCTAGTTTGAAGACATTCCTTCCTAAAAAGTTCACGATAACTCCAGCTGAGCGCACTCAAAGAATCCTGGATATGACAAGGCGTAGCAATGCTGATCAATCTCCTCTTGAACTCTGGGACGAAATCCAATATTTTGAAATAGAGTATCTGAAAATACTTATCTTCGCGTTTTGAAGCACTTAATAATCTTGCTTAATAATGCGGCCTGTGTTCTTGGGGCTGAGCAAAGGACCTGATTTTTCTTATTTTGTAAGACGATTTTTACTGTTTTTTGTACCTTCGTTTATTTCTTGTTGTTACAAATACATCCTTTTTTATCTGGCTTTTGATATCTGGTTCAAGGTTGAAGGATGGCATTGTACTTGGCCTCGATCGCTACTTCGTGCAATGATTTATGAGGCAGCGCATCAAACGACTGTTGAAACTCTCCGCATTTCGGTAGCGACAAACGAGGCTTTGAGTCTGTAGAAAGAGAAACATGCAGCTGTGGTTTTCTGAGCCAGAGCTTTAGTAACTGGTTCTGAAGACGCAATCGACGAATTATAGGCCGACAGAGCAATGTCAGAAGTTCGTTTAATACCCAAACCTCCATAGTATACCCAAATCTCGAAAACGGTCGGGTTCAGTATATAGTTTTAGCCTTTATAGTTTTTTGCAATGAAGAAGGCCGAAGCGAAGAGTTTTGTGACAATAAAACTGTTTCTGCGGAGTTTCCACAGATTCTATCCTGTTGCACATTGTATTGCGGTTGCGTGGAAAAATTCATTCTTCACCTAAGTCTGAAACATTGTGATGAAATTTGATAAATGTAGACTCCTGACGCCTGCTTTCACAAGTTGGATTTGTCTGAAACGAAGGATTGTTGCACGGTATAAAGTATTACGTTCTAGTTTGAATCATTTTTACACTTGTAACGTCAACACTGTTCCGATTCCGAATTCATTTGAAATTCTTGTCTAGGTATCAACAAAATCATGTTCAATTATTAATTTATCATGTCACAAGATGAATGATATTCGTCGCCATCATTGTGCCTCATGTACTTGTATCAGCGTGGGATCAATCCATATTCGGTATCGGACGCCGTCAGTCATCTGTTCATGCTTAGATCATCGTGATCCATTCAAATTCAGAAGTTGTTGGATGGCTTCAAAATATTGATGTATTTGAAGAGTTCTCAAGAACGACGGGTTCGAAGAAATTTGCATCTCATTTGCATCGGCTCATCAATAAGTGAAAGTTTACTATGAAGTAAATTATTTTTTTCAAATTGCACTAGGAAGTTGCAAATCATGCCAAAGGGTAATTTCGACAATTTAAAACGTTCATGAATAATCATTTCAATGAGTATTTAAGTTTTATTGATGATCGTCGAATTAGGAACTATTCTTGAAGCCCGATGAAAATGCTACCACACTTAAGAACGAATAAAACAGGAGAGTTTGAAGTTTAGCCTTCTTCACATCGCTCTCCGTGTCGCGAACTTGCTGTTGTCCTTTTATAGGTAAATTACCTGACTCGCTTTCGCGATATTTAATTATTTGCCCTTTTGAATTCAGTTTCGGGGCAACTGCAGTTTTATGGCCTTTTTGAAATGTGCAATTTTCAAAGTTTCCTATTTTCCCTTTCACGCAGGGATCTTTAGTGTAACCTTAGAGTTTTATAGTATTTTTTAAAACATTGGATACTTTAAAGTCGTCTTTAGTCATCATGATCTCATTTGAAGGTACTTAGATCAGCAGAGTATCTTTTAACACATGAAATGGTTAGTTTTTTTCAAAGAAAATCTTCCACATGTCATGCTTTTGAGTTGCATCTCGTGCACAAATCAATCTCATCAATCACTATTTGTGCTCATAAATAACATCTCAACACATTTAATCATTATCACATAATGAAAGCAGATCATTAAGATAAAATCATCAACAATAAATCCTACGATTCTTGGAGGAAGTTTCGAGAAAACGCAAAAAGTAAATCGCTTAGCCCCTTTGCTGCGGATGCGGGGGTCCCCGCCAGATAAGTAACTACCTGTTCGGCCGGTGCCACAGAGATAGATTCATTTGTGTGTGGGCTATTCTAGAGCGGACATTCCAGCCATTGTAGCAAGCGATAGAGATTGACATAGATATTTGTCTCTCCTTGGCTTGGTGATTGGTCAAGCGCGCGCATTGCAGAAATAGCTCGTATTGGTGGACACATGAACCTCAACAGTCGGATTGTAGGCAGGCCTGTCAAGTGAAAGTGCATATATTTGACTTAATTTTTCGTGATGATTGATAAATTCGTCAAATGGTAATATTCACACCGTTCGACTCTTCACTATTTAAAGTCATTAACTGTGTACGTTTAATGCAGCGCTACTCTTCTGGCTCGTCAGAATTCAGGCTTGAATTTGCATTGCGTTCAATGGAAAATTGATCATCTTGCCCCTCGTCACTAGTTTCGGCTGTGACCATCAGTATTTAGAGATATCATCTACAGACAGAAATACGCAGACAGCACAGTTTGTCTCTGTGTTTTGGAATTTGTGGACAAGTTTTGTTAAAATGCCAACATTTTTGAACTGAGATTTAATTTTTTTGAATTGTTTTTTGTAGCATGGTGATGAGTGAGTGAGCTAGAGCAAATAAAAACCACCATTAAAAGCTTCACATCCTGATCTTCAGGCAATGTTTTAGGAGGGAAGGCGGAGATCTTCGATATGCCTCCTAGCACCGAGTGGATAGAGCTATAATCTGGTTAATTCGTTAGCATTATCAGAAGATAAACTTTATTGGATAATATTTTTATCCTCACGCTCTTCTATGTGACTAGATCTAATTGCTCTTCTTCGTCACGATTGGAATCACAGTGACGTCCCATCACTGTCATCCGATAATTGTTGCATTTCCATGTTGTCTAACTTTTGGACATATAACTTTTTCCAACATTTCTTCCGCTTTAATAGCACCACACGTACTAATGCTTTGAAATAATGGTGATGAAGTTCACGCTGTACTTCTGTCCGAAGAACCATGGAGTGTAGAGGATTTGTTTTGAAGCTCCATTACTTTTAGTAAAGTCTGCTTTATTGCTTTTAGCAACATTCTGTGAGTCCGGCGCTACCAAAGGCAGCAAAAATGAAAGTAAACCTTTTTTTTTACTCGGAAACACGTAAAGCGAGTGCTTTTCTTCCACGTGGTCATTCTATTTATCTCTTTTCTCACCCCTTTTGTACTGAGAATGCAGAGTGCACCTATTTGAAAAGTCTTGGTTTTGACCAGGCTAATGTTTATACCTAGGCCACGGTCATTGCGGTGGTGCGTTGGCATATGGATTTATCGTATCTTCCTTTAACTGTCCTATAATACTTTGCAATCCGAAATTTTCTTAATTCCGGCATTCGATTTTCCAAACTCTAGCCCGTTATTGATATTGGTCATAAAAAGGCCTGCCAGCTATAGCTACGAGATAAAAGTAAGATTATAAATATTTGCTCCGTGTATTATTACACTAGCAAAAAAAAGAATCAAAATTCAAAATCCCGATGAATCCCAATGTCAGACTCGCGAGATTGAAGAATTTAAGATATGGCATCTTTTACTGAGAGAATACTTTGCAGAGAAAATGAAAGAATACTTCTCTCTCTCTCGGGCACCTTTCGGATTCTAGTTAGTAAAATTTATCGACTAAGAGGCTTCCACAATTCTATGCAAATCATGCTCATCAGTTCACGCAGTTCTGTGGATAGAGTCACCTAATTCCTTTTGCCGCGTCAGCTGAGTCTCTCTTATTTTGATGAATTTTGCCATTAGTAAGAATGCTTAGAAGTGTAATAGAAAATTTAAGAATAGTAATTGATATGGTAATAATAGTGAGTAAGGAAACATTAGAATTCCAGTGTATTTATAGTTCATTAAATTTTTTATCCAACATACATCCGTCCTTCTTTGATGTATCTTAATTTACACATAACATAATTAGGCTTCTAATTATGTCTTCCTTCAAATATACTAATTGCATGTGTTACGCAAATTTATCCTATGTTTGTCGACTTTTTAACTACGGAATTCCTCATTCCTATCGCTACGCATCAGCTAACGAAATGATCATGGTCAAATTGACTTTTTTCATGTATAAAAGATGCGAGAAAGATAAGCTGGGTTTTATAAACGCCTTGCAGTATCCGTCCTTTCCATGGTCAAGCTTGCGTGACCGGACGAAAGTGGAACGAGGCTTAGAAGCAAATGCTATCTATCCATTAGTGACGAATAACTGAGAGGAAATGGTATCCGGCAGTCGACTCACTGTTTTGAAGTTTGGTCTCTTCTTTCGCTTTGATTCCTTTTCCCACCCATTCTTGTATATGCCTAAGGATCGAGCTCTATAGCGATGATGGAGAAAGTTATTCGTTTGAAGTTCAGAAACGATGGGATCCATCATAATTTCTTCAAAAGAATTTTTAGCTCAAAACCATTTGCATTACAGATGGGGAGATAATTGATTTTTACTTTTGCCAGGAATTTGAGAAAATCGAAAGTTTGGGCAAATATCTATCCGTGAAGTCGCCGCCTTCGAACTACGTGTATAGTGCTGTCACTCTGAGGTAGTTGGAAGTACTGCAAAGTACATCACTGTTTTGTAAAGCAAAATAGAAGAGATTATAAGTATGGCAACTTTCTCAAGAAGGAATCTATTTCTTAAATACTTGCATGCTTGGAATA
Organism: Prostheceraeus crozeri; assembly: GCA_907163375.1. Classification (NCBI taxonomy): domain Eukaryota; kingdom Metazoa; phylum Platyhelminthes; order Polycladida; family Euryleptidae; genus Prostheceraeus; species Prostheceraeus crozeri. The sequence continues at coordinate 654,389 of CAJQUW010008964.1, read as the reverse complement.
TTTTATGAGACCCATGAGAATTACTATGCTTAACAGAAAATCGTAGATGTTTTTCATGGAAGAGTTTCATGTGACATTGCTACAAAGGAGACATACGATTGCTGAAAATACATTTAGAAAGGAATTGAATAAGAAGGAAACAATTAGAGTCAAATGACGAGTGTGCTGATCACGTGATGCAATATTAACCACCTGTCAGACAACAAAGACCCACAATTTTCAGCACAGGGAAATACTATTCACCCTCATTCACGCAGTCATCCGGGACACTGCGGTCTCCGTGGCACAGTGGTTAAGTGCCTGGCCTAGTGGTCCTTTGGTCCAGAGGTGTAATTGGAATGTTTTCCCCGAAAGTGTAATTGGAAGTCGACAGGAAGGGTATCCGGACTAAAAGTACTACAACGCTCCAGAAAAGTCTATGTCAACACTGTCCAAGCACCCAGTATAAGTAGGGACGTTAGAGTTTTATTTTTTTTCTCATTCACACAGTCATCCAATGCAACAATAAAACAGCTTCTCAATCAAACACAGACCACGTCGGCACATACCTAAGACACAGACAAAACAATAAAATCATTAATTTCAATTAATTTGATTAAAATCATTCAATCTCCCTCACAGTTCAGAAATCAGACAAACACTCGACAGACGCACACGCATAACATTGGCACAATTCCGCACCAACAAATTACTCCTCTTAAAAGAATACTTGCACAATGCAGCCCCTCTTAACCTCTTTGTTCTCTATGCAAATCTCAATCGCACAATACAAAGCACCCTCTGCTGCACGCACATACACAACGCTCATACCATGGGGTGTGAGTGGGCGATTGGTCCACCGGACTTCTGACGGACCCCCGGATCCACTCCCAATAGCAGGGAGGCGGTGGGTCGACATCACCAAATGATGCAATTTGAAAAAAAGAGTGGAACCTTATAATCAGTTGATCGATGTTTCATAAAATATGTGTTATAAAAACGGAAAACACTGAAAGAGAGAAATTATTGTAGGAATCAGCGGAGATTGCTAGCAAGAAGGTCTTCTTTTGCTAATAGATAATGGAAAATTGAGTTTTTATGTTTGTCATTTTTTTATTTTGTAATTTATATAGGTTATATGACAGGGACAAAACTTGCGTGGTTGATTGAAGAAATAATATATCAAAAGAACTGTTATTGAAATTCTGTTATATGGCAAAGCTATGACGTTCCAACCATTGATGCATATGAATTTATCCTGTTGGCTTTCTAGAGGTTGTATTATTTTCAATGGTAGAAATTTTTAGTCCTGCATAATTTCGATGATGTCGCAAATGTTAACCTTCAGACACTTTGCAGCTAAAAGTACGTCACCGTCACTGATAATTAATAAAAGAGCAATCCTTATCTTATCCTTCAACTTCTCGTGATCTATTTCGCCATCTGTGCACGTTTTGGAATGGATTAAATGTCCTGGTTCGTAGGAATTCAGATTTGAATTTGCATTACGTTCAATTGGAAACAGGTATTTCCGCTCATGCGCACGAGTTTTAGCTTCGGCTTTTGATAGTCTAAGATGGTGCTCTCTAAACAACGAGCATAATAACGAGGTAGTTTGTCTCTGTGCCTTTACGATGTGAATCTAGCGATCGGCAATCTATTGAATCTTCTACAATAATTTTGCAGGCAAAAGAGCAAACAACTTCCTATCATTCATTTTAGATACAATTTAGAGGTACTTCAGAATTATCGACCAAGTGTACTATCGAAATGGTCTTGTTTAAAAATTCCAAAATCTTAGAAGATCGATTCCGGAAAAGATAATCCGCACTCATTATTTATCTCATAGCAATCAAAAACATGATAATGGAAGTTTCATTTGATCGTTCGTGCTCTCGTGAGTATTACGATAATAATTTAGTATAACATAAAATTCAACCTCGTCGATTATTTATTGCTGTTCATGAAGCGCTTTACTGAATAGACATATGAACAGAATTGAGACACCGTCAGTGTGATCCATAGTGGCAAATTATCTTTAGTTGTCCCTGTCTCACTAAATTTGACATAAAAAATTGCGATGGTGGTATCGAGAGCGAACAGTGTCAGTTTTTTCTCTATTCATCCCAATTTTACTCAAAATCAAATTTCCGAGCAACCAAACCGATCCCGCTATTCGAAATGCAACCATAAAAGAAGATAAAGCTGCTTTTTTGTTACCCACAAGATAAGTTAAAATTTTTGTCAACTTCGTTGGACTTGCTGATATCCATGTATACATTTGAATCAGTGGTTCTGATTTAATCCTAGTCTAAATGTAGATTTTCTCTTCTCTCACACAAACACTCAACCACTCTCACTCACTCATTCACTTACTCTCCTAGCATTTTACTCACCTACTTTCTCTCATTCTCATTCACTCATTCTCTCGCCTACTTTCTTTATCTCTCTCTTTCTCTCTCACTCACTCACCACCCACTCTCTCTCTCTCTCTCTCACTCACACCCCCTCAAATCTACTCACCCACACTCACTAGCTCATTCTCTTTCTCTATCTACAAATGGGAAAATGAGAAATGGGAAGTTGTGAAAAAAACTACTAGATTATCTTTTTAGATTTATTTTTATAGATCTCTAGTAAGCTGCTAAATATCAATGATTATGAAATGTCTCACAGTGATTAAGAGAATTAGTAATTTTCGATTTGCTGCGGACACAATTATACTGTGCAGACGGTGCAAGCAAAAAATAACTCATAGATCTCAAGAAAGTGAAGGACTTAGGAAGAAGATCTACAACTGAACGACAGAGCAACAAAAAACAATGATAATCGACCAGCGTAAGAAGGAAGACTACTTTTTAGACATGAATTGATGTGAAGAGTAAGTTGTACACAAGCCGACAGCGAGCTCAGAAATGCCGTTAAGCGAGTGGGCACTATCTGTTCCGAGATAGGTCCGCACCGATTTGAAAATGCTACTGATAAACATCATTGAAGTGTCATTGATTGCGTTTTTGCTTGTGTTTTGTCAATGAAAGCTATAAAATCTGCGTTTATACAAATAAAAAGGTTTCCAATCATGAATAACCCATTATAAGCAATGGAAATTTGTAGATTTTAGAATTTATGTGAATTTTATAACACGTTCTGAATTTTGATATGGAGTAAATTTTGAATCTTGTCTTCATTAAGTGTTACTGGTGTAATTTACTTACATAGACCAAATAGTTGCGGAGTGCATTACATTGCATTGTACACATAATAATTTAGCAAGCTTAAAATGGTTGATGTAAGTCAACTGTACGAAGTCATAAAGAATTAATGACGCTGTCTGAAACTCACTATTATTCCGTAGTATATTGCATTTATTTAAGTCAAACAGTACCTCTGATAATGCTGACAATATGTACGGCACAGTATGTAATCTATGGGCATGTATACATTTACAGGCTACGCGCACCTTTACCATTCAGTTTATGAGTTGCATGTATTCATTGTTGTTTACATTGAATAATCATTGTTGATCACAAAATCAAAACCGGCACAAAGAAACCAGTGGCGGTATACCGGCTACCGTCTCTAACTTTTTCTTAGACTAAGGCATCATTCTTGTGTGGAAGGCCATCGTGCTTCATGTTATCGTTTTCTCGACTGCTTCACATGAACTGTGCGAGACATCAACTTGGACTGACGTCACAGTCCTTGACCACTGGATGCTATCGAATATTGAACCAGTTCAGGCGAATTTTACAAAAAGGTTTAACTAACCGAAAATGTTCTTTTTCAGGGTCACGAGAAGACGACAAGAGCATACAACGGCTGACGCTTGTTGCAAGCTGTTGTCTAGACTTTCTATTCACTATTTAGGTTATAGCCTCTTGATTTCTTGAATCTATCAACCACATGAGACCTTCATTTTACCACTGAACTTCATTAAGCGTAGCTCATTTGCCATTCGCTGTTTTAATTTATTATATAGCAATTTTGATCGATTTCTCCGGTTTTTGAGAAACTTCAAAAATTCTATCAGTTTTCATGTCCAGTGGAATGTGGTTCTCCAACATTCGATTCCATCTTTGCCTTCATGACCTGCTTCGTTCGTCAAAATCCAATAAAAATGGTGTTATTTTGTTCCTTGTCTCACGAAAGCTAATTATGACAAAGTTATGATGATATTTGAAATCTGTTTAGCTTATCTACAATTTGCGCAGTCAGAAAATGTTCGCATCGACAATCAAACGACACATTTATTTCCGACAATATTGTCTGTTTGAAGTTCTTCGAATCGAAAACTCATCTGTTTTGAAATTTTATCAATTGTATCAGCGCCTGAAGCAGATAAGAATTTTTCTTACTAATCATTCTATTACCCGAATAGCTTCAAGATTTGACATCATCGTGCAGCACAGTTCTCAGAAATGTATAAGTAATGCTCAGGTTATAGAAATGTACATCGAAACGGAATGGCATTTGAAATCTGATATTGATGGAATGTGAACGAGTATAAATCAGTAATAATTTCGATGAGTCGGCAGCATGAAATTCTAAGTTGTGGTCGGTACGAGATGTTAATCGAATACTTCACATACAAGACAGCCGACAATTTTTGTGATGAGATAGCTAACTGAAATATGTAATAACGACAACAGGAGACGGAAATCCATGATTTGATTTATGAATTCAACTTTCCCGATATAGAACGTCTCAATGATTTTTCTAAGGAACTTTAATGCAAATTTTATCGACCTGCAAATTTCATGACTATTCGATTACCTTCAGAATTAAATGATGAAGTAAGAGAGACAATAGCTATGAAGAGGATAATTGCGTAGGCGGCTGTAAGCATATTTTACATGTTTTACATCTTTTACCGAAATTTAAAAATGTAAAGCATTTTTCAGAAATTGGACAATGAGAAAAAAGAAAGAAAACCAAGGGCGTGAAGGGGGCGACTGGGGTCTATTAAAAATCCATTTCTTTTGCTTTTAGTTTGTTTTTTTATCCCAACATGTTGCATCGTTTATTTTCAATTGAGCAACATATTGAATGCGTCAGTACCCTCAAAAACTGTTTTGCTGTGTGAAATGTGTTTATGTAAAGGTGAAGAATATACTAGAATATAACTGATTCTTCGTTCCGATTTTCTGTTCATGCAGAGGATGTTCACTTTTTTGAAAATTATAATGTTAACATTTTGTTTGTTTCCTAATGCGTTATGGATGATTTTATCGCGTTATTGCCTCAATAGTAAGGGGAACAAACAGTCTACATATCACAATAAATTTGCACAGCAAATCAGTAGTGCCGAAATTGCTCATTTAGCAATTATTTGGCACTGAATGGAATCAAAATGTCATTTGCTGCAGGTCGTGTCAAGATATTTATTCAACAGCTTTGTGTGAAAAAATTAAGCAGCAGTTGGTAAGAAAATTGATTTAAAAATGAAGCTGATAGATCTAACTGTCCTGCGGATAGTTAGATTGCGCAGATTTTCTTTAGAATCTCGAGGGGCATGATTTCTCGTAGTGGAGAGGAAAGTTTAAATATTATAAAGTCACTCAAAAACTTCAAAGTAATCGAAGACATAGTTTTCGAATGTTTTCCATTTCATCTGAATTCTCTTTAAACAAACTAACGACAAGCTTCATTGATAATCCTATAGAACTTGCTTTGCTGCTCCAAATATCCGCAATCCCCTCAAGAGGTTAATGTGATTATTTCTTAATGCGCCATTTACCTTCATTACGTATGAGAGTCCTGTTACAAATCCTTGACATGAATTGTAATTGAATAGTTGCCTGTTTATTCTGACAAAATAGTATTCATGTCGATGGCTCTCTATCGAGATTCATAATTGCGATTTTATTCTTAAGATTGTCCAAGTGCACGAATGTTTGCTAAAAGTGACATTTTCATTCCCATGATTACACTGAAAGTGTTGCTGCACCACAAGTACACTGCAGTATTCGAATTTGAAGATTGAATTCAATTTAGATTTGATTCCGGCCTTATTTATAAATTTCGCATCGACTTCTTCTACACCTCGGGAACACCAAGTTGCACTTAGAGATATGTACTTCCTTCTTTTTGAGATAAATGTGTATGTTTGGACAGTGCATGTACTTCAGACTGTATGTTTCGAAGCAAGGTTATTGGGTGGTTCTGCATTTGTACAAGTGGCGTCGGCGGACCAAATCTTTCCATGTCAGAAACTGAAGTCGAAAATAATGCTGCTGAATTAGTGTTACATGAGCTGAGCACGATATAATAATAGTAATACATAATAATAATTGCTTTATTTGCATGTCATGATGCATTCGAACATGGCATTACAGTTTACACACAAAAAAACACATATAATGCTCTATAAGAAAATGCAAAAAAACAAAATTACGGACTATACGGAAGTATAAACCACAGAAGTTCGCTTTTACAATTGTGCAGATTTGGTAGGAAGCATGAACATGATGGCGTTGTGGAGCAATCACGATCGAAATACCACCACTATTTCCATCTCGGTCCTGTCTTAAGATATCATAGTTCGGAATTGGGAGATAACTATTATCTGTTGTGTCGTCAAGCCATGTTTCCACAATGAAAATAAGGCCAGATTGTAGCTTTTTACGCGAAGAGTTAATTTATCGACTTTGCTACGAATTGATCTTAAGTTGGTAAATACCACTGATGGTTGTTCGAACATTTTTTTCTTCGATTTACGCTGTCCAGCCTCACATCGGTCAATCCGGCCAAGGTTGTAGTTGCATGCTTCAAAGGTGGCTACTGCACAATATTCTTGCACATCTTCTTTTACTTACACGGACAGTGATAGGCTTCGATTCAATGCGATGACGCCGTATTGTGAGGATTTTAACAAATTTAAGGCAAATAAGTTTCTTATTATAGTTATATGTGATAATCCAAATCATAGGTCTTTGTGCAGATTTAAAAGCTTTTCCCGTGAATGACATAACATTTTTAGATAGATGTGTAGTTGATAGCAGCGTAGAACGGCTATATCCTGGACAAAATCACGAGTCGGAGCTGGATCCGACCTTCTTACTCGGAAGCAAGACATCTATGTCCGTCTTCTAGGTGACTTAGAGAAGTGACTTTTGAATTTGTTTGTATAGTTACTGCAGGTTTGTTGTTTTTGATGTTTCAGAATCCTTAGATTCGCTGAAAAATTCCAGGGGTTCAATAATGATCTTCTCCTTCCTTTTCATATCTGCAATCGACACCAGCAGGAGTGCCATTCTGGTGTGAACAACTGCGCGTTTGTTGCTTTGGGTCTATCTCCAAAATTGAAGTCTTCATTCGAAGCAAATATACAAAGTTCTAATCGCAGACATTATCGTCTTTGGTATTCAGCAATCAAGTTGCTGATCCCATTACTTCACTCTTATTTCTTTATGTATCGTTGCATTCCTTCAAACATTTCGAATAAATGTTGTCTCTGTCTGAAATGAGGTATTTTTTGTATTTATTCACAGGAGTTGGTGAAAATCTTTGAAGAGGATTGCTCGTTCTACTACAGCCCTGATGGAGATCTAACCAACACACTGCAGCGACAGGGTCAAAAACAGAAGAAATCAGATGCTTCAGAGAATGGGAGCTCATGTCGTATGGCTTGGCAAGGAGCTGATAATCGCTTCTTTTGGAATGAGAAACTTTTGAGTGACATTCTTGAACAGCAACCACCGGCACCGGAAGCGGCAGCAGAATTTGTGTTACCAATCATGCAAGGCTTCGTGCAGGTTGAACAGTTGGAGCTTGATCCACCTGGAGTCTCCTTGCTTACCTCACTCCCTAAGTCTCCTCCGGCGGGACTTCAGGAAGGAAGAAAGCGGGAGACAATTCGTCTTACACTTGCGTTAGTGTCTCGGAGAAGCAAGCATCGGGCAGGTGAGTGCTTTTTTTGAAGCTTTTACGTCACTACTCCCCATACTTGGGGCTTGGACGGTGCTGACATAGTCAGACTTATGGAGCGCTGCCGTTCTTTTAGACCGGATGCCCTTCCTGCCGACTACCAATGACACCTTCGGGACTCGACCTTTGGACCAAAGATCGCTAGGTCAAGCACTTAACCACTGTGCCACGGAGACCACTCCCAGAAAACTTAGTTCACCTAAACTACTACTAATGATGATGGTATCTGGACTACTACTGATGACATCTTGCTGCTCTTAGTCGAGTTCCTTGAACATGTAGTTGAACAGTGCAAATAGTACACCTTTCGCTTTATGCAACCCTGGTGTAAAAAACTATTTCTTCAAATATATTGCCCTTTACTAGTATTCAGATATTTCAGTATTGGGGAATGCATAATATTGTTGAATTTCTGCTTGAGACTTATTTTATTACCATTGCGAAGCCACTGTCAGAAAGCTTTATTCATTGACAGTAAGAATGAGTAGTGTTACAAGTCTTAAGATTTCCATTTTTACCAGATATTGGGCAAAAGCTGATCAATTTTAATTCGTTGCCACGAGAAAGCTCCATTGAGTTCTTTTAAGAACTGATTAATCCAACGGTTACAGTAGCATTGCATTTGTACACTTGCGGATTGGAGAACGCCATCAGTTCTCATTAGGACCACTTCAATTAATTATTTAAATAAGTAAGCATTATATTCTATTATAAATGGCTGCTGGGATGATTTTCATCATCGCATTAGAATTGAAACTACTGGGCCTCGCAAGATGACCTTAGAATCCCATTCATAACAATGAAATTAAATAATCGATAGATCAAATTGCCATGCAAAAGATATTGGGTTACAGAATTTGCTTATGGTACCCATTTCTATAATTACTGAAATAGTATTAACAAAATTTCTAAGTTCGCATTTTTCCAGTTCGTGGTGCCATAATTTATCGAAAGCCATCGAAATATTTCATTGACGCTTTTCAATCACGAAACGTTGATCAGGTGTATCGTGATGGTCTTTGAAAGGTCTTGGTCTTATCAGGTATCTTTTGATCTCGCTATTGCGAACAAGCATTTTCCCCAACGTCTTACGGCGTCTAGTCTTTTATCGAGTCTTGAACTTGCCTGCTGTGGCATTCACAACGTCTTCAAAAGGTGTCACAAATACAGTTCTTGCCATCATTCTTGAAATTCGAACAGACTCACTGCTCGAGAATGAAATCCAATTGTGGAAAACTTAATTTCCAAATTGTAGAGCCACCTGACCATTTGAATTCCTTACATTGAATATGGGCCCAGCTAATGATAAGAAACAAGACGGTAACCTGATCGACCAATGATTGGTCGATCAGGCAATCCACCGATAAGCAGAAGTGTCGACTGTTGGATGTGTCTTCTCCGGACGATCTTTGGTTGTCGTCAGTCTAAAAAGGACTGGCACTGCGAATAGCCACACCCCTCGTTTCTATATCCCTCGTTTCGATATCTACACTACTACTCACGTGCTGAGCTGCAAATACAATTTCGGATGTTCCGCACTCCATGGTGAATGAACAACAATGAAATTAAATAAACGATATATCAAATTGCCATGCAAAAGATGTGCGGCTGGTGCGAACCTACGACCAAGGTTAACTGGACCCGTGCTCTAACCAACTGAGCTACGAGCCACTTATGCAACTGTGTCAGTTGTCATGATCAAACCATCACCACCACACATCAGTTGTCATAGCAGTTATAATCAATGAATGAATAACTCGTCACAATTTTGACCGCCGACATTAAGGCAAGTTACAGCATCAGATTGTGACTAGAGTCGTTGCACACAGGGCGAATGCCCAGACGGTTATGTTCTTTGGAAGGCAGACTGATCCCTTCTCAGGGACTTCAAATGCGCTGACACTGTAGGTCTCATTGGTATGCTTAGGTCATTGCAGAGAAGTGAGATGCTAGTTTCAAAGGCAGAAGACAGAATAGGACAGTAATAAGAAGACCTGGAGCACAACTACATTTTCTGTCCATATGAAATAGAAAATGTAGATGCTTGAGAATCAGCTGTTATAGCGCTTGATAATCGGAAGAAATCAATTGAAGCAGCGGATATAGCAGGTCGACATTTTTCCAAATGGCACCTGGAGCTTGACTGTCCAGCGCGAGTGTTTAGAGTACTCCTTGAATGTCCCTCCTACCTTCCATGAGCAGGCCTTGAAAATCCTTTACTCTTTCTTTTTGCCCTTTTGCTATCCATTATTCTTTTAACAAATATCTATCATTCTATCATTTCTAGATAACTTCTAATATTGCCTTAATTTGTGCACTTCTAATTGAAATGAATAAAACGAAAAATACAAAGGTAGAAAGATTTGAATAAATAAAGTGCTTCATTAATTTGATTCAATGCTCGCTCAATTCATAACTTCAGTTATGTGCACTTGCATTATTGGTATCTTAGCAGTACGAAACATGCCTAGATTTCATTATCGCCCACAAGTATGAATGCACCTTTTATTTGTCTAATCAATGTAGTGGAGCTAACTTTTTTGCTGGATATCTGGTAGGTACCGGATATTAAAATCGTAGATCAAAAACCTGATGCACATTAAAATCATGCAACATCCCACGTATTGTATAATATATTTTGAGAAGGAACATTCGGGCATTGCAAGACAAACTTATGTCATATCGCATTATGCCAACAAATCACTGCTTCAAACATCAAGAAAAAGATTCGTTTGATCATCGATAACAAAGTGAAATCCTCTTCATCAGTAATGCGTGGGATGATGCAATCATATTTCTGTTCCTGTTACGCAAATCTTGTGTTCTGTTTTTCAGCATATTCCGTTTATTTATTTTTTCAATAGTTTTTTATTATCCGTGTGGCATTCCCTTGATATGAGCATTGAACACTTTGATTTTATTTATGTCACTATCTAGCATCAAATTGAGGTGTTGTCCGATGATTTGAGTTTTAAAATGAATGAAGTAGCGTTTTGAACTGATGATCACCAATTGATGACGCTGTGATCTTGGATCATTTAACGATCTAAAGGATGTCTAGGTGATTGACATCGAATACTTGGGAGTCATCAGACCATCAATTTCCCAAACAACACGACATTAAAGGAATGAGTAGTAGTGTTTGTATTTGAAATTGATAGTCGAAAATTATTACATTAATCACAATTCCATTAAGTCAGTGGCTAGGATATAGAAGTAAAAGTAAAATAAGACACATACAATAGCACATCACTGTTGTGATAGTGTGGAAGTGTTGTTGTATAACCGACTTGCTGTAGGAATGAAAGAAGTATTTCGTCTCGGAGTTCTAAAAAGTGGAAGGCACCTTTTTTTACTAAAATGCAGTATTTCAGGCACTAAGTGACTCAGAATGTGGTCTTTCTCGTCAATCGCTTTATGGAAAAGTCTCATAGCAAACTGCTCACGACATTCAGCAATTTCGGTGCATATAAACACATGCAATTCCCCTTTTGATATATAATATGCACCTCCACCTTTCCGATTGGGCATTTGCCAATAATTTGACCGGGTTATGTGATTCTAAAACGGACACTACTGCCATATATTGATGTAAAATCCAATAGAGAAAATTTTCGTGGGATTTGTCCACTTTCACCCCATCAATAAATAAGGAACTGGTTTTTTTACTGGTTTGCTTTAGCATTCCGCCTTTCACACAATCTCCTACTTTCTTGTCGGTGTGCTATTGTCAAGTCCGGATTGATGTACACGCTTTTCATCCCAACATTGCTTCGCAGTTTCTTAGCCGACGTTAGAAATTCCTTTGTCTTGATTGAAGACTTCAAAATCAATTTCAGTAGTTTTTTTTCCTGTATTTTGCATTTCCAAGCCGAGCAACGTTTTCAACATCGTTCTTCATATCAATGCTCACTCCAATGGCCCTTGCAATGTTGACGACGGCTTCAGAATCATCCACTTCATTGGACACACCTTGAATTATCAAGTTGTTTCGGCGTACATTCCATTCGCGTTTTCAATCATATGCTTTTTGCGTTTCAACTGTTTTTTCCAAAATTTGAATCCTGTCGTGTAAAGATTTATTCTCCAAGATAACGAAATCCAGTTTTTTTGTTAATTTCGTGGAGTAGCTGCATTTTATTTATATCCAAGCAAATGGCGTCCGCTTCACTTTGTGTATTATTCACGACTTTGATGTTTTTCAATTCTATGAAAGCTTCCATTAGTTGTTTTTTTTAGTTATTTGTTTGTTTCGGAATTGGTTATCAGTTAGATCATATAGAGATGTGTTTTTCTCCATGCTGCCTTTCAGAGGCATCGGAACTGCGAAGAACCAAATTGAGTAGTGATGTTGTGTATCGGTATTTCACCAATCTGTTGTGAATCAGAGTTGAACCCGGTAAAACCAAAACTCGTTAGAAAGGCGATCGTACACCTGCTATCAACCCGACTACCACAATTTGAATCTTCAGGATCGATCGACAAATTGATATCGAGAAATTTAGATGACGCTACAGCGTGGAGTCACTGTCACAAGTTGTGCGCATGCGCAGAATGACACACCTACTGTAAATTGCTTTAAACTAACTTCCCGAGATAACGAAACGACGGATAACGACGAAAGCAGCACAGATCGATGCAGATGGTGACGAGGAAGGCAATAGTTGATGACTGATATAATCGCAAAAAACACCAAGTCACGTTCACAAGATCGGATAGATACAACCACCGCTGTCCGCTGTTGAGTAGTGTATGTAACTCGCACGTTTTATCTTACATTCAAGATATGTCTTAGAAAATCATCCTTCTATTCTATGCCCAGACGAACTGGCACATTGCAATCTTTATTATAACTTTTCTTGCGCTATTTCAACTCGGAATGTTCAAGAGACGACATCTTCACTGTAGAAATTTGAATGGAATCGAAGTTTAGTGCCCTTTTAACAATTCCAATATTTACTAATGAAAAGTATAGTATTTATGTTTTGGCAATTTTTGAACTCTTCACCATGTGGTGAAATGCACTCGCAATTATTATCATTATCTATGTCGTCTGCGCTCTATAAATCATGTTGTTGCTTCGACTTGTATAACATTATCTCAGATTCAAATGGACCGGTTACTCCAAGTGCATTTGTGATATATTCAATATACAATTCCATCTTGTCAATTCGTTTGTTGTGCTTAATCAATGCTTTTAGTCTTCAAAAGTGATGTCAAACATAAACTTAGACAAATTATAAATAGAACATGTTCAGAATGTTCATTGCGACGAATGGTATTCAGTCCTGAAAACGAGAAATCTGTGAGCAATTTCTTGGTGATAAATTTAATTAATTGAGCGAACTTTGATATTCTTTTTTAGTATCCGTTATTAGTTCAACCTTTCGTGAGTAATTTGAAAACATGTAAAGTCTAAAGGTCAAGAAGTGATGACCTCATCAATATTCATTGGCAGTCGATTTCTTACAGTATTTTTAGACTTCTGTGGTGATAAAGTTATGTTGTTTCACGAGAGGTTGAATTAAAGAAAATGAAAGGAAGGATCTAGGTTGCATGCAATTGATTGAATTTATCGACAAGAACTACCTCTGCGGTTTCTGGTGATCAGGACTGAAAGTACGAGTACGTAATGGACATGTCATCATAATAGACATTTTGAACATATTCTGGTTGTGTTTTGTTAAAGTTACTGAAATAATTGATAGCTATCAAACAAAAGAATTACCACGCATAGAAGTATCTTACATTGCGTGTCAGATTTCGACTTTGTTTAGATAGCGAAGTTGAAAATAAAAAGTGAGGCACCCAAGCCCATCCAAGGAGGCCGTCCAAGCCCCAAGTACGGGAGAGTAGTGACGTTAAACAGGGCTTGAAATTTTCCGGATTTCCGGATTTTTGAAACTTATTTTTGTCATTTTTAAGATAAGCAGAAATATACAATAAAAACACATACCTAACCCCCCCCCCCCACCCATCTACCCCAAATAATATTTTGTACTAATTGATTCATAGCCTCCTAAATTTGTCAGATTTTTCATTCTATATGCACTATTTATTTAACATTTTTATAACTTTTTTATTAATGAATATTGATGTATCACTTCAATGTCTTACCTAGTGCGTTTCTATCTTTGTATTTCAGTTCTACTTTATCTTTATATCACGTAATGATACAAAGTTTAAAATTGGACGGTATTAAAGTCACAAAACATTAGGCAACCCTGTTTTTGCATTTATCAAACAATAGTTAGATGTGGTGTTATCAGGGCCGTCGCCAGGGCTTTTCCTTAGAGGGGGGGGGTGTCCCACGATATTTTACCGACAAATTCTTCTGACTACAATGTAGTTTATTATAGTGAATGAATCCTCTATTTTTCAATTTGACAATATAATTCAGTTATGTAGTGCAACAATGCCTGTGACTCGCCTGCTTTATCTCCGACCTCTGCATGCTGTCCGACCCAACATCTCCTTTCACTCAAACCGTTCCATGACTCATATCTTTCAGCACATGACGTTGGACGAAGGTGGGGATTTTTACAATAACATATGCAGGCTAAAATACATCCCATGTCGAAGCATCGCGCTTTCCACAATATCGTATCAATATCGTGAGCATGCCACTTTTCACAGAGGATAATTACTACCGATCTGCTGAACACATTTACAAAAAATAAGCTTATATGAAAGTAGAACACCATCAAAATTACCAGGGTTGATTGCTGTTGCGATGCATTTAATCATCAAATTGCCTATTCATAATGTTGCTTTGCGAGCTTTTGAAGGCCTAAATCCAAAGAGACGTCAGGCTGAATCCACAGTTGAAAGGCTTAAAGTTTTAAACAAGCTTGTTACGATTCCCAATTTACAGAAAGCAGACATTGAATCGGAAATTCGAGTATTGTGCTGGTGAAACAGATGATGATTTGCCACCCTATGAAAGGGTTACTATAGATGTATACTGGAGCATGGTGGATCATCAAAAATATCCCAATCTTTGTGTGTTAGCTCAAGCTACTCTCACATGCTTTAATGGACCTAAAGTTGAGGGAGTTTTTGCGCTTATGAACATGACTACAACTGAATTCCGCCCTTCGCTGTCTGTTACCTCATTGAGTAGTTCTCTCACGTCCCAATATAGAGCAAAAGTGTATGGCGATTCACTTAGTCAGTTTCCAAATAACCCTTTAGATAGAACAGTTGATCCTACCTTAGTGCGTTTTGTTCGAAATGCTTGGAAGAAGAGAATGGAAAAGAGAAAACGGGACATCCAAATTTCCGAGGAATTAAGTTCTTTGACCGAAAAAGGTTTGAAAAGGCGAGATAAAGAAAATAAAAAACGTAAAACGTTGATGATGGAACGCCGTAAACGTTTGGCAAAGCTAATTCCAATGATAGGAAATCGTAAAAGAAGTTTGGCAAATCTACCAAAGATTCCGCGTATTTCAAATCAACCAGAAGAAATCGAAATGTCATATGACGAAATGGAGGTGGAAGAATCAGCTGTGCCTTTTGTTAGTAGTGAACCACCTAAAAAGAAGTACCAGGCGAGTTTGATGGACTATTTCTCCAAGTCTACAAATTAATTGTAAGCCACTTGATTTTCGTCGCTGTACATAACTGCTTTTTCTGCTGTGCTTTTGTTAATGTTAATTTGCTGCTTATATGTAGGAGTTGTCATCGTACAAACCGATTATTCTGCTACATATCCATAAGTTTTCGTACCATTCAACTTTGGAATTTACTCAAGTAGGTACTACTACTTAATTGCTTGTGTTATCCAAAATATATACATATATAATAATAAAGAAGTTTTTCTCTCTGCAGCATAAATCATGTATAAATAAAAATTTATCAATCTTCTGTACCTCATCACATTTCTTATTTTTCAGTTATGCTAGAAATAACACTTTGGATTAATACAGAGCTGTGCTAAATTTTTTTTGTGCTACATGCGTTTGGAATTATTCTAGACCATGAAACCTCAGAGGTAGCTATAGGCCAACCGGAGATTTGCTCCCTCAAGTTATGTCTGAGATGCCAGGAAATGCATTCTGAGGTTTAAAATCCCCAAAAAATTCCTCGCAAGCTCGGATTTTTTAGGCTCGCCCCACAGGCGCTCGCCATAAATTTCCCGGTTTTTTTTCGGTACCTAATTTCGAGCCCTGCGTTAAACCATTTTCATCACACCCAGTGTTATGGTGTTCGTGAAAATTGGAAATTGGAATTTTTTGATTGCTGCTCAACGTACATCAACGAGTTAAGTCACGTGAACAGTGCCACAAGATTGAGCATATGTCAATTACATGGTATCTTGATTTTCATACGATTCTCATCAATACGAAGGATAGAAAATTCAAATAGAATCTCCGGCTAATGCTCAACACAACATTGCAAGTTTTGCAGAATGTCTGCTTCTACTAGCATTCCCATCTGTATGACTCCAAGATTTAACGCGACTACTACCCAACCTGTGGACTTGGACGGTGCTGACACAGTCAGACTTTTCTGGAGCATCGTGACACTTTTAGTCCGTATCCCCTTCCTGCCGACTTCCAGTGACACTTTCGGGGCTCGACCTCTGGACCGAAAGATCTCTACGACAAACACTTAGCTACTGTGCCACGGAGACCAGCCACGGCGTATCTGTCAGCATCGTACTCGGGACATTGTACATTATCCCAGTCAAAGTTGCCACTCGACTATGGAGCACTTGATATGAAGTTGCTCCCTGTTGATATTCACTCATCAGATTTCTAACCCTTAATTAACTTTCCATCCATTTGCTTTCTTTGATGAACTGTTTTGTAATCGGTTGATGTGAATAGCGGCGATGTTAAATGGTCAAAGCATTTGACGTTTCCCTCACATGCTTGGAATGTTGTAATAATGGGAACGCGAAATTAATTGGATATGTCATGGGAGACTATTCCGCTGCAAGTGTCATATAGGATAGATATCAACGAAAACCCAAAAATCTGATCGGTAATTGTCAAACAAGCTTAGTTGACTCTTCGAGCATTTTTGGATCAGACGGTCGTTTACAGACTGCAATCTGTGACTGCAACATGTTGATTTGTTGATGTCTTGGACGATTTACCCAAGAGTGTATATGCTTGCTTGCTTCCACATCTTCGTTTTATGTCCAATATCCATTCTTCATATGAGGGAGCGACAATGAAGCGCTGACTTCACTACTCCCGCCCCCACCGGGTGATTGGACGGTGCTAACATTATCAGACTTTTGTTGGAGCGTTGTGATGTATTTAGTCTGGGTGTCCTTCCTGCCAAGCTCCAATGACGCTTTGGGGCTCGACCTGTAGACCAAATGATCACCAGACTAACCTCATAACCACTGTGCCGCGGAGATCACAATCATCGACATTGTTTACACAATACATGGTTGGAGGGTGGTCACGTGACTCAATGGTTAGATATATTGACTAACAAGCACGAAGAAAAGAGTTCAGATCTAATTGCAGACAATGAGTTTATTAAAGAGGAAGGACCACGATGGATCAATGCCTCATGAATAAAACAGCTCTATGAAAGTAGACATCCTTCTGTTTCTCTTAACACCAACGTTTGAGGTCGATTACTGAAAGAAAAACGAAATCACAGTGGCAGTTGCACACATAATTTCTTTCATATTTCTTTAATAAACCAGCTACAATGAAGAGCCAATTATAAACATTGAGAAAAAGAGGTGTGAAGATCTTGCATCAATTTTTTTAATTCTAGTCATCCGACACAGTAGAATATGTTTAGGGGAAGTGGAAGATATCTTGTTTACACAAGCAAGTTATTCGCGAAATTACATACTCTGGGCATGCCTGTGATATAACGATCCGCCCTTTTTCTTCGGAGCGAATAGTCCTCTAAGTTGATTTCTCCCATTTTACGAATTAAGAGCAGATACACACGACACCAATATTGTGACGCAATTTGAAATTCGAAGTGTACACCGGAGACGTTTTGTGTCGTACAGAATGCATTCAAAACGATGTATCCGGATAGATGCAGCGCATCACTAGCATCACTCAAATTTTCTATTCTTTGCATGCAAATCGGCCAATAGATCAGGACACGCTGCAATATTCATGTTGTTTGATACGCTGCCTCTTACTTGAGATGATAATTGTAAAGCCCATTAAGGGCCAATTCTATGGTTTGGTTAATTAATATTTTTAAATTGTATATCCAAATTTCCCTATCTTGTCCTTTCGATAATGTGATGAAAATCTAAATGAAATCGGAAATTCTTAATGTGGGTAAAAATTAATTAAAATATAGAATGTCAAACTGTCACACCACAGTGGCTAGCTAATATAATGATTTCAGATGAATCCTATCTATTAGCATCCAGAATTCCGCGAAATAAATGTCAAATTTAGTAAAATGTCCTTTCCTGAACTGTTTGTCATATCATGCACCTATTAACAGCTTTATTTCAAAGCATGAATATATTCGGCGATATTAGAGGCAATATTGAACATATAAATTGCGTTTTCACTATCTTTCTAATGAATGAATGAACGAATTAGCAATTTTATGAACAAAGTTATCATTTCTACTGCTCAGTAGTTTTTGAAAGTATCATTGAATGTGTCAAATATTGCATGTACTTCACATCAGGTTACGTAATCCAAAGAGCGTCAGGAACGTCAATAAAGTTTAACATGAACAGCATGTGGTCTCCGTGGCATAGTGGTTAAGTGCTTGACCTAGCGATCTTTCGGTCCAGAGGTCGAGCCCCAAAAGTGTCATTGGAAGTGGTCAGGAAGGGGATACGGACTAAAAGTTCACAACGCACCGGATTAAAGTCTGACAATGTCAGCGCCGCCCAAGCCCTCAGTATAGGGGAGTAGTGACGCTAAACCATCATTAGTACTTTTTCGTTCCCACAAATCACAAACTGTCCGACTCGTTCATGCTGTTTCAATTAGTATAACTAGTTTGATTATCCAGCGAATTATCCAGTAAATAAATATTGAAGATAATGTATAAAATTGAATATAGATGTCCAATATTTCGTCATGCACCTTAATCATGAACTGTGAAAAGAAAGTGCATAATGTACACAAAGCTGAGGCACAAAATTCAAGTGCAAAAGTTATCATAGATGCAAGAAGTGCGCGGAAATTCATAAAAGACCACATAGAAATATGTCAGTTATCAGAATGGATTGCAAGATCATGGATGTAAAAATGCACTTTACCCACCCAACCTCTCACATTTATGTTTGGCTACAAAGTTATGAGTTTTAGAATTCTTCATCGGAAAAAAAGATAATGGTCGGATAACGATAAGTCTGTCGAGGATGGTCCAACACACAAAGTCCGAGATCGGTTCACTTTCTCTTTATTTCCGCTGAAGTGTGCGTTCTTGCATCGTCTTGCAAAAAGCAGAACCCACTAAGATGCGTCTTTTCTTACACACAGCAGCCTTCATTCTGTCAAGTTCCTCACCGTTAATAGTGGATGTCACATGTTGACCGACGGGCAACACAGCAACGTGAAGAATGCCACGAGCGTCCCAAAACACAATATCCATATGGTTTTTAGTGGTAATCGAATTACGAGATACTGAAGTACCACCTTCACCACCCGGAGTCAGCCATGATCGATTCGAGATGCAACGTTTGTCGTTCTTTCAGTGTATCCATACCTCGTCGACGGCTATGAGACGAAGAAGAAAATTGTTCTGCTGACACTATGATAAGGGGCCTTGCATATTGTCAGATATCGGGTGGACTCATAAAAAATATAAAGTCAGATTCCCAGAAAAAATATATGATCAGTTTGCGAACATCTTCTCTGTCAAAATCCATCACGTCGTGCTACTCGGAGCAGATGACAGCAGAATGGTGGTAGTGACTGTCAAACCTTATTTATATAGGTTCCTCACAAAGTCTTACAAATAAGAAAATTAAAATGCAAAACATCCGGATACGGCTATGCTTTCTCTACATGCACAATAGCAATGAACATTGCAACTTACTTACCTATCAAGCGATTAAGGTTACATGACTATTGGTCACATGATTGTTAATCAAATTTTCGTGAAATGATCGTAGATATCTAACAGTACTTAGTGATTTCATCATTAACGCATTGTGATAAGGAAGAAAATATCGTTGCAAATTAAAATGACTATTATATGTACGTTTTAATGTAGGTATTTAGTTGGCAAACTATCTAATTCATGCGATTAAATAAAAAAGAAATATAAGAAATATAGGCAATTTTCTATCGATCGAAACTTTTGTAGCCAAATAATACTGTATAGCGATTTAGTTGTTGTAATGTATGTCTCCAATATGGTGCATGAATTATTTGGGTTTTTAAGTCTGGTAAACAAAATATATTATTTGATTATCTCAACACGAAAATTGATAGTTTTCACAGTTAAAAATCATAGATAATTTATTTAGTATTACAATGAGCTAAAATGGATATGAAGGTTGGTTGTGAAATCTCGCAAATTCATAGAACTTTGTTATTTTTCAATCACATGCATGAAAGCAATACACGAAAAGATGCAACATGATTCATAACTGATTTTGTTGATCGTTCATTACACATGAAAATTCCCACATGTATTCCTAATAGAAAAACACATTTATTGCTGTGCATACTGTTGTATATTCTTGCTCTTCCCTTAAGCACTTAATATTTGCAATTTGTACTCCACGAAGCATCTCATTGAATGTATTCAAGAAGCTTTATAGACATCTGTTGCAGAAATTCCTCAGTATCGTCATTCTTTACGAAAAAAGTCTCCGGTGTTACACTTCGAATTTCAGATTGCGTCACAAAACCCTCTAGATTTCGTTTCGGCCATTTATTGGTGGGACAAAATCTCTTTGTAGATGAAGTACATGAAATAATGTCTTCGTATTTGATGAAACCTTTGTTGTTGTGTGTATCTGCTCTAAATTCGTAAAAGGGGAGAGGTTTATCAATATCTGGTACTTTGCGATCAACCTGCATTTTGCGTCAAAAAACGCGGAAGTTGGTATATCGCTAGCCCGTTGCGAATTGGCCGCTGCGCCTTTAATTCGGTCACCTCCTCATTCCTGAATTAGGATTGCAATCTCTGTGTATAGTTGTTCTTCTATATGTAATGAATCACCTAAAACTGATTCATGATATCTGCATGGCAATCACGTCAGCCATTTCTTTATGGCCAAGAATTCGTTGAAGGCTAAGATTTGAATTGATTGTGTTTTTGCCTGTTGTTCGGTGATTTTTCTTCTATCGTGTAGTTTTTCATTCTCAATGTTATGAAGAGAAGAAAATCATACCAACCTTTCAATCTGTGGAATGCAGCTAACATACTCTGGCAAGATTCTAGGTTGCAGAAAATTGGATTTACAGAAAGTTGCCGCAGTTATTTCATCATACATTTTCGCACCAGTTTCAGTGCATCATAAACGTGCCATCATCCGTGACAACAGCAAAGGAACATAGTTGACCAAACAACGGGAGATCATAGTCATATTTATGGCAAGAGCAATATGCTGGTATACAGGTCCAGACTACAGGTTCGACTATAATTTACATCGACCGTTGAAGGCGTGGGACGCCGAAGCACCATCCAATTGTCTAATACCGTCGAATACCGGCGCAGTGGCCGTGAGGTAGAGTGTTCGCTCTGCGTCCGGGAGAGCTGGTTTCAAATCTGGGTTGGGTCATGCCTAAGACTTTTAAAATAGGCACACTGCATTCTTGCTAGACACTCATCGCGAAAGAATGAGAGTGGGATAAATGGAACTCGGCCACATGGAAGAGCAGCGTTTCGTCGAGTATGTTTTCGAGTACAAACAAGGAGCATTCATTGTATCATTTAACTCAAATAGAGAATCAGAATCTACCAGAGTTTAAAGGGGAGTTTGCTTTTGCTTTTGCCACAAATACAGCAAGGAGAACGAAATGCAATGTGCATTTCTATATAGGAATGAATTACTTGAATAGATGATGATGGAATAACAATAAAAGTAAGGCAAATTACAAAACTATAAAATTATTGCTGGTTAGCTATTAATTTCAGTTATTGATCATCTGTACTGTAAATGCATGATGTGATTTGATGAGAAGCGTTTCTACAAGTTATGTACATGTATATCATGTTCATAGTGCTGGTGTTTGTGTGTGCATGGTGCATTGAAATCGGCATAAAGTATGAAAATTGTAGGTAATTATTATTATGTAATAGACTGAAATTTGATCAATGCTTGTTATCGTTTCAAACATCTAGAATTTTTAATAATGCTCTTTATTGGTTTACTTCATATCCTCTGATCCCCAAGAAATGTTATTTCTTTTTTGGTAATATTTCATTGGTGCAAGACTATTTATTTTACAAGACAATTATGAGAGCTTTCTTCCAGGGATATCAGGGATTAGAGGCACGCCTAAAAGATGAATGGCAATGTTTTCTTTACGATAGAAATAATCATTTTGTCTGTTTCCTTTCATCTATATTCCTTCATTTCCTAATACATGTACTATTCTTTCAAAATGGGGGAAATGTCTTGAATGAATTGTCTGCAATCTGTTGTGCAATAAATCTTTTAGTACAATTCTTCTACAATTGAGTTGCCGTTCTACATCTGCTAGAAAATCTAAAATTATATAACATCTGGAAGACTTAGAGTGTCTTTTCCTCCTTTACTTTTAACAAGCATTAATTCAGAAGACCATCATCAATAGACTGCCGTGTAAATCTCTCATTTTGTGCGAAATTCAAGACATTAGGATTTTTTATTCATTACGTAGATATTAAGTGTATGCGGCTCTACAGTGGTAGAAATCCAGATTATGAATTGACCGTTTCGAAACTTTTTTCATTGTATTCGACATTTATGGCAAATATGTGAATCGATCTTTCTTGCCCATCGGAGACAGTCGTAGGATAGACATGCAATGGGCATTGATGTAGAAAAGAGCAATAGATATCCGCATCCTCACAGATGGACGTAATCTCCGCGAGGATCCGCATCCCAGTGACATTAGATGGATGAAGTTGCTCAGAAATAGCACTAGCTGTTTCATTAAAAAGCTTCTGGCGCCTTTTCCTTATTTTTCAATGCGCTTTTTGCGACTAGACTGGGAAGGAAATACAAACAAGCACAGGCGACCAGAAGCAAGTTTATGTCGTAAGTGAACATTGTAATCGGTGTGGCTTACACGAGGAGTTTTCTCTTCATTTCGGCAGCCGAGCAGCGGCGTGACGTCATCATCTAAATGCAACACCCGTTTTCTCCTTCCTCGAGGGGATGCGTCGTTGCGACCACGAACATTCGACCTAAATATAACTGAAGATTGTCGCAAGGTCACATTTGAAAATATAATCACTTTCTTTTGAAGGCTGACCCCTTCCATAGCTTGCTGCCATGACTTCGTGCCATAAAAAGGCAAGTGCGAGTGAAAAAGTGGATTGTGAAGCTGAAAGTTTGCAGGTTATCAGTTACTTGCATCTTATACTAATCAGATACATGTACATACTAGATACATACTAATCAGAAGCACAAAAAAAACTTCGAAGAATGAGTTAATGTGCACATGATGTAAAAATGAAACCCGTTCCTTGATTTCATTATCTTCTGATATACGATGCAGGATATTGCATGTCGATATACATCGCAATTGTATGTTCTGCGCAGCGAGAGATGTAACTTCAGATAGATCCATTAGATGTTGCAATTGTGTTTCTTCTGTTTATGTTTGCTTTCATTTGTGAATAGTTAATTGATCTTGCAGCTTCCAAACCACGACTCTCCTTGATTTGTCAGACTTTTCTGATGCCGCCTGTCAGATCCTTTTATATGCCATCTGGATGAATTTATCCTTAACCATCATTTCAGGAGTCCCTGCTTTATTGGTTCCTTGACCGCATGAATAACAAATGAGCTGATTTTAATTTCTCCAAGTAAAACTCACTTGCGGGTCGTATATCATTCATTCGCGTAATCAAATCTACTAATAAGAATTTGCGAAATTTGATAATAAATAGTAAAATAAAATGATATAATTCACGGTCGTAGAAATTGAATTCTCCAAAGCAGCCACTAAATATTCCAATCACGTATTATGTATTCAAACTGCTGCTAATTTCCTTAGATATGGAGTCCGGTCGAAAATAAACCGATTTCATGAAAATGGAGCGATGACTAGAATTAGATATTTATGACTTATAAGAGTATCTGAGAAAGTACAGGAAAAGCTACTGAGGTGGTACGACCATATCCTTCGAAGAGAACAGATACGCATAACAAAGCAAATGCTCGACTGGAGAGTGCATGGTAAGAAGAAGCCTGGAAGACCAAGGAGAAGACGATTAGATTGTGTGAGTGAAGATTTAAAGGAGAAGGAGTTGAAGGAGCTGGATGCAGCGGATCGAGTCATGTGGCAAACATGGACCAGAAAAGGGCGACCCTACTTGATGTGGGATAGGCCAGAGACATAGGAAGAAGAAGACTTAAAAGAGTATCAGTTGCAAATTGATATTCAACCACAGTTTAAGGCTTTGTAGCATGCAGTGTGGGCCAGAAGTGACTATGGAAGTCTCAAATAAATGTATCAAATGGATTTAGCAGATTTATTTACAGGCATGTTTCAGTGGGCAAGCTGGCAACATCAGTGACAACGATCAATAAACAATGATGCAAAATATACAGGACTTGATGAAATGATAAATGAATACAACAATAGTGGTTGTGATTATTCATGAGACAATGCGAATGAAGAAATGACTTCATGTACAATGATTCAACAATTTTTGTGTTGCCATACACCAAAACCGTTTGAGGTGGTTTGGTCACTTGCAACGGATGTCGGACTGGAAGCTTGTTTCAAATGTTTCCTGTAATGACAAATCAAATCAAATCTTGCATTTATGCGACTTTGTAATTGTATTAAGCATGGTCATCAGGAAGTATGTTTGCACAATTATGTGAATGTAATGTCTGTTATTTTGAGACCTGTGGTCACTGCTGATGACGAGCGCCTATTTCATTAGATAGAAATCTAATAATCGACTTGAGCGAAATGCTTCCGCTTTATCGTTTCCTTCAGTACGGCTTCAACAGGGATGTGGAACCGGAACTGGGAACCACAGGATTTTATTGCAACCGATATCGGAACTGCAGCCGCAACCACGCGCTCCGAGAAATGATCTGTTTAATATTACATAATATTGTACACAAATGTACATCATCACTTAGAGACGTAGAGTCGAGCGATCCATGAAAATCAACAATGGTCATTATTAATAAATTAAACTGACTCAAGCATCAAGTGTGGATAGAACTTATGTGAAGACTCTTAATCCGTAACTGTCTCTCGAAAATATGTTTATTTGATTTATAGCTATATGTCCTTATTTATTGAAAGTTGATGCAACCGGCTTATGGATATTTCGGCATGATGAACTGCTTCATTCCTAATTAAAAGTTGTTCCTAAATTTAAAAATCGCAGCAAGTCATTTATTTCAGTTAACAAACTAAGATGCACTTCCTGATAACGTTTTTTCGTGTTATTTTATTAGGTACAAGGGAATTCTATCATCATTACGAGATCAGAATTAAGACATCTTTTATTGCCATTTTCGGCATTCTCATTGTTGTTTGCTGTTTATAATCACTTGCTCCATTACCTGTCATCAACTCAATAACTACCATCACGCATTTTTCAAAATGTTCAAAATATTTTGCGAACTTAGATGCAGACCAAATTTGTTTGATGTCCACTAAAGTACGATTTATTCTTGATGCTGCTGAATTCCAAAATTTCCTATATACACAGGAATCCGATTTTTATGGATAACTTGAACTATCCCTTAATTTGTAGATAAGTGCAAAGTATGTACAATTTTACCTACAGTCAATTAGAAGTGCTTTTCATACGCCGATAGTGTCGAAACCTTTTTGCAAATGAACATTTGTTAATGAAATAATATTTGAAATGCTAATGATATATTGAGACTAGGAGATGCTTCAGCATTGCTGCAAGTAAAAATAAATTGTCAAAACCGCCCGACGTTTCGTCCGCCGAAGACTTATTCATGGACAAACTGGCATTGGTAAGCGATGGTTTAAATATTAAAAATGACTTCTGATCAATTCGTGTTTCCTGTTCGTGGATGAACAAAGTATCCTGATGTAATTCGCTCCAGCCACCCTAGCATGAATAGGGTTGCTGAAGCGATCGATGATATCGACTTATCGCCATCAAAGTCGTCTATAGAAAAAGAACGATCAGAATGACGTTGGACAATATGATCTGAGAAGGCACTCGTACTGTCTAGAATATTTTGCTGATGTAAACTACGCCTGCTCATGTTTCCTGATATGTGGTCTATCGCAAATCTACAACTGAATATACTACTCAATGTATAATAATTACATTTACAATGAAAATTGAGAAATATGCTATATTATGAATATAACAATCTAAATTTATCTAAATTCAGCTTTAATTTCACCTTCGGGGAAAGATAGGCAAATATATTCTTCTGGAAATCACCGTTTGAATTTTAGCAGAGAAGTAGACGTCAATAAAGTCTCCTAGAGGGATTCTCTTCGAGCAAATAATTCTCCTGAGGAGGAATAGTAATCAATCTTAGAAACATTCGTCCGGAAAAAGAAGTGAGAGAAAGCGAATAGTGCGATGCCGGTTTGACATCCAATGATTTGATACCAGATGGCAGGAAGCTCAATTGGTTGAGGACTGCACATCAGTGCGGAAGTGTAGAGGGTCAAATGTTCGAGTCTGTGCGTCTACTGAGGCGTCACCGCCCTCTCCCGAGGGGTTACTAACCCTAACCTAGTGAGAGTTGCTGCCACAATGAAGACTGCGTCGTCACTAACTTCAAATTCAACCACGAATAAGGGTAGCAATGGAGGAGGGACATGGAGCATCACCTCCACTACATAGCAGCTTCAAGGAGTTAGGTCTCTTTCAGCTCAATTTTTAGGACGAGTTAAATCGATATAACGAATTCATGAAATTTTGTCATATTTTGTAGGAGAATGATTTCAATATAGATTTTGCGTTCATCGAATGCCTGTCAGATGGCTTCCAACAAATTTTCCGTGATATTATTGGCCACGGTTCTGCTTTGCCATACTGATTTCTTTTCAAAGTGATAAGATCATGTAAAGGAGTTGGTATTCGAGGGCACGGACATTGACATTCGAATTTGAAATTTGAATCTTTCGACACATGGTAGGAGGTTCTAAGTCGACATCAACAATCAGTAATTCAAGTCTGGCAGTTCAACAAACTATTCTAATCTCAGCTCTAAAGACTAACTTTTTGTCCATTTTGACCACGACCTTCCAGATTGTCTTACTTTAAGCATCATTGATGTAGGTTTCTGTTGAAGGGAGTCCTGCACTTACGAGAAAAGGACGAGATATTTTACAGTAATGTTGTGAAATTTTGTAGGATGTGACGTTATTTATTCGCATCAAAATGCTGCACAAGGAAAATTGCATATTTGCCGTTGATTTTTTTTCAGGAACACGATTTCGTCGTCGTGGTGTGGACGAACATGGAAACGTTGCAAACTTTGTGGAAACTGAGCAAGTGAGTCAATTAAATAAATGTTATCCTGACGAGATCAGGACCGCTCAGTCCCTTGTTGAAAAATGTATGCTGCTTACTTACACGGTCCTCCGTTTATCATCCGTTTGGACCACATGTTTGAGAGTGTGCAACCGAAGTATATGATGTTATTCATTCTATTTGGGCCGTTGTGGAAGCATTGAGATATCATGTTCAGGTACCTATACCTCATTTCTGGACTCCTCATGTGTAGTTAATTGCTGTGAACATCAGACTGCTGCTATCTGTGTATTGAAAATTTGAATACTACTACGGATTACAGATGCGCGGGAATGAAAAACAAATGCAATAGATGTGCGACTATAATTCAAGTCAGATAAAATTGATATCTTTCGCATCATAATCAGTACAACATTAACTGAATAAGAAGAAGTCACAGAGTTATTCTCACCTTCTTTTCTCCATTCTCAACCACATTCGGAATCGAATCCGATTCTGGTTTTGCCTTAACGGGAATCGAAATTTTGGCATCCTCGTAATCTGGCTGTAGATGAAAACTGTGTAACAACAGAGTCATCATTAATTCATTCATTCATGCATTTATTAATGTGCTTCGGTTAGCTGTAACTGTTCATACTTTACATCACTTAATAACAATAATAAAAAAATCTTTATTGACAGTTACAAGGAGCGATTTTGTAAGTAATTGAGTTGCACTTTTCTCGAAAGTTCTATTTTTCAAACATCAGCGTGATTCAATTTTTTGTGCGGTGAAGACTTTTTGCGTCTCGTTTAACATATGCTTCCACACTCAAGACTTGCTAGAGCCACTCAGTTTCACATTTATTGCTCACTTGACAACACATGGTAACCCAAAGAGTCAAAATTTTAGTAAGCTGAATTACGCAAAAGTCTTCAAAAATGCAATAAAATATGAAATGGGAAGGAGGTCACACTCAGGGATCAAAATTTCTGCTTTTTCGAATTTCATTGAAAGCGTGGATTGGTAAATGCCTGTAAATATGCACATATACTTATAGGACTCATCATGTTGTTGAAAATGAAACCAATTTCAGATTTCCGTAACATGACTTTAGATGTTTCTCATAATTTTAATGATGAATTTGCTCCTGTGTAGATAATGGCTGATATGAAGCATGAAGAGCATGTTTTGGAGTGCATATTGTGATATCAGATAGATGGTTCACAATATGAGCTGATAATCAATCTAAAGCAATATTGTTTCAAATTCATTAGGATAGGCAACTTCAGAATGAGGATGATAATGAAGGTAAGTATTGATGGTGAATGATAAACATTTTCAATCATGAAAATGAAAGTTAACTCTCATTCATGATTCTTCTTTAATGCCAGAAGTAAAAACTTTTGGTTTATCGGCTGCATTTCGGATCCAGACCAGGGATTGTAAATGCCCGGGGTTTTTCAAGCTCCCGGATCCTAGGCTTGAGATTAAGTTTGACTTATGCGCTTCACAATGCATGTGCATACTAATGAAGAAATATTGAAATCCTAGGATTTTGCTATTGCACTCTGATTCTCAGTTGTTATCACATTTTTTTTACAATTTTACAATTTTTTTGCAATATATCAATAAATGATTACGAGTATCTAAAATAAGGGTAATACTCGTACAATGAGACAAACTATAGAGAAATGTGCACTTTTTCTTAAGACATGATAACTAAAACTTAATGTCATTATTTATTAAGTTTATATTTATCATGATTGTCAATCAAAAAAGCGATTCAATAACGACAAACAAGTGCATTTGATTAAAAGAAAGGAAAGACAGCAGACTGGCATTTATTTGTGCTTATTTATCAAATATGCGCATATCCCAATTGAATTACATGTAGGTTTTATGACAACGCAGATAAGAAAGATCTCAAAATGATGACGTCGTTTGCAGTAAGTGAGGTAGTTGGACCAATACCATAAGTATATTATGTACTTTGTATGTTATTTATAGTTATTATGTACTTAAGTACTTTATGCTATTAGCTTAGAAATTCATGGATGTCCATTCATTCGCTGGTGTGGTGTGGATTAGTAAAGAGGATGCAGTGGCTGCAAATTTACGACGTTAACATGACGATTAGAATGAACAAATCATAAAAAAAGTTACTGTCTGTTTTTCTTACCTTAATAGATTGTCATTTAATAGAGCTACAGATACTACTAAATAAAACGTTTCTTTTTAGATATATATTCGCATTCTTAGCTGCCTGCATACACTCCCAACTTTAAGTGAGTAACGGGAAAAAAAGTTTGAGGTTCTATAACTTCTGTAACTTCCATCAACATAAACGTAACTTCTATGTCATCGTACTTGTATAAATGGCAGAATTTACAGATGTGATGGAAAGCGTATCAAATGATAAAGCAACTCCATTCGGCGCGATTCTAAACATGCCAGCTAAGCGTATCGTCGATTCAAGAATGTTGAATGTACATGAGATTCTAATGAAGTAGAATTAGTGCCGCTTTTGGATTAGCAATGAAATTAGCACCGAAGGACTTTCCACCGACACTTCTCAGCTGATTATTCTATCATTCTCTACAATTCTGCGCTTCTGAATCAAGTGCGAAGGGTGCCCAGATCCAACAATCCATCAACTCCAATATAAATATGATTTGCTGAATGTAGAATGGAGCTCTAAATGAAGCACAACTAATGGGTTGAGAAACACGCTTTTTGTTTCCATGGGGGCGAGTTGGACACCCTGAAGTAACATCCTCTCTTTTGTAATATTCTTTCTAAGCTTTATACTATGTAATTTCATAATACATTCATTGTATATTGCATTCATTCACATTTGTGTCTGATAATTCTGACACCAAAATTCCAACATATCTTTCATCCCAGCCTGTTAAAAAATTGTATAGCTGAAATCTATGACCAAGGCTAGCATTTATAAAAGACAACGTATCGCTCTCAGATTCTACGTATTTAAATGCTTCCCTGATAAGCAGGCTCCCCAGACTAATAGAATTGTTAGATTTTTAGTTTGAAAACTTGTAGGTACCTCTCGCACTTGCATGCATGTACATTACTCATTGTAGGTGACAGGCCTTACCATATATTTTAGTGCAATGCTTTGGGAATTTGATTCTTTCCGAGATGCATATTTTAATGTGAACTAGTAACAAATTGAATTTAGATTATTATATAATATAATGGATAATGCATATAAATGGATTCATGTTATGTTACCAATATTTGTATACAAAGTATTTTATCAATCAATTGAAGTCACTACAATGATTTTCACCTCGGTAGAGAGCTCCACTATGGAGATATCGTTTCGTGTTACTTCAGTTATTAGTAAATCAACACAGAAGTGCATGCTACTCTTTCTACACATTACTGAAGTGCACAAACATGAGGAAATGTTTAACACAACAGAAATCACGACGCTGATGTCGGGTATTAACACCATTTTGAGTTCTACGGACAACATGTGAAGTCCTCTTGATGATATAGCTGATGACAAAAATTTGGGGACATATTCTGAATGGCTTGTGAACGTCAGTGATAGTTTTCTTTATTTTCAGAAGTATACGATTGCCTGTAGTTGATTGAAGTAGATAATTGCCTATTTTCTTGTCTGCTTTTGATGGATTGTTCGTTTCTCGCAGTTTTACAGCAATCACACGTCAATATTTATTTATTTGCACCTCTGATCCATTCTTCATGTTCTGTGTCCTCAAGACAGACGTTGGAAATCCTAAAATAGTCTAATCCTATTGTGTATTTTCATGTCTCACTCCTCTAGCTATAGTAATTCCCTGAGATTAAGTGATTAAATGTCAGCATAATATGGTCTCCCTTCACTTGCAATGACTTGCCACTATCTTTTCCACATGCTTATTCTTGGTTGGTGATAGTTTCCTTTAGTCATCATCATCTTTATACATGATGGATTAGAAATGTGCATTCACACAAGGGCTCACGTAGAGAAGTTGATCAGAGGAGATAAATGACCACGGAAATGCCCAAATGATATCAAGGAGACGTACAACAGATTGGACAATTTATATACCGTGAAAAAACTCTTACCGTGAGAGGCAACGTAAACATATCGTTTACTAAAATATCCTTACCTGTAATCTAAGGTTCCCTAAATTCAATGCTAGTGAACGTTAGGCCTAGACTCATGGAGAATGATAAAGTCATCTATTAACCATTGTAACACCAGTTTGGAAAATGCACCCCAGACACCAAACAATAGTTGAAATATTGATGAAAACTCAAAGTCTTCAGATCTTTATCTAAATGCTAATATCGCTTTGTAGCCAAGTTCCAATGGCTTTTTTAGACTAAATAGCTGCATTCATTCACTAAAAGTTTATTGCATGTCCTGGAATAGTCGACGGTTGATCAAAGATTCATAGAAAAATGGAAGTATAACTCGAGTTATAGTGAGATATTATTTTCCGCTTGAGCATGCTATCACTGCTATGTACAGAAACCTAACAAGACACGAACTAAGCATGCTGATAAACAGCTTGATTAAGTGTGACTCACGTCATGATGGAACATGTGGAACATGCCAGTCTGGAGGGCAGCGAATAGTTCAGGCTTACCTTGACAGTCAGCATCTGAACTAATGTGTCTTTGCGTAATCCCTGATTTTGACATAGTCAGTTACCCAGCACTGTGATGCGCTGTTTGGAGATAACTTACACGTCTGTAACATGATCGCATCTTCTTTAGAGCGCCAGGCAAAAGCAGTCGTTCCAGTAAATGTATACAAATTTTCTTGAAAGGGACTTGGCATCTAACCTACTGGCGAGGTGTGTCTTTCTGGGCTGCGAGTCCATCATCACTTGAATATCTAGCTGTGATTTGGTGCAGCGGTAGCGTAGAGAGTCAGTGGTCGCTGGTATCCAACAAGACCTGCAGTTATTTCCCATCAATTAGAATAAAGTGGATGCGAAAAGTTATTGCCGCATATGAAGACTTTCCCACTTGATGCCATGACTATGTGCAGTGGTAGGGGCAGGGCATAAAATTTAAAATATAAAATGTCAGGTTTTCTGACCGAGTACAGTATTTCACACCAATAAATGTTTCTATATCAAAATTCAAAACATGCTGATTTAGAATCGAATTATTTATACATTCGAAGAGTTTTAAAAACACAAAGTAAATGAATGCAAGTGAACCACGACTCCCCATCCCGCCACAATGCGTGTGGGTTTTGAAAGGAGAGTGGCATTTACTTTGAGATGATTTATATGATGATGTGATTAAAATCATGGAACCATGGATTACGCAAGTGATGCTGATACGTCGGTAAGACTCCCACTGACTCCCGATGATTAAGGTCATATTCTTGACAATTATAAGCTCACTGTCTTTTGCGTCTGCGTCCTGAGTTTCATCTATTTTCCAACATTAAAACAATGATAGGATTTAAGTTAGAATTAATACGATTAGAGTCGAAATTGACGCCATAACTCCATGGGTACTGTCTTTGCTTAGGGCATGCATTTTATCAGTTAACATTCCAATAAGTCGAGAACGGTGTCTCAGCGTCTAAATTTAAGACGGATAAAAATTCTAGAAATAAACAAATGTCGGAGGTCACAAAGCCTGTCACTGAGTCAGTTTAGTCATCCTTGATAACATTTTGGACCTATAATGGATTGATTATGTCAGTAATAGAATTTCACTTGCTTTACTTTTTCGTTTTTCATCGCTTCTTCCCGATTCCACCAGGGTTGGACGTTGCTGCGATGACTTTCTTCCACGCATTTCGATCAAGAGCGGTGTCCGTGATCTTCAGGTATTCTAGATCTTCTTTGCATACCACGTTTTCTTTGGTCTTCCTGGTGCACGGCGACCGTCAACTAATAGATGATATGCCTCACCGATGATGTTGTCGGTTGCTCTCTTTACATGTCCGAACCTACGCAACCGTTTCTGGTGTAGGCGAATTGGTAGCTCGGGTAGGCCATGTATTCTTCACGTGGTACTTTGTTCTTCACCTTCACATGTGCTATATATCGCATCATTCGCCTTTGACGCCTCTCAGCTGTTCCGTCAATTTTGAGTGAGGGGCCATGTTTCCGCACCGTAAATTAGGACCGATCTTATACACAGCTCGTATATGTGTGTCGTGTACCTCAACGGAATACTTTTGTTTGTCAGCAGGCTGGCTAGTTCCCTCCACTTCTTCCACACGACTGCAAAGCGATCTCTGACAGCCCTTTCCATTCCGGCTTCCCGATCAAGGACATCCCCAAGGTAGCAAAACTCACGTACTTCTTCACTGTCAACGGCATGACAGTAACAGAACTTAAATAATGGAATTTAAAGTTTCTCAGTGTTCCTGCACAATCTGACCATTTTGTCACCGTTCAAGTCCGAGAGTAGTGACGTCAGAGCTTCACCTTTGACCCCTAATATAGAGACTCATTTTGTCACATTTATTGCCCGAATATATTACATCTCACTCCATCCTCTCTACCGTAATTCATATGCCAGAATTTCTCACAATTTCAATCTTTTGTACCGTTCGAACTTACTTATACGCTTTCTCATCATTCGACTTATTTCAATTTCTTTCTCTTCTAAGAAATAAATTATTCATAAAATTTTCAGCTGTCGCTGTTAACACCATCTTGTATCCATCCTCCCATCTTGTCTTTGTCGTGTCTTCCGTAACGGAATCATATAAAAAGTCAGGCCTCTAAAACTGTTCTCAATATGCGTGGGCGCGGATGTGTATGGGTGTCTGACAATATATTTGGAAACCTGTACGCGAGCTTATTTGATTTTCACTATTCTGCAAAGCGTTTTTGCGTCAAGTTGGCCATTTTCTTTGGGATTGTGAGTCTCTTCGACAATTGACTTTCATATTCGGTCGAGCATTTTGAATATGTTAGCTTTCTAGGTTACCTGAAACATCCATCAAGACATTTCATGCTTTTTCAAAATCAAGAAGGATTTTCAGAATTATACACTGAAATTAATTTATCATCGCAATTTTTGCTGAAGTTGCAATTCTGCGATGAAGTTTGAATTACTGTATTTTGAAGTTTCCTAACAAAAACGTTATTTGATATCCAAAATAAAAATAAGAAAATCTCTCCCAAAGTACTATTATCCCGAATCGACAACTATTAAACTCAGCAAATTCGCCGACGTTTCGCGTCCAGACGCTTAATCTTGGCGACACCGAGATACAAGTAAAACTGACAAATATATGAAGCTTTAACGTCTCTATTCCCCCATGCTGGGACTTGGACGGTGCTGACAGCAGTCGCACTTTTCTGGAGCGTTGTGATCTTTTAGTCCGGATGCCCTTCCTGACGACTTCCTATGACACTTTCGGGGCTCGACCTCTTGACCATAGGATCGGTAGGCCAAACACTTAACCACTGTGCCACGGAGACCACACAAGTAAAACTGACACTAAAATGCGCATTTTGGCTGCAACTGTCTCATGACGTCTGTTCAATTTTGGCTTGTGTGCATTGACATTCCATCAAGGTGATTTCCAGCGGATCACTCACACACTTGAGAAACGTAATGTAAAAATCATCGATGCTACTACAATTGTCACAATCCTTGACGTGTTCGCATAATGCGCTAGTGTTATTATTTTTTGTAATAATGAACATAAATACAGTTTTATAGCTGAATTTTGTGTCACTTACTCCACGATTTTGCGTCCATTTCCCCGTGTTACGAATGTTGGACGTCGTCAAGCGTCGGTCCGGTCTGAATGCGGTTCTCGACGCATTTCAATTTTGAACGTTGATGCGTCGAAAACTCATCATCCTGAAGTCACTCCAGCTAGCTACCAACGGACTCCATCCTATCGATTGATGTATGCTAAAAAATCTCCTAAGGTCACCTGTAAGTTCCGCGATCAGCTAGTCGCTTTAACATATCCACCCGATCATCTCATTGTCGCTGCTGCTCAAACGATGAAGGTTCTTTATGGTGGTTGGCCACGTCTCACTGGCAGAAGCCATCACATCACGTACACTTATACCGAAACATGGCCACGGGTTCTGAATGGAGCATTACCTTCCTCTTCACCTTTAGTGCAGTTAACAATAAGCAACAGTTTCCTTTCATAGGGTATTTGTCCCTCCCGTATACAGGCAATTGTGAGTTAGACTGGCTGACAATGTACAATGTGTAAATAATTCAATAAACAAACTTATTCGTTTATTAATGCAAATTTTCAAATGTTGACCGATTATTCAATGAATAACAAGTATCCTATGAATGCTTATAATTTGTCCGGGACTTAATATCATCGACAGCTCTTATTGGTTATCATTCTATTTACTTGCAGATTCTAGAAATTCATCACGAAAAAGGATCACACGTTGTCTCGTTTCTTCAAGTTCGTGGATCAGTCCCATTGTTCTGGTCTCAAAGTGGGATTAAGTACCGGCCGCCTCCGAAGCTAGAACGAGGTAAATCTTTAATCTTCAACTAATTGAAATGTTTTCATATATACATGTAGTTAGATCTGCTTTATCATCCATTTTTCCTTTTAATCCATCGGTTTCATGTTGTTTTACAAAATCCATTTTCTTATATTATTGATGTCCATTGTCGTTTTATATTTTCACAGCTAGTTTATGTAGTACAGTAAATGAGGTCTTTGTTTTGAACGTGCATGCGACGTTGTGTGGAATAAGTTTTAGTTGTCTTGTAATGGTACCTCAACAGCCTTAAGGTTTCTATTTTTACCAGTTATTGAACCAAACCCGATCATTTATGATTCGCTGCCACGAGAAATCTACATTCAGCTCTTTGAAGAACTGGTTAATCAAATGGCTGCAACAGCGTTGTATTTGTGAACCAGCGGATTGGGTGCGTCATCATTACTCATTGGGGCTGCTTCAATTAATTTTTCAATTTACGGAGAATTATATTGTGTCACTGAGTGCCGGGATGATTCTAGTCATCGTGTGAGCATTCTTAGTTTGACTGATGAGTTAATTGCTAGTGTTGAATATTATTTCAACATCATGGTCCAATTTCCTAAATACTTTAACATGTGTATGATTTTGTATGTTTATTTGCATGTGCATTTTGTATGTTTGTGTATGATTTTGAATGTCGGGTTGATTCTGATACCCAATACTTGGGACAAACGAATCGCAGATTACATCAAAGAATAAAAGAGCATATGAGGTAACTCAGCCGAACATATGTCCAAACTGTAGTAACGACATCAATAATTGTTTTTCTGTTAAATACACAGGACGTAGTGAATTTGAAACTCGTATAGTAGAAGCGTTGTTAATAAATGATGAAACTCCTGGATTATATTAAACCCTAGGTCTTAATGGTAAATCTCTTTTCTTATTAGTATTTGAATAATTGTTATTGTTTTCCTTGAATCGTTGTTTGTCATTGTCAACGCATGACTTATTATGAGTTAACTGCAATTATCAAATTTGGGAATCAAGTTTTAAAGCTAATTTAAAAATCAATGTAGTTTGCCAAGTGACGGGAGATCATCTTTCTGAGAAAGTGAGAGAGTAAATTAATCAAAACTCCATTTTTAAAGTTACAGGCCGATATAATAAAGTAAATATTAAAAATTCCATCCAAACATCGACCATCCAAAAGGCCATCCAAACATCGACCGTTGAAGGCGCTGGACGTCGAAGGCCTGACTATCAAGCTTTTACTTTATTATATCGCCCTGTAGCTCGAAAATGGGAGTTTTGATTACCTTTTTTTCTCTAAATGTCGATGAAAAGTTCAGTTAGGAGGAAGTGAATTTATACTTGATGCAACTGTCATTGGTTATCATATACTTTCATAGATAGACAAACAATGCAAAATTCCTTTTGAAATACAAAAATACATTAAAAACGATTTCCTTCGAATTCAGACAAATGCTTAAGCTCGTTTTTGTAGGTTTGTTAAGCAATCTCTTTACGGTTATCAATCGAAAGCTCATGTTGCCAAAATTCCT
The DNA here is from genome assembly GCA_907163375.1 of Prostheceraeus crozeri. Taxonomy (NCBI): domain Eukaryota; kingdom Metazoa; phylum Platyhelminthes; order Polycladida; family Euryleptidae; genus Prostheceraeus; species Prostheceraeus crozeri. Next base: position 616,926 of record CAJQUW010008964.1, on the reverse strand, counting down.
CAAGTCTCCACCTAAACCTGTATGGAAAAGGGAGCTAGCTTCATTGCACTCAGAAAGCTAGCGCATGGAAATGTACGTGCATACATTTACATCAAGTATTTGAATGTGTAGATTCACACAGTGTGGAAGCATACATTCTAGTGATTAAAGTGCGATCCAAATGGTGGGTGAAATCAAAATTTTCAAGCAACAAGTCTTTAAAGAGAAGAGCCTAATTGCGTGTCTCTCGCATCTGATCGGCTCTGTTGTATGGCTCAGACTCATAGCCCTTGATGCTGAAGATGTATCGGACATTATGAGGATGCGATAAGAAAATGATGAGACATGTTGTTGGAGCAAAGAAGCTGGATAGGATTTACAGATTTTTTCCCTTTGCAAGAGACAAAATGTATGGTCTTTAGAAATTGGAAGATCGGACTCAAGCTGTGTTTGGATAATTGAATTGAACAGGAGAGAATAGATTGGAAGCACGAGGAGGTCGAGACTTCAGAGGGCCAAAAGGCAGTCGACACCACTATTGCCCTTTACCTATTAGATCTCGTTTTTTGTTTCTTCTTTAAAACTAGTGCTATTATGTATAGTTGCATTGCAGAATTCATGTTAGATATGCACTGTACATTTGCGAAGTATTGGGCGGAGGGACTATCCCGGGTCGCTGCTTTTCATCAAACCCAGTTTGAGTTCCAACTTGCAGCAGGTTGGGTCGAACTGAACTAGAAAGTCACACACTAGACTGAGCTTGTACCGCAACTTTGTCTCTCTTTATTTGTGATAGCAGTCCTTATATTCGACGATTCATGGAAATAATCGATTGAGTGACAGACACTTGTGATCGTTCTGACTGATGATTGACGAAATGGCAACTTCGAAGACACATCTGTTTACCTGAAAAAGGAAATTCTGAAGACATTAGACTGTCAATTCTCATTCAAACCAATTGATGGATAACTTTCGATGTAGGATGATTCGGAGGGTAGCGACACACCAGTCTAGTACATGCAGGTTCAACTTTTTGCAGTTTGACAGTGTTTGCTGATGAGAACTAGTGAGTTACCTACAGCAACAGTAGTTTTTTCAATGAGAAACATGAGGATTTTCAAAACATACTGCTCGACAATTCCACGGTGCTCGCGTGTTAAGCGACGAAATACTATTAAGATAAAATTGAAGGTTTTCAACGCCTGCTGAAATCAACAACATAAAGAAAGAATCCATGTGCGTTACATAATGGAATTTTTTGATGGATTTAATGACATTTTACTGTAGTCGATATCAGATGCTTCATCTTGCAATATTATCAATGCTTTTCATTACTATTAAATTGTTTAGTTTTTTAGGTCAATGTCGGCAAATTTATGCACATCTAGAACTTTCGTTTCTGTAGCCAATTGCAATGTTGTTGCAACGCATATGTAGAATAGTCGTAGCAATATTAAGGTTAGATATTTGCGGCCTTAACGAGGTGAGGATTAGGAGGAAATGTTTGCGCAGTGCACACCCCTGAAGTACACACATCTCGAATATTTTGGATAGGACCTGCAATTCACATGGACAATTGAGAGTAATTAAATAACTAAGTGAACATAAAATGAGGAAGTAATTCAAGTGTCTTACTGTCGATGATGACATCCAAAAGAAAGTATCCAAATATGTTTCTACTATTGCAATCGTTATTTTACAATTTTTTGTAGTCATGGAGGTCGGCTTGTTGGATGTTCTATGTGTTTTTTATAACTTCAAAAAGATTAATTCCAAGAGTCATCTGTGAATGTTTCATTGATGTTGTCTATTTGAAAATCTTTTCTTGGACTCACTAGATGGGTAACTGTGATAAGGCTGACTTTTAAAGATGAAATTTTTTTAAAAATCACTATAATCTTGTAGAGGCATGTTGGAATATCGTGGTCATGATAAATGTCCATGTCAATGATCAATCACCCTGGTCGATGCTTTATGAAGAATAATCATGCAAAAAAATGGAAACAAAGCTCATGCATCTGTGACTACAAGATCAACTTTCACAGTTTTGCTTCATGCAGTCTACAGCCTCTGTGGTCCATTTTCATTAATATCTAACATGTCATATCTCTAAAGTGAATCTTAGTGTGTGAAAATGTTTAGGTTATACAACATTTACATTAGAGGCCATTAGAAAATTTGGATTGATAAATCCTCCATTATACCCACTGTATCAGGTTGGTGCCATCATATCTATCTATTGTTCTCTCTAGACTTCAATATCATAGAAGTCTGATCTCTAGCCAATATTTCGAATAACCCATGTTGCTTTACTTTGATCCCCTTTTGGCTGCATGCAGTCAATATCTGAATTTTGACTGTCTGAGCACTCCAGGAATTGCACTTTACTTAAGTCTTCTCAATTGATTGAATCTGGCTCCGAAATGAATCAGAAAATGGACTGGTCATAAAGTATAGAGGCACATTCATCAGTTGGCCGGTAACACTTGCCGGTAACAGCTTGACATAACTTATACAGAAACGCGTGTAGCTTTATTGACATTGATAGGAATGAAACAGAAATTTTCTTTCCTTCAATAGAAAGAAGATGAAACGGTTGAGAGATCTAATATTCCATTCATACGGCACAAACAAGCTAATTGGATAACTTGTCAAGGATTTTACCAGAAATTCCTTCATTTTTCTGTAACTCGTAAATCAAAGAAAAAAGAATATCTAAAAGCCGTCTGGTCGGCTAGTGCTAGCGACGTTCTGATAGATTAGAGAAGAGATGCCGATGAAACAGGTGAAAGTCAGCTTTATAGAATTTTTCAAGAAATATCGTAGCGATGTGGAGATTAGTAAGAGAGTTATTCGTCTTCAGAAGTGAAAACTTGAGAAAATTTCCCTCATAATATTTCAAAAGCTCCGCAAATTCATTTCTTCTTAAGAAAGACTGAACAAAAACATACGTGTGTTGAATAGGGGTTTGTTAAGATGATTATTTAAATAAGTTTGCGGCATAGCTTCGGAGTTTTTCGATACAAATGCATATGGGAATTTTTCATATCGTGCAAAAATGCGATTCACTTAACAGTATTAATCCTTTCCTTTGTTGATTAACATCTTGTATTGTATGAGGTTGATATTAATATCTCCCTAAGTACTTTTATTCGTTGCAGTTCGACTCTATTTCCATTTGCTGACATCGCTTGGCTATGGAAATATTCATAAATTGTTGAGAATATAACCTCACGTACCGGTACATGTTCGATATCGCTTTGCCTTTTTCTATTTCCCTAAGACATCAGTGCATTTACAGCAGTCCACGGACAGAAACATCTAAACTAATATTCATTTCTATCTAGATAGAATGGCTACATAAGCTGGTGGAATGCAGAAAATATCATGCACTTAAGTTAATTTGGTCGAGATCCCACTCGGACTTCTTCAGCTAAAAAATACTGCATTTCCTCGAATAACCCCGCGAGTTATAAGAATGCTTTTAAATTTCCTGTGCGGATTGTATGAATATATGTTCTAGTTAGACGAATATGTGCATTGATGATGAGCCGGAATACGAAAGGGAGGAAAACAAAGAGAAACATAATTGCAACAGTGATGCCATGTGTGGTACACTGGTAAAGGTATTGATTTTTTTGTTTTTATTAATCGCTTAATATTGATTTTGATCAGTATTAGTTGAGAGGTTGTCGATTTCACAGTTTCTCATTATTTTGATGAAAGCTGTTTCTACTGCATGTGTGACCTACGCGAAAGATAGCAATTAAGACAGATCTAAACAAGCAGTTATGTTCTGTAATGATTGAGTCAAACATCGTGAGCAATAAAATAATTAAATAATAAAATAATAGATAATAACTTATCATCTATAAACCAAGAACTAATAGTTCCTCCATCTGCTGAACAGTGATTATCACTGATTGTCAGTGTTAAACAGTATAAAACGTCAAGACTTTATGTAGCCACACCCCAAAGGCTGTGGTTTTACAATAAATCTGATGAGGACCTCTTAATAGATGAATTTGGATAAGGGTTCTATTCGAATAGCGGGCAATATGATAATTTTGTCTATGTGCGGTTCTATTTTGCAAACTGCGGTGTATCCAAAAGGCTGAGACTTACAGAAAATATTGTATAGTCTATCAGCTTCAACAGCCATTTTAGGTAGTATAAGCTTGTTTAACTTTCCGAACTGCACTGACGAGTCCTAGGACGAAGCGCTGTGTCTACGGTTTCCATAAAGAGGAATTTCCTGCTTCAGTTGTTCAAGTGTGTGGACATTGTCTTTGTCACTGAGGATAATGCGTCATGCGTGCTGAAGCGTGCTTGACATTAATCATGGTCAATGCCATGCTCCCAAAAATAACCGTTCTATGAAAAGAAATATAATGAACGGTTTTTTGGAAGTATGACATTCAAAAAGAAATTAGTGTCTCAACCGATGTGATCTCCCTATTTCGCCTTTGTATGGTGAATTGTAATTTTCTTTTTATATATATCTATATATACTTCTACTGAAGCATTAATTGTTATTACTGCAATTACTTTCCCATTTATTGTATACTTTACCGCGGATATGTGAAACACCAGGTTGGTATCTGGCGCGAGTTGTCTCGCTTGGCAGTATCAGTACTGGTAGTTCGCGATATCTATGTAATTATTAGGTCTGTGATCTTCATCATTCGCTTTGCTCCGTCATCTGTCATGACTAGTATATCGTTCACTGTAATCGCGATTGTCGATATGTCACTTTATGCATGAAGTCTCTAATGATGGACGGTGGTGCTGTCTGAAATATTGGTGTTAAGCAGTTGATTTTTGAAATAAAGCTACATCGTCGAATGAAAACTCTTTTTCTCATCCTGCAGAAAGACGGCAAATAATACGATGTTGGAATAGTAAAACAAATGTTCATTCATGCGTTACCTTTATCATCTGCAAATACATATAAACAGTAAATTACTGATTAACTTTAGAGGTCATTTATGCTCTGCTTCGTAAATGCAACATATGATTGAACTTGCCACGTCATTGGTTCACATCGTCTTCCGAACCTTCCGATTTTAGAAACAATCTTTTTAATGTATTTTAAGTGTCTCTTGCATTTATTGGTGCAACCAGTAGGACACGTTGATGATCTAAATATAACATTTTAAATGACATTTGATATTGTGTTCAGGTGAATGACCCTACAAGGAATAGAAAGCAGATAAAAAGCTCTATCTACATGTACATCCGTGCATTATCGTCTGCATGACATCTTTCTTTCTGTAAATAGTTCGTGCCGGACCAATTGGTATATATTTTGTGTCCTTCAATAATCAGTGAACTTTCTCTTCTCCGAAGAGGGAAGTCAATTTCAAATTTCAGCAAATAAATCCGCTAGATGATTTCAACCACGTCTATCACTCAATGCTGCTGTATCGCAATGCATAATAACCTTTGTGTCATAATATAAGGAAGTTATGTTCTCTTTTTGAAGCCGCTGGAGTTTTCCTTCGAACATAATTATTAAATCATAAATATATTGTTCTTTGCACTATAGTTAGTATCTCAGTTGAGTTGATAGGATAGCTTAGTTGGTTAAGTGTTGCTTGGTTCGGAGATGGAGATGTTCCAGGGTTCGAATCTATCCGTCTCGCAAGCTATCACTGCTATTACTAGCAGTTACAAGCCCGGCTTTGCGACAGTTGCGAGTGTGTGTGTGTGTGTCTAGTCTACCCCACTCCTAGGTTGCTAGTATGACATCGTTCCTTGGGTGAGGCATTGATGAGCTAAAGAAAGCTGCATTGATTGCAGACTATTATAATGAATGAATCATGTAAGCTGCATTGGAGAGAAGCATTCTTCAGATCATCACGGAAATTTGAAAAATATTCTGCTTTGATTATGACATTCGCATTCTACCACGATTTTTGATATCGATAGAAGAAATTGAATTGCTGACAAGCATCCTTCACGAATCGGTTAGTGTAGCAATCTGGTGTTGCTCTGAACGACTGCTCCTGTTTCTGAGTTGAAAGCAAAGGTATTAATCACAATTGCCAATTGACCAATTTATTGATTTTATTGTTTTAATGCGGTGTCCCTCAAAGGATTAAATTTTGCCTCTTTTGATTTAAAAGGTGCAAATTTATGAAGACAAAGTAGGCCTATGCAATGAGACAATATCACAAATACGGACAAAAGTTACTCGTATGACAAAAGTTACTTTCATTCTTTTACTGCTAGACTTGTATGTACGCAAAATTGATGCGGGTTTGGGACTGGTTTCTGCTACATCAATGATTATATACTTTGTGAAGAATTAATGAACGTAGATCTATAAATATGGACAAAAAACTTACATCATCTGACTTCGAGGGAGCTATCCACAACTTCTGAGTTGAATCTGGGTTGCCTGGGTGGATGAGCATTACTCGGGTAGCAGTTTGTCTAAGGAAGCCACTATAGCCCAAGGTTACCGGGATAGCGATTTGCCGGCCTCAGGAAGTACATGCAGCTGCATGAGGAATAGTGGTATGCTTCTCTTCCCATTCGAATGATTTCGTGAAAGTGTGGAAAGAAAATACAGAGATGGAGACAATGGGACAAGAAATGGATAGACATGTACTTCAGAGATTCTATTTCATTAACAAAGTAGAATCTGTGCTAAGAATATAGTGAAAGATTTTGCGAGTAGATAACGGTTGACTGTCGAATTAGCAGATGTAAAACATGATTTCACGCATTTTTAGATCACCAGGATGAAAGATTATCTTGCTAATGTGTTAACCGTGGTAAATGCGATGCAGAGACGGGAACATACATGCATTTTTTGCATGCGTGTATTTTTCGGTAGAATGTTTCTTTTGCCATGGCATTGAAGACAGATGTTAAAGATAGACTGGTGTCATAGTTTTTGACATCTGCTTGGATGAGCAATTTCTTGGAAGATTGATTATTTTCCACAGCATTATAACGTATGTAAAAGATCTGTCAAAGAAATGAACTCATTAGTCATACCAGTTCTGCTTGCTATAAGTGCACAGTGGGAGAATGTTTTTAACGAAGACTATGAGATAAATGGATAACTTCTCCTTTGACATTTTACTTATATTCTCAAATAGAAGTCACATTGCCATCCTATTTGAATTTGACTTACTCCATCCCAGGTAAGTGAGTGACTTCTCGTATCGGAGATAAATGTAAGCTGAAGAAGTTAATTCTTCGAGATTTTTGCAGAAGGTAGACATAGATTGACATCAAAGGTCTATCGCAGTACATTGAATATCTGATGAGAATAACAGCCCTTGATTCCCCGACCGCACTCGCCTGACCTAGGAATCGAACCGAAGTCCGCGGTGGAGACGAGCTCGCACCTTCTTCACTAGGCCACGCTGACGGTTCAAAAGGAATGCGAGTTAAGGCAAAAGTCATCTCCAAGTGATATCCTTTGTTGTCAATCTACTGTGTGACGTAGTCGCATGACATGCTGATATGTTGTCTCGCTATAACATGAATGCTGGTAGCGTTCTGTCAATAATAATAGGACTATAAGCTGTCGATATCACTTGTAGATGACTTCTGCCTTCACTCGCATTCCTTCTGAGTCGTCAGCGTGGCCTAGTGAAGACGGTGCGAGTTCGTCTCCACCGCGGACTTCGGTTCGATTCCTAGGTCAGGCGAGTGCGGTCGGGGAATCAAGGGTGTTGGTGTCTTGTATTGACTTAATAGTTGTCATTCTCTTCAGATATTCATGGTAGACATAGCATACTAGTAGATTTGAATCAAAGCAATCATATTCCACATTTCTGTTCCCTGCTAATATTATTTTGATTACTATTAATTACTATATAATTCACTTATTGTCGCGTATTGCAAGTTTCTAAAATTGTCGTTTTCGTTTTCATCACCAAACATGCCATATCGGCGAAAAGTCGCACTATTTTAATAAATTGCGGTATTCGAGAATAAACATTTTCACCTTACTCCTCTATCCATAATATTCTTCCACCGGAAATATCAACATTAAAATATTTGAAGCAGTCGTGTTCCTGTGTAGCCTTCTAAGCATCATTTTTGTGATAATTATCAGTTTTCTATGTCAAGTATTCTTTAATTGTTTAATCATTCAATGTGCTACTTTATGATCATTTGCACAATGTATGTCGCAGTAAAAGCTGTTGTCAATAATTTCAACTCTACTATCAATATAGTAAATTGGTTTGGAAGCGTAACCTTGTTAAGTGTGAGGTTGCAAGCTCGAGAAGAGCCTTTTAGTGAAAACTCCACGAAGTCGATAGCGACTTCCTCCGGGTTGGTAAACTAACTCAAATCAAGGCCAATTTTTCATGAACTAAAGATGTAGTCGGTTTTCTATCGACATTTTCAGTAAGCTACCAAACCTTTATGAAGGTATAAGGGAATAACAAATAAGTGGGTGAAGTTTTAACTTGGGTGAAGTTTTAACTTTGCTTCTTCTCCTCTGGGACTTGGAAAGTGCCGACATAGTAAAACTTTTGCTTCAGCGTCTTGATACTTTTTTGAGTCCAGGTACCCTTCTTGTCGACATCCAATGACACTCGGAAGGAAAAGATAATCGAAAGTTGACATGAAAGTCATCCAGACTAAAAGTATCGCAGCACTAAAAGTACATCTCCTCATTATCATCAAAGCGGTTTTTCTGATACCTAATAGAATCTGAAGAAATATGTAGTGTGCAGCAGAACACATGTTGATTCACGTGTTGTTTTACATGTCCACAAATTACCTGCGCAGATGATGTCCGCAAATGCATATGTAGATTTTGGATTAAGTCCAGATATCTTTCCTGTCGAAAGACAGTGGCACTCGGGACTGGAACTATAAATCAAAAAATCAATACGCCAAGCAGTTCACCATAATGTAAACCATTGTTTTTCTTTTAAGAGAAATATTACATTAACATTCCATTTGAAAGTAATGCAACTAAACAGATGCATGGGCGCTCCGACGATTTAGGCTGTCATTTGAAAGGTAATATATCTTCACTAGTTTGATTCCTTAATTTCATAAGATGGTGTTTCTAGAAACAAAAAGCATCAAAAGATAAAGCTCTGGTCATTTGTATTTAATATGCCTACATTTCAAATGAACAAGCGAACGTGTCGAAAAAAACCCATTATAAAATATGTGACATTAGTGAGTAGGCAAGGACTTCGTAAGGTTTACTTTCGTCCTTCAACGTCTTCTTTTCCTCTTCTGTTGAGAGTTGGACTTTGTGAAACTTCTCAAAAGGATATTGTCCTGCATATTGCTCGCAGACAATGATAGAGCTACCATGTCTTTATTGATTACTTGGACCCTTGTCTTCTTAGGGCTTATAGAGGACAATAAAGAGGTAAATTTCGACACGTAATTTTTTATCCTCAAAATATCAAAAGAAACATATCGATTCTCATTTTTATAAAGTGAGAGCTTGGATTTTACTGAACTGTATGCGAAGAGTGTTTCTATTGTAAGAAAATTCTGCAAGAGGATCGTTAACTTCGACTTTAGACTGATTTGCATTTCCTGTTAAACTTCACTAATTTTGATTTGGACGTGATATAATGATAATGAAATGTAGTTGTTCATTGAAGTTGTACTGTTTTGAGTTCAACTGACTTATTTAGATTTAAGGATAAAAAATTGTCCACATGCACCTGAAACAATAAAGAAAAAAGCAATGAGGTATAGTTCGATAAAAACAGCCTATCAGTATAAATTCAGCATTGCCGATGTAAGTTTGGTTTGTATGCAACAAGCAACAAGCAAAACGCAGAGACGCAATGTGCACATAGATATGTACTCATTTATACTCATACATCTGTGGTAAGTTGCTTTTTACGACATGCATGTACAGTTCTCACTATAAACGAAGTGATTGGGCAGTGAAGACATGGAGCTGTACCCGCTTAAGCGTCACATAACTACATGAAAATCTCACCCGTGTGATTGTGATTAAATCATCAAACCTTCAATTTTAATATTATATTAATATAGTGATAAATGTGTCTTTCAATGTGACTTAGTACTCAATGCTTAGAAGGTTGAAAATCCATTCCACATTAAGCGAATCGGTCATGATACAAAAATGACCTGGTTCTAAGTTTTCATTAACTTCTGAGATGTGCGGTAAGGACACTGAGATTGTTAGCACTTATTCTTCAACTTATATTTGACGAGTTAAGTTTTTATAATAATTGCTGAACTCATTAAGATGACAGAGAACTCGAGGAAAAGCAATATCTAGCACGAAGACGAGAGAAATGCGTCTTGGCAGATTTGATCTCTTCGTCTGATAATGAACTCAAGCCTCCTCGCCGATAGAAGGACACACCAGCCATAGACACGCCGCGTGAGTTGCTATTATAAACCCTTCTCGTAATATCAACGAGTCGCAAACGATGTCAATGCTATGATAACTGCTCAATAAGCGAGTATTTCATTTCGGAGACAAACTCATTTTTACGTCCTATCCTATTCACGAATGACCCGTTGATAGCTAGGATTAGTTCACTGACGCTTCTTTACTCAAATAGCAAGAGGAAAGTCGTGATTATCAACTCTGAAGAAAGAGAGAATCTCGATGTGATGTTTGACAAGGTTTTATGACTGACATTCGCAATTTACAATCAATGGAAATCATTGCGATGACCAGTGCTATGTATGTAATTACGCTAGTATAATATGTCAAGAAAGAGGAATTTTTGATTTCATCTAGGGGTGTTATCAAGCCGGAGTTTGTCAAAGATAAATTTGAATTTAACTGACATGGAAACATTCAATTGATTGCAATTATTTGATGACAGTAATCAATTAGGCCTAATTAATTGATTAGAATAGGAGAGGAGAAAGTAGTATATTATAAAATTGAAAATCGTAGGATTTCGTGGAATATTTATTTATTGATTGATCGATTTCAGTTTAACCAAAAAATCTGTGATCACATCACAATCAAAGTGGAAAAACTGAATAATAACAAAGAATTTAGATATCACACAGATATCACCCGATATTCGCACCGAAAGTTTTCTGGGAGGGAATTCCAGAACTTAGGAATTCTATGGGAATTCTATCTATTAGGAATACGCATGTCGTTTAGCAATAGACTGATAGAGGTAAGGAGTTTGGTGCGAATGAAGTAAAAAAAAGTTGATGATTTAGAATCAGGGAATGAGATCATATCTCAGTCCTGAATCCATACGTTCATGAATATAGATGAACCTCATTCTATATCTATGAAATGGTATGATCTTATGCTCTAAAATCAATGTGAATGATGTTGAAATGTAATACAGTGAACTCTCGTTATAAGAATAAACTCCTTATTAGAATCAAATCCATTTTCCGAGACATTTCTATGCAACGTTATAAGTTTTCCGCTCGTTATAGGAATAATTATCATGTCACTTTCGTTATAAGAATGTCGTTATAACAATGTCGAAGTAGTCATTCAACAAATTAGTATGAAATACTATGTATTTTGCACTCTTTATAATAATAGATAAGTACACACTTTCGTTATAAAAACCAGTGAATGACACTTAAACTGTCACTGGCCGAAATATTCACAAATGGCGTAATCCTACTTTTTATTGATTATATTTGCCAATGGACGTCAGATAAAAGCGTCATGATATCACGATTAACCTTTAGAAGACGAAATCCACTGAAATCCTCGCCAATGGCGTTATTTTAATACACCTTTCGAAAAGAATTGACAATGTGGGTCTTCAGAACTCATGACATGAGGTGGAGATGATTGTATCCGATCCCGGCCCTTAAGAAGATAGAAAAAGAAATCCTAAAACGAACCAATGAGAGCCTTCACCAAAGCAAGATATCAGACTTTTTTAGACGAAGTTGAAGCTGAACTGAAAAAGAATGTTTATATTGTCTTCTTGTTTTCTTGAAGTATGTAAGTATTATTAGGGTAATAGGAACCACAAAGAAACATCCTATTTAATAGTTACGCAGGCATCTATCTACTCTGATTACTAGTAAGGATGTATTTCATCATTACTACAAATAAAAGGCATGAGTACTCATTAAATAAATGCTGTCGTTATAAGAATCAAAACATAATTTCCCCATGTGATTCTTATATCGAGAGTTTACTGTATGTACAATGCACACAACAAAACTTGTACATTCAAAGACATGTGAAACATACTATGGCTCATACTGTAATCAATTATTAAGGCAAATTCTGTAATAGTAATTCCTGTTATTATTTGCGATTACTATTAGACGATCCAATACCTTGATATTCATGTTGCATCAAATGAAGAGAGTAGATTTTCAGATGAGGTATACAGTGGAGACATAGAATCCTCGTTCGTTAATGTGACTACGCAACATGTAAATTTGCTTCAGATTGGTGAACTTTGATGGAGCTGATTATCGTTGCTACATAACTGAATACAGAAAATTAGTAGATATTTTTATCAGTCGGAGCTTCATCATATTTCTTGATTATATTACTTATTGTATGGATGTGTTCATTAATTACCACATTTTGTCCCGACATTGATGCAATTCAAGAATCTTTTATTCAGATTCTAAGAAGGCAATTAAGAAGAATTGTAATCAGATTGATCTATTTGATAATTAGATAATTTATTCAATAATGAGCTCTAAATCAAAACCCTAAATTAATGAATCATTATCACTATGTCCTTTCGTAAAAATTCAGTAGAAAAAGTTGATGGGAAATAAAGTAGTCGTAGGGACTATATTTTGCAACAAATGCTTAGCCGACATTCGTTAATATTTTTTCGTAAAACAGTAGTGAACTGATGTGACCAACGGGACCGACTGTATAAAAACGTCAGAAGCCACGCGATTTACAGGAATCAACTCGCTCACGTGTTGGAAGACATATACAATGTCATAACTCATTTATTGGATTACGTACAAGCACTATAGGCCTAAGCCTTTGGACATTGCTCCTTCTCTCTTGAAATTTATCTGTGAAAGTTGGCAACATGTCGGCATACTTAACTGACAAAAAATTGAAGGAAGTATGATGTTCCGATGGAGCAATAGTGAAGAATACACTTGCAATGTAGATTTTATCAACAATGAAATTTGGCGGAGTACTTTGCATTCATGATAACTTACAGGGACTAAATGCATGCAAGCATGATTGCCAGCATCTGTCATGAGAACCGGTCCCTCTGTTTATGGACTTATCGCTATTCCTACCGAGTCTTCATCAAACATCACAGCAAAATTTGTTTTAGAATGAATTCGAATCAACTATTCGGATAAAAATATTCGACCTCTTATTTACAATGTTGTCTCCAACCTGTAATTGACAATGTTGTCAACTGTCAATAATAATAAAAATGAATTATTATATTTGCAATGATTATCCTCAATATCCGTCAAGAATCATTATTGGACAAGCTCCAACAAGCAGGTGGAGCTTTTAATTCGGACCATTCTTATCGACACTTCGCTGTTTCTGTTTCAAGAGGAGTACGGAGAGTTGCGGAAACACAATACTCCCAGTAACCACTTTCGTGATGTTCGTCGGTTAGACAATTCACAATATTGTGTTAATAATGCTAAAATCGTGAATGAGCTGTGAAGGTGTAGATATAGAATCCTAGAATCCTCGCTTCATTGTTTGACTATTTTGCTTCAGACAGCTGAAATGCTATGTCTCTCGAAACATGGTTATCCACTGCGGAAAGATACATCTTGCCTACATATCTGACAGACTTAATGCTCAACATTTTTAGTACCTATATTGTGCTCAAACTTTTGCATGGAAACTCTTGCGGGCCGATAGGAAGGACGTCTCCACGGTGGGATTGCTATTGTTTGTCGTCAGCATAATTTATTTAAATTTACTCCAGTTACATGTGAGAGTTTTCGAATTTGTGATCTAATTTTCTCACAAATCAGACCAGCCAAAACTCCCCAAAGTTTGTCGAAATTTATGATTTTCAAGTTAAAAGTGAAATACGCTCCAGACGGGCATTCTACATCCTGTGCCTTCTATCGGTCGATGATAGCGGCAAAGATGCAACAGAAAGGCAACACAAAATTATAAATTTGGACCAAACTTAGAGGAGTTTTGCTTAATTTGATTTGTGAAAACCTAAAATGATCTCCCGTCGACTGGTCAATTATGTGCTCTAATTATTCATAAGTCATAGAAGCTTAGATTTGTCATCATTTCTGTTAATTTGCTATATTGGGATAACAGTAGCTTAAATGTAAGATTGTTTCATAAAAAATGGATCACCCTTAAACATCGCCTTAACTTCAACTTTGTCTAACTCCGCCAAACTTGAACGAATTTCTCTGAAATTTGGAAGATATGTCCGTTGTGCTTATTAATATCATTGTTGGAAATTTCAAGCATGAATATTGAGTTGTTTTCCTGTTATAGATAAAAAGTAGTAGATAATTTGATCTTCATTTAGCAATGTTACACAAAATCATACCTCACTCTTATAAAGTTACATTTGTTTCCTTTGTTATGTAATATGTTGTTCTACAAGCCAAAAGCTATCAAGCAAAACAAAAATAAAGAAAATCGGTCAATCAGAGCCAGTATAGCACTATTATTCATCAACAATAATGTAACTGCTACATGTGATTAACTGGACTTCATGTTCCATAGCTTCCTGACTTCGTTGCGGTGGTGTTGGCAGCACTCCTGATTGCTTTCAGCTAGAAATCTATCTCTTACCGGTTGAAAACAATACAAAGCACAAATGAACAATAGCGAGATCGCATTCACAAAAGGCAGTGTCAGCCTTACTAGAACTAGGGTTTTCTTTGCGAGCTACAAGCAAGCGACTAAATGTCCCTTACACAAATGTGCATCGATGGCATAATGATGATTTTCGACTCTGTCGTAAAGAGGGCTCTGGCCGTCCACGTAAAACATCCAAACGTAGAGACCGCCTAATTTTGAGATTTGTTAAAGTTGATCCAAGTCTCTCGCTAACTGAGATGGCTGCACTAGACTCGTCTATTTCTAAGTCCACTATTCGTAGAAGACTTATTGAGTCAAATTTCAAGAGCTGTGAGAGGCCCTCTCAGATCGAATTATCAGATCAGCATACAAAAAGACGTCTCAGATGGGCAATGAGTCTTTGTCACTGGCGAAATCAATGGGATCGGGTTGTCTGGTCTGATGAGGCATCAGTCCGTCTGAAGGATAGTGATGGTCGATTGAGATTATGGATAAAATCTGATCAGGAAATTCCGAGACATTTACATCGTCCTCGGGTACAAAGTGGTGCGACTCTACTGATTTGGGCTGGCATTTGGACCAATGGCCGCTCTGAACTTCACATACAGCAAGGAACCATGAATTCTGAACGCTATGTGAATGTTTTACGAATGAACATTGGCCAAATGACAGATCAACTTGGTTATTTATGGATGATAATGCTACGTGTCACAGGAGTAGTAGAGTCAACTTATGCAAGTCTCAATTAGGGCTTAGGACATTATCTTGGCCAGCTCGATCTCCTGATCTGAATACCATAGAAAATGTATGGAGTATTCTAAAACGTAACGTTCGTCGTTCACTGCTACCTACAGATGGCGTATCACAACTTACGTCACTGTTAAAAAGAGAGAGTGGAGAAAGTTAGATCAGTCAAAAATCAACGATATCATCGAATCAATGCCTAGACGAATTGGTAATGTCATTGACGATAAGGGTAGGGCCACAAAATATTAGCTTCTGAAGAACCGTTACTGTATCATAACTTATCAGATTATATAAGGACATTTAAATATATTAGGGACATGAAATAACATGAAAAATGCTTTCTGTATCATACTTATGTTTTATTTAGTCAAATTTTAGGATGATCCACTTTTTATGAAACGGACTGGTATTTGAGTATCAGACTACATTAGAACAAATATATGTAGATGACTGTACTGTTCAAAAAGGATTTTATTAATTCTGATTATGTTAGATGTTTGTATCTCTATGATGTCTTCTTAAATAGAGATGGAGACAAAGACATTAAGGCTGCAGTGTTAAAGCTGCTTCAAAACATGGACTTCTAAATAGCTGTGATAGTTGCTGTAGATATCTAGACGTCCATGTTCAAAGATATCGAGAGGCACGTAGTTCTGCTAATGATAAATGTCAACATAGCGCTGAAAATGTTAAAAGTCGAGCCAAAAAGAATTACCTGTAACCAAGATGAAAGCGTTCTTCGGCTAGTCATCGCACGAGAATGACTTTTACATGTTAAGACACAGCCGAAAATTTCCTTTCATCTCATGATGAAATCGTTCTAATGTAAGTACAGTTTATCGACGGCAGCCAGTTAAAAAATGAATAGGTTTTCATTAGTTTGGACCCACCCATTCCAAAAATTTTTTTTGAAAAGTGAAGCTTGAAATGACAGCTTCAGGGCACTAAGGCCATAGAGTAAGTATAGAGTAGGTATAGTGTCGACTCAAACAAATGTCTGTATACAGTGAAAATCTTTATATGAAAATATTCATCTTTTTGCGGAGATTACGTTTCTGCGGTCCAAAAACTATTTGAGCAGTTTTTAAAAAGCTAAAATTTTACAAATTCCTGTGTTTATATACTACCGAGATGAAGCCCTTTTATAAGTAGTATGAAACAAGCTGTATATCAAATGGAATGAACATTTGCTAAGAATCATCTTAATTAAGCGGAAATTAAACTCATTATCAAAGGAAATTAATGAGCTGCATTAAAATGCAAGTCCATAAAAACGTCGACATATTGTTGTCCTTTCTTGGCTGAAATTTCAAGTTCTTAATTCCATTTTCATAGGTATAATTAATTTTATGATTTACTGAAATCTGAATAGCAACATTACATCTTTCAAGTTTATAGTGATCATTGTCAGTGGTTATTTTATTTTGCTCTTCCGTTGGCAGGTTGCTAATTAACAAACTATATTAGCTCTCCTCACACGTTGACATGACACGGAGGGTTTTTAAAATACTATTATTTCTTCTGTTTTGTTATTACGATCAGTCAAATTCAAAATTTCCCACAGCGTGTAAAAATTTGCATATCTGACGTGTGATGCTGGGTCTCATTCGAGTTCATTTAATAAAATCGAAACTGCGTGCACGAAGGGGATTTAATTGTTGCTGAGGTGCTACTGTACCTAGTATACTTACTCTATGCCTAAGGCAGTCAAGATTTCGTGATTGTACTCGAACATTTAGTTTCCATAAATTCTAGAAAGGAATGAGTTAGGAAATGCGTGGCCATGTTTTGTTGTCAATGCCAACTGTGTATGACGATAACTTTCTATCGTATTGTTAATTTCGACGTTGAGAAGACACGGTTTTGTCTAAATCTGTGAAAGCAAAATGTCAAAGGGCTCACAGAATCACATTGGTTATTGGACATTTGCCATAAATTATGAAGATGAGCTATTCTATGAATCTAGATGGGTAAGAAAATCGTGGAGATCCTCGTCCGCTTTGCGGCTTTGGACCCCTACATTTTCTTGCCCTTATGTCTTCACTGAATAACTATTTTCTATTTCTATTGCCATTCTATGTTGGTCATCATTACGCTTATGTTGGATGACTGAATGCTCTGACTTTACGAAGGCAGAGTCTCATTCTGAAGAGGAGGCCGAAATAAATAAAGCAAATAGAATGATTATCATCCTTTATGCTTGGCTTCCCAACTAAAACTTATAAGAGAAATGAATCACCGAGGCCTATCCAATACAGCAATCCTGAATGTTCTACGTTACATGTATCCTCAGAGTGCATCACATTCTTTCGACGTTGAACTCAGCAGGCTATATAATATTGCGAATGTATTTACCTCATTATTAAACAAAATCGAGGAAGATACAAAGTATTCATTTAGAGACTAAAAAATTGCTTCACTTCCATTCGAAAATGCTGCATCGCTGACTAATGCGACTGAGCAGTAAAATACATCTCTTGGATGCAGACATCCTCTGCAGAAACAGGATTTGGCAGAATTCATCAAAATTTATGTAACAACTTTGTAACAATCTGAAACAGCTGCTTTTTCCGCATGTTATTCGTTGGAAGCGACGTTGAATCTATGGCAACATGTTTAACATTTAACAGCATATATTATTTATAGCTGAGTATTAAATCGCAGTGCAAACCTTGAATGCATATGCCCATGAATGTAACATGAAGATAACGGAGCAGTATCCCATTAACGTCTGGAAAAATGTTCCCTCATTTTTCCTAGACTATAGACATATCAGATCACTTTCAGTCAGTCACACAATCTGATTACCGAACTAAAATTGCTGAAAAGTTCTACGTGCATATTTCATTTGTTAGCCTTATTATATTCTTTTGATTTTATCATGTCAGCATTTTTATCAGCTGTTTTGAGTTAAGATTTAATCAGTTGCTTGTCAATTTGTCTGGTTTCTTAATGAGATCTTTGGCGTCCTTAGACCTAATTATTGTTATTATTATCTAATAGTTACAGATGCTCTTTAATAGACATAATTAATAGATCTTAACAGTGAATGTGCATTTTTATACACGAATGAATTACTTGAATCTATGATGATGAAATAATGATGCAGACGAACAAAATGACAATATTTACAATAAAAACAACGGCTCTGACTTTAAATTGATGTTCAGTAGTACTTTTGTGCTAGATTTGATTAGAAGTGTCTCTGCAATTTTTACATGGAGTGTCTGTAATGATATTTTAAGGTTTTGTTCTGTTGGCATTTGTCCTATGTAATGATATTTCTGATGGTGGTCTGCCTTTTAGATGCTCTTTTATGCGTGTGTACAGATGTCTTCGAGTCTCTCTGATGTAACATTCTTGGTAATGTTCACAGTCATATTGATAAATAAGGGAAGAGCGTTCGTTAAATGGGACATTACCCTTGTATTAGCAAATGTTCTGTGTTTTATAAATCGTGTAGGCAATTTTTATTTTCGATTCTTTCAATACTCTATTTATGTTTCGAAGTTTCTTTTTCTTTCTCTGTACGATTCTTCAACATAGGGTAAATTCCAGAAAACATTCACTTTCTCTTCATCTGAATTTTCATTTGCTTTTACCTTTTCGCATTCTTTGAATATCTTTTGTATGTAATTTCGATGCAACCATTTTTCTCAAATATACGCTGAACAAACTGTTTGTTTTCATCACGTTTTCGGGACTCAGTTGTTAATTTTTGGGAGCGGAGATAGAAGGCCTTGATAGCATTGCGTTTGTAAGTTTCAGGGATACTAGCTATGTTGGGAGTATGTACGAAAGAATTAGTTTCCTTCACTATTTAGCAAGTTTGCAGCTCATTGTCTTCGTTTACGTAGACATGTTGAGAAAGTTCAGCTGACCATCTTGAGGATGTTCCATAGTAAATTGAATTCGATCATTTATGCGGTTCATTTGTTTGAGAAACTCTTCAGCATTACTGACGCCATTGAAAATGGCGAAAACGTCATCGACATATCTCAAATATAATTTTGGAATAGATAATTGATTTTCAATTTTATTGAGACAAAATTTTGTCATTGAAGGAGCTAAACAAGATCCCATACTAAATGCAATTGACTTGACAAAAATTTTTCCCATCAAAATTTCGAAGCATAAATAGAGTATTGAAAGAATCGAAAATAAAAATTGCCTACACGATTTATAAAACACAGAACATTTGCTAATACAAGGGTAATGTCCCATTTAACGAACGCTCTTCCCTTATTTATCAATATGACTGTGAACATTACCAAGAATGTTACATCAGAGAGACTCGAAGACATCTGTACACACGCATAAAAGAGCATCTAAAAGGCAGACCACCATCAGAAATATCATTACATAGGACAAATGCCAACAGAACAAAACCTTAAAATATCATTACAGACACTCAATGTAAAAATTGCAGAGGGTACAAAGAGGGCAGCAATTTAAAGTCAGAGCCGTTGTTTTTATTGTAAATATTGTCATTTTGTTCGTCTGCATCATTATTTCATCATCATAGATTCAAGTAATTCATTCGTGTATAAAAATGCACATTCACTGTTTTTTTGTTGTTACTGATGATGGCACATGTATGAAGTACTGAAATCGGTTTGAAATGCAATGATTAAAGGTACCTCAATATCGTATATTTTCGACGAATAATGAAAAAATGTTTTTAGGTAAGATTTAACATAAGATTTTGATTTCTTTGTTTTAATGTAAGTTATAGATAAAGTCTCTATTATAGAGCATTCAAATTGTTCTACAACACTTTAACTATTGTCTACATCCGTGTAGATTCGCTGAATAATGTTAGCAAGAAAGAACAATACCCAATCACAGTCAACCTCCTTATTTCCCCTTCTCTCATTGGCTCCTCAGATTTCTCTTCAACGCTTATTAAATACAAAATTCGTGTGTATTTTGTGATTAACATTAACTTGTCAAATTATCCTTCGCCATGGCAGAGGAGGGATCAGAAAGCGAAAATTACCCAAATATGGCCATTGTAGTAATTGTCGGTATCATTTTGGCTATCCTGACTCTATGGACAATAATAGGCAATTCACTCGTTTTTGTTGCTATGTTTCGTTTCTCTTATCTCCGTCGCTCATCGAACTATCTTATCACAAACTTGGCCGCAAGTGACTTTTTGTTAGCAGTGACGGTTCTTCCGATGTCTATAGTCAACGATTTACTTGGACACTGGGTCATGGGACGCATTGCTTGCAATATTTGGTTGTCCATTGATGTTCTCTACTGTACAGCGTCGATTTGGAGCCTGGTGGCCATAGCATTTGACCGTTATTGTGCCACTGCATATCCACTTTGGTACCGAGATCATTGCAGAATTAATGGTAAATGTTTTCTACATTACATTATGATCGTGTGGTTGTTATCAGGATTGATTTGCGCGCCACCACTGCTTAGTAAGAAGGGTTGGATATCGTCAGCTTCCTTAGAAGATCCGGATTCTGTTTTATCTCCATGTAACTTCAGTTGCAGCGAAAATCGCACTACTATTGTGACTGCAGATGAAAATCGTCCTTTTAATGATCCCTTCTTCGTCAGAAACAATTTGACCGGACGTTATCAATGTGTACTGTTTAGCGATAGACATTATGTGGTGTATTCTGCGATGGGCTCCTTCATTGTCCCTTTGTTTGTCCTACTGGTGCTGTATACGAAGATTTTCATCATCCTTAAGAGACGTGTAACTCGATTCAGGTCCGTTCTTGACCATACCGGGTCAGATCGTACCTCCTTTCAGCGTGGTCGTTCAGGTACCCGAAGTAGCGAAACAATGGAGCTGACCAGTAATGTGATGAAAATGTCCCCTTCAAAATCCAGTATTAATATCGACTATGACGTGGTAGTCTCTAGTGGACCAGAAATCTCGGTGTCAAGTAACACTCGGATAACGATGGAAAGTTCTTCAAGTGAAAAGCCGGAACCTTGTAGCATTGAAAGTCAAAAGAACAGTAGCAAATTACTACACCCGAATTACAATTATCTGCAACCTGTCATGCCTTCACAATGTGAGCTACAGTCTTGTAGTAATGTACCAAAGACTGCCCAGGGATCAAAAGACATAGACTCGAGTGAATATCCGAGACTCAATACAGGTAGGCGATCGACTATTTTTCAGTCATTTGTCGCCAGTCTACGTCGACATCACCCCAGAATATCAGAAGCATCTTGCCTAGCCAGACTGGATCGTAGAGAACAGACAGCTACTAAGAGAATGGCTTTAATCATCATCTTTTTTGTATTATGTTGGATACCTTTCACCGTTATGTATCTGGTTCGTGCATTTTGTGATGGCGCTCAGTGTCGTGACCATAAACATCTACGCATTTTCATTATTTGGCTAGGCTATGCAAATAGTGGTTTGAATCCTGTTTTGTATACTCTGTGTAATGAAGATTTTCGCAAAGCCTTTAAACAAATATTGTGTCACTTTAAGTACATTCGAGGTGTACAAAAAAGATCATCATCTGATTTTTCCATTCGGTGGAAATGACTTCAAATACTTTTTCATTCATTCCATTGAGATAATTTGTCATATTCCAAGATCCTACAAATGTTCCATTACTTCTATGTAATTTGAATCGTGGATTCCCATTTTTTAAGAAATTATATTTTGTTCATCCATGTTTTCAATCGATCTCCTAACTCGAAGGAATGACGGGAAAACATGAAGGTAAATGGTATGGATTATTTAACTAAAGGTGTCACAGTTGTGGATGCAACACAAAAATAGCTGGGCTAGGTTTATGTTCATATATGATGTGCTGTGCATCATAATTATTGATAGCAAACTAGTCGATGCTGACGTGGTCAGACTTTTTAGGATCCTATGTTACTTTTACTCCATAAGTTTTTGTTATCGATTTCCAATGCTATGCTCGGCAATCGACTACACAACCAAAAAATCGTAAGCCTTGGTCTTAAGCCACTATGCTACAGAGTGGTGCTATGCCATCAGTGCTTGCTAACTATGCTTCATCAATGTATGGTAAATACAATGATGAAATACAACATTGGCTTCCAATGAAATATTTAAATATATTTAGGCTGTATCGAGATTAATAGGATGGCCGCGAACAGAAGACTACGTTTCATATCGGAGTAGGCAAAAACCAGTTCTGTCTTCTTCTAAAATTTATGGCTAAGAGATGACGTTAAAAACTATTTATTTACAGTATTTTTGTTAGTTAATTTACATTCATTTTCTCGTAGCTGAGATTGATTCTTATCTCATCGACTAATTAGTTGATTGTGGGTAAATCGACAAAGTTGTTTTGCCTGTGTTTCTCCAATTAATAAACAAAGTTTACACTCATTTGATTTGATCTCGTTTCCCAAGCGTAAGTGATGGTTAAATAATTAACAGACTAATCTAATAACTTAACCTAAATCCATATGGAGATTTCATCAGGCATACACAATTCATGGAGACGCAAGTGCATGGATTTTGGGCGATGGTGATTGTTAGTCCATGTAGAGTCCTAATTTCGTTATTTTCTCAACTGAAAATGCGACTACGAAAATTGGAAATAAAATCGCCATTAGCTTGTATTTCTATCATACCACATGATTTTCAAAAGAATAGATCTCGATTATAATGATCGCAATCGATTTTGGATCTTTTGAAATGTTATGAAAGTGGAGTGAATGTCGGAGAAGAGGTATTTTTAAGAGGTATTGATAAAGCATTGATTGTCAAGCTAATAAACATTGATCAGTTGTAGATTTTTCAATGAACAGAAGGAACGCACAGAATTCAGTGACATCCTAATTTCAAAAATTAGCTACTCAGTTTGAAAGTGAGTCTGTCTACGTATTATTTCTGACACAAATTGTAATTTCAAGCGATGTGGGTTGAACTCTACAAGAGTTACAGGACTGAAGCACATGCTGAGGTAGACCGATCATACGTCAGGAAGGTTGAGATGGAAAAGAGGGTCAGCTGCTTGGGCACCATTGATCCTCATGTCTTTGTCTAACAGTGTGCCTGGTCATCCAGCACCCTTGCCAGCAACATCGATCTCCGTTGCTACCTTGACCCACTCGATTTCATGCTTTCTCCGGACATGACCAAACCATCTAGCTTCTGTCTGCTAGTGGAATCTGAGACGCTTTCTAAACCAGATCTATTTCTTGTCTGACCATCTCATTCGACTTTCGCTTTTATGTGCACACTCCCTGCATTAATTTCATTATGCGCATCTTTGCTGGTAGTGGCATCTTGTCATGAGCAGTGAGGAGGACTTTTTATCATCAATAGTGATTTTTATCGTTAAGAATGATTTTTCTGAAGAATATTAACTCACTTGCAGCAAAACCTACGTCTTTTCCTAATATGATAACTTTTATGGTAAAGATAAATGAAAATCGGATTAATTCTAATACATATTATTCTTCTCGTCAGATAGAGACACTCTTTGAATAATTAATTCAATCATTATTACAGTTCACAACATCTTTGTTTTTCTCAGATTTGAAATTGCACTTCAAATATTTCACAATTATCATTTATATCACAGCTGAACTTCCACAAAACTACTCATGATGTGCTACCAATATAGAAAAGATTTATCTCTCCTGTAAATTCCTGATTTGATATTTGATTGAAGTGAATAAAAGATTTAATATTGATAATCACATGCTACGAGTATATTGTCAATGGCACATGCACGATCGTCTAGGCCAATCTAAATATGGGAAGATCATGAACACATAGAAATAAAATAATGAACATGACAAGAGTGATAAGATTGAATAATTGTTGCGAGATTTTGTGGTAATTTTTAAAACATGTAATAAGATCTTCAGATTAACATAATTCCTTGAATAATTCAGTGAACGGCGGTCCCATCGTCACACGTTCTTCGTAGGCTTCATTTCAAAGGAACTTGATACAAAAGGTAAACTTCTGTTTTCGTTCCATTGTACAATAGTAGTATTGCCATCTAATTTTGAATCTACTGTTCCGCGAGCCGATTTCTCAATTTCTTTCTTACTTTATGGGCAGTCTCAAAGTCGATTCGACCTAATCGCTTCGGTTATCCTAATACTTCGGTCTCTCATGTTGTTGAGCAACTCCAGACAAGAAAATTTACTATCGACAATAATGATGAACCAATATGCGAATAACACTTTTCGACCCACTGGACCATATCTCCAGAGTGACCACGACCAAATGTTTTAGGGAGCACCAACCACTGGCTCGACATGGCATAAACAGGTGTTTGAAGATGCTAAACATGTTAGTGTTCATGTACAGCCATAACATTTTATCATAACTTCATGGATAAGCTTGAAGTAAGGGGAAAGATTATTGATTTTTTGTGAATTTGTGAAAATCAGAATAAATGAAGTCATTCATCTATCCATTGTCAATAAAATGAAGGTGTTTCAATATCAATGAACAAAACATGATCATAAACATTTATTTAAGATTACCAATTGATGATGTTGACCACGTCGGCATTGTTTCCATTATATCGATCATATCAACACTCAGTGGCTCAAGCAGTTATGTAGGTAGGAAGAATATCTACATGTCTTTCTTGGAGTGGAAAATCATTTTTGAAAACTAATTCTAGTATGATGCTTGCCTCCTCGTGTCAAAGATATATCAAAACCAAGATTGTAATGACTTTCACTCAGATGATATACCAAATTAAGGGTCACGTTGCAAATGCGTCGGGTAGCAATTAAACGTTGAAAGTTGCTGAGTTACAGTAACCTGATTTGAAATAGGTTATGGAGTCTAGTAATCTCTTTTTATAAAATGCATTCTAATTAAGTACAAATGCGGCATTCGTCATTTGAAAACTCTTCAGAATGCGTTCGGTCAAAGTATGATCAAAAATATTTTTTACAGTAACATTTGAAACAGGAAATATTCTAAGAAACTGTAACATAAATACTTCAAAGAAAAGAAATGATAAATACAAGTTACTTGGGAAAACATTGAATAATCTTGAACAAACAATGGAACCAATCACCATCCAAAGGAAACAAGCTGTAGCTCAATCATAAATATCTGAATAGCGAAGTCATAGATTTCTTAATAGTTATTTATGATGATATAAATAATAAATTTAAATAATCATAATATAAACAAAAATCATAACATAAATTTATGATTTTTGTTCCATAAAATTTCCATTAACAAGCTGGGATATTAAGTACATTCTCTGTGATATATTTTTCGTATCGTATACTGCAAGGCAATGAAGTGTATTTGCCCATAAAGCATGATCTTTTCGCTGTTGCACTTTGGCCAATGACTTAATGAAACACAGTCTACCTTTTATTCTTTGGTCGATCTTGATGCCCTTTCTTAATAGGATATATTGTTGAAGGAAAATGCTTTCTTTATTGAGAATCGTAAAAATAGCACATGAATCAGATTTTTTGTTTTTATGTTAGGCCTATATAAAAAATGATAAAATATGGTAGCAAATTACCTCCTCCTGTAACTAAGCATATTGTCAGAACTGTAATATTCCTCATTAGCACCATTCCTCATCAGTAGAGGATAGAAAATCATCAAATGATAATCGAATGACAATTGTCAGATTCAAATATTGCAATTTTGCATGCGTTAATGAGAAACCTTCATCCTTTTCAGAAAGTGTTGTTATCCTATATAGGCAAATTTTTATGTCATGCAAATGAGTTTCTATTTGGCTAATATGCTAATACTAATTTGCTGGTTTGCAAGTGAAGTTCTCTCAAAGACTCGAATTTACTTTAAAGTCATCCAATAGTCCATTTTTAGACACACGAGTAGATTTAGTTAATTATGTACCGGGTATCATTATTATTTACTATCGATAGAAAAGTTCCTTCATTTCGACTCATTTAATTTGACCAAATTGTACAATTTCAAAGACTCTCGTCTTCATCTTCAGTGGATTATATAGTAGAACGGAACAAATCAAGACAATATAAGAATTTAGGTCTATAATTCACAAGTTTAAAACCAATGGGAAAGAGCTGGTATTATTGTTTAGTAAGATATCTGTGTCATAAGCAGCTATGAAAACTGATTCTGCAATGGGAGTTTTGTTCGTACGGACGGTTCAAAGTTCACATGATTGTGTAACGTTATTTCAGATGGTATAGGGCGACCTGACAAGTGCTCTCGAATACGCGTTTGTAGATGTCTAGTTGTCTCGCCGATGTAGCACTTGTCACAGTGTTCACAAGCAAATTTGTAGACTATGTTCGAGGCGAGACAACTAAAAACTCTATCTTTGCGATGAATAAAATGAGCAGTTTTCATGGTCTTGAAAACAGGAATGATTTTACCATTAATCAGAGATATATTGAAACAATGAATACGCCTACGAAGTTCAATTTCCAATTCTTGAATGAATGGCAATTTCCAGTAAATGATCTTTTCTTCATGCTCATTAGCAACGCTTGTGCCAGACTGATCACATATATCATTAACAGTACTGCGAATAATGTTTCTGCTTTCAACCTTAAGTTTAACATCGAGGATGTAGTGGATGTTGTAACCATTACTGAGAAACAGGTTGACAATGAAATCATTGCAGGTCTTCAACAAGCTGTCATTGCTACAGATCCGTTTTGCCCTGTAGAAGAGACTAT
Organism: Prostheceraeus crozeri; assembly: GCA_907163375.1. NCBI lineage: Eukaryota > Metazoa > Platyhelminthes > Polycladida > Euryleptidae > Prostheceraeus > Prostheceraeus crozeri. Next base: position 589,835 of record CAJQUW010008964.1, on the reverse strand, counting down.
TCATAGCTGCCTGTTTATATTTCTTCGGCGCATTATTATTTAATTGTCATTTAATGTCATTATTATTTAATTGTATTCAAGATATTTATCCTCCGAAACTGCGAGCATCTTAAGTGATGTATTCTCCGGTCCAATAGCAAGTGTTATTAGCTTTGTGTATAAATAAAGTCAACTTCTAGAACTTTATATTTTGATGATCAGATTTAAATCTCAATATAAAGATTAGCGACGAATACCCAGGAAAGGATGGAAAACTACAATGTTGAAATGTTATTTATCAAAAGTCGGAGATGCGAATGACAATAACATTTCATCCGTGTTCCAAGAACATTTTAAGCTAAAATTCTTCATCAGGTTAGGTATCATAAGCACTCTGTATCCGGAGGAAATCCCGGATATAACTATAACAATCCCTTATTTTCAACAAGTTCAAGCACTTGATGATCACCGTTCACCGGGGATCTTGCCAAATGTTTCTCTCACTAGTGCAGTGCACTCCGGATATGAGGGACGGTTTGGGAGCGAGATTCTCTCCATCGGAAATTCCTAATTACTAGGTGAGCTGATTTTTTTTGCTACGTTGCACTACCTCAGTGCATAAGGACAATAAGTGGCAAGAATATAAATACGATTTTGGTTGAAACATAGTTCAGATGCAGTTTTCTATAGCTAAATGTTTGAAAATACAACAAATTCCGCCTCTTAAGCGGAGTGACTTCTGAAAACTCTCCCTCTTAATCGCAGAGTTTCCTTTCACATGTGTTGAAAATGTTTCTTTATTTTTCTCCCTCTTTGCTTAAGCGGAATTCCCGCTCATCCGGAGTGCACTGTGCAAGAAATTCGCTGATCATTAACCCTTTTCAATTTACAAAATGACTGTTGATATAGCGGACTTTTTCGACATCCGAGATTTCAGACTAAACGTTTTCAAAGTAGTTTTGATTTTTAAGGCATTGCGACGGAAGCATGTTGTAAAAGAAGAGATAATGCAGGTAGAATTGTGATAAGACCAGCAGGCCTGAAAATTCATTTCCTTTTATACTTGTGAAGATTTGAAAGTCAGGAAATCTAAGCATTATTATTTGGGAATGCTGTGATGTAAATGACATCGTGTTGAGGCTTCAGACAATACACAGATTCCAGTTTGGTAAAAAATTATGCAGAAAATCAACCCTCATCGTGATTTAGAAATAATGCGAGAAAATAATGTAATCATATAAGTGTAAATCATAGCACTCGAATATTTTCTCGTGTTACACTTTGTAATTAGGCAGTCTCAAAACTATAATTGTCTAACAGATAGCTAAATTGAGAAAGATCCATTGATAGTGTTGACTTCGCTTTCCTGTTATCCATGCTCTTATGACTTGAAATATATCAAATTGATTAAACTTCTAAATTGAATGTAATCCTTGCCTATCGTTTGGTTATTTGATACCGAAAGTTTTATAATGAAGTCAATTATTGACTTATGACGAAAATCGATATCCAATTCATCAAGTTTACATATTCAAAAACTAAATAAGAAAAATAAATGAATAAGTAATAAATAAAAAATAATATTAATTAATAATTAATGAATAATTAATAATCAATTAATATGTACATCGTATACAACTGATGAGTGGGGCGGGTGTGCTGGTTTGATTTGAAATCTCATCTAATTTACAAGTCTGAAAACAGGTTGTAGATTGTTGTATTTTACTAATTTCTGATGGTATTTTGCAGCGTGCATCTCTCTGAGAAATTGTCATTTATTTCTGTATGACGCAATTCGATTTTTATTGCATTGTAGAAGGCCATCTTTTCGATTTTATTTGAAATTATGACACTGCTCAATCATAAACGTTTCGCTTCAGAGGTACTTGATCTCCGTACGTGAATAATTCGCATGCTTTCTGTATAGCCATCTCAAGGGAGTGATATTACTTCTGCAGCTACCAGGACGTGACAGGTGTTTCCTGAGCAAATCTCATCAGATTGAAAGTCGGAAATTGGTAGAATGATCCTTATAGCAGTGCACGACCTGCGTTGCACCACCTAGTGTCCCAATTAGTGAATAGTTCACTTCATGCTGCTGATGGACAGTGTTTCAGTATCTTGGTCTGGCATAATCTCAATCATAAATCATCCGTCATTCTTTTTTCCGTTGTAGGAATTTTTGGTCGAGATTTCAAGCGGATGAGATCGTTTTCTTTTAATTATCATTCCCATTAGCAAATGCGATGCATTCATAGGAGGGACATGAAATGACAAACTGATGACAATGCCTTTTGTATAGAATTGATAGATTATTTGCCAAAAGTTTATGGAAGTTTGGGAATTCTTTGCCAACATTAATATGAAAATATTTCCTCCTTTTCGCCATTTTTGAAAATAGAATTTAGCACTTCACTTTTAAAACCGAAAAAGAGCAATATGTCAAAATATACTTGAAGCCTTGATCTTTATCAAGGGTTACACCATATGCGAAGGATCACGGATACATAACAGGCAGACGATGAATTTTTCTCACTGTTGGTCGTGTCTTCTGTTCAATGATGACTAAAATCTACTTCCGAAATTCTGGTTCTAATGGTTTTAAAGGTCAATTATCACCTTATAGAAATCTTTGATACCCATAGCAGAGTAACAGCCTGTCATGTATCCGTGACCTTCTGCATATGGTGTAACCCTTGTTGAGGTCTTGCATCTAGACATATTGTTCTAATTTCGATAGTGCAAGAATTATATTTTACATTACCGGATATGTTTTTATCATTCTTTTTTGCAGGAGATGCAGATAATGAGGCAGCTTTCTGCAAACATTTTGTTGATCAACTGCAAACGTATGGTCAACTTGTCGCCGTTAGTCTTGTGGAGACTGCCGGACAATCTGAAAGTCCCATTGCGGATGCTTATCTGCGGCGTATTATGCATTTCAACAGTCCTGCTATCAAATTTGTCACTTTTGACTTCCATGAGTATTGGTAAGTTGAAACTTCATTTGCACATATGACATAGAAAAGGCTTCAAAATATATTTAGATATTTAGTTTAGAAGATTTGGACGCAGCCAGATCAAGGCCGCTGGTCGGCTTCCAGCTGTTGTACAAGTACAACTTCTTCAAACTAACTTTCACAAAGTTGACACACGCTCATCTGCTATGGAAGTCGTCCTCGATATCACATTTTCGGATGAACACTGGAGACGATTTTTGAAGGGGTCCAGCTATGGATAAATAGTCGGGTTACCTTACCCGTCAAAAGAGGTTGCATCAGGGAGGGCATCTGGCGTAAAACTCGCTACAATTATGTATTATGAGACTTCAAAGTGAATCGATTGCTTTTGTGAATTTGAAAATTCCATTTCTCATATTGACCGAGAGTACACAAGTTTGTCATCAAGTACGATAATTGTAGCGATCCTGTCGAAGCTTCCCAATTATTTATTCTCTTTCGTCCATGTCATCATTCCATGAAAATAAGTTCTGGAGCAAATTTTTATAGCGGGATGACCTTCCTGACGTATTCCTGTCTGTGAGGGAGCCATAACCTTATGAACCATGGCAGTGGGGGTACACAACCATAAAAGGCTGCAAAAGGTGGATGCTGAAGCTTTGATGGTAGTTACTCCATCAGGGTTCCACTATCTTCCCAGACTCTTGGGTTAGCCAGGTTGATCAACCGCCGCCCAGCGCTCGCCGTTGACAGGACATTAGCGCCGGTGACCAAGCGTATGACAAAGGGTGCGTGATGGGATCGAGAAGGAGGTGAGGAATTCCAACCCTTTCCATTGGAGGCTACTGAGGCATGGAAAATGAAGATGAGCGGAACAGCACCAAGACCTGGGAAGAAACATTGTCCGCAGACGGTCGGCAATTGGGCCTCAAAGAAGCCAACGCCCTCGATCGATGAAGAATCATCGTCCAATCCAACGGAGGTGGAGAAAGGACCTTAAATGGATAAAGTAAAGTTAAGTGAGCAAGTCGCTTGACTGAACTGTATTCAAACAAATTCTTGTTTTCTGAACGAATCTCATTATAACTGATATCAATTGCAGCACTTCCATTCATGGATATTCGCAGCTGTGATATATTTCGTAATTAGATTTCATTCGATTGGTTCTCTGGAAACATGGGAAGCTAGTAATCGAAACAAGAGGCATTTGTGAAAGTGATATGTTGAAATTTATTTTAAAATTTGTTTCGCATTATCCAGCCAAACCAAGCACTATCAAGCAATATGAAAAGTATTGCGAAATAACGCTCTCTCGTAATAAAGGCAGACATAAAACCAGTCAACTCATCATTGATTGATTCATATTTACCCATGTGACGTCCCTCTTCTAGGCTATGATTTCCTTAATTTTGGGCGGTATTCTCACAATGGCGATACATGTATTCTACATTGTTATGTACAGTTAAAAGTAAGCTCTCCACTTAATTTAGCAAAATGAATAAATATTGAAAGCAATGTTCTAAAAGCCAAGCTGCTATAAGATGTAAAATTTCATCCGTGCAGAGAATTTTAAATTATGGAGTATTTCTATGAAAGACGTGATGCTTGACCAACTACCACAAGTAATATGAGCAATACTTTTGCAATTTTATACTCCATTTATGTCTGATGCCATAAACAATTAAATAAAACGAGCATTCCAATTCTCCACTAAACGGCAACACTCTACCAGAAATCCTACACTCTTCAAATGGTATTTAACAAGAATAATGAAAAGAAAAGCGGAAATGTAACTCAAACTTCTGCGGAACTCCAAACATTTATATTTTGGATTTTTCTGTCTGAATTTTCTCTCTTAGATGAGTTTCAAGTTTCTATGAAACGCATCGGATTTTTTGATTTGAATGTATGAAAATTATCAGTGATAAGATGACCGATCATTGGCAGCAAAATCTTTAATAACACTGGTATATCCACGTGCACATAATTTGATGCGGAATTTCATTTTGATTTCTCATTGTTATCTAATTATTATCCTTTCAGTCGAAAAATGCATTTCGAAAATGTCTCCCAATTATTGGAAGGATTAACGGAAACATTCAGGGATATGAAATACTTTTGGTGAGTGACGTTGCTAATTTAACATCTTTCATGAATGTCGTGGGTTTTCTGATGATGGATTCCAGTACCTTAATACATGTCAGCGATATAGTTATGCTTGAAGACATGACTAAGTTGTGATTTTCCTGTGATATATGGGCTTCTATGTTTTCTTCGATTCGATTCAGCTCAGAAAGATGGGTTTATATTAGATACAATATTAACTCAGTATAATCCACTTTTTCATGACATTTATACAATTTCAAAGCAATCCCATTTTTACATTGATTAATATTGATCAATTAACAGCTACAGGCATCAACTTCGATGCATTACTCACTAAATCCACGGGAGTAAGATGTGAGTACGATGCGAGTCATTGATGGACTCACCGAAACAAAGAGAAGACATTTAAGAGCTGAGCGGCCTTGGCTGGACTCAACAAACTACTTCAAACTCGAGATATATGGAGGACATTGTGCAGGTGACGCATTCTGCGACGGTGGAAAAGGAGTTTCAAGAAGAAGAAGAAGACGATACGAGAACTGTGATGCATCGCACTCAGATTAATAGCACCATGTATTCGTTGAATTATTGAATCAGAGGGATAGCAATACCGTAAGCAATACTTGTAATTAAATTCAGATCATTTACAGATGCACAATCAATTATTATGTTGTTTATCAGTCCTATTTTAACCTATAGAATATCAAATAATAGGTATTGTGAATGTAGAATCAAATGAATTAATATCCATAAGACATATGAACTTTCCATGATGGTTAAATTAATTAATTTAACTGCGGAATAGAGCTGAATTTGAATATAGTAGAAGCGGAATTAACGCTTAAGGGAGACGGAACCTCCTTAAGCTTGACCAGCAAAAAAATGAATTCAAAACATCCACTAAACTCTGAAGTAACGGAAACTGTAAATCATCTTTCAATTTCCGAGAGGACACTAAAAGAATAGAGACTACTTCCCATAGCAGTACTTGGTCACCTTTTATGTTTTTATATTTTTATGATAATAAAAATATACAGTCAACAGTCAACACTGGATCCCGCCAAAGAACGTATCGAATAGTCAGTTGCGTTTGGATGGAACCGATAAATGACTTTGCTTGAATGCTAATGTACGGAGGTTACAAAATTGCTCTGAGATGTCCAATTGTACCATCTCTGATCGACTTGATCAGAACAATTTCTTACAATTTTGCTCAATGGCAGACGGAAATCTACGAGCAGGAATCTGCGTCCGCAAACAAAATGCTTCAAAATTATGCAATAAATGTTATACTAGATCACCTTTTATGTTTTTATATTATTTTGATAATTTGACGTTTCGATCATTTGCCATGACAATCTTCCTGAATCCGATCAATCAGCTTGAATTTGTGCATGTATTCATGTCTGATAAAATGCACACTACAGACAGGACAAAGATAGTAACATGGGAATCTTTTCAGCCAGACAGTTTTTGTGCTCTATCTTTTTTTGAATCAATTAAATCTCTCTCTAGATTTTTTATTTTCCCAAAGTAAGGTTTTAAGTTTTCCTACTAGGAAAATGAGACCAGGAGCCCTTTCTTTGTAGGAATAAAATGGCAAGATTTCAGTTTCCGATCGGAAAATTCAATCAAGAGAAATTGAATATCGCAACACCGATGTTATGAGATACATTTTCCTAAGGTCTTCGTTTTCGGCTGTAAAATGAAATACAGAGAGAGAGAGCTAGAACTGCAACACCGGACATTCCTTTAAGCTTCCTTTTGTGCAGCACCCTCTATTTCATCATTGCATTTCCGTATCACGCAGTCAGAAACAATGCAGATCAGTAGATAGAAGCGGTATCCTACAGTCTTTACTCCGGCTGCTTTTATATGTGTGTATGTGTTACCGCTGCAATTCCGGCAATTCCGGTTTTGCTAGTCAAACATGCCCAGCAGCACATTCGTAATATGACTTAATCTTAGATATCTGACTCTGGATGGCATTTTCGAAAGACATTAAGCGTAAAGGTCTTGTTATCGGTTAAACTTTCGAATGAGGCAATGAAAAGCTCTTAAAAGTTCATATAATTCCTCCGCACGATTACTTCATGTGTTCATGACATCAGACGAAGGCACCACACATTTTCTGCGCAACAAAACAGTTGACATCCTGTTTCGTCAAGATTCTAATTAAAAATGCTGTTGTGCTTAATGGTAGGCAGATAATGTTCCAGCATGTATGTACGTTGCTAAGCTAGTCATTTCTAATACTACCTATCGTCGACTTCGACATTATCGGAGAAAATGCGTCTTTCCAGAAACATGGCTTTTCTGGTTCTTCCCTATCCGCTATTTCTATTATTACCAGACTTGTGTTGTAATTGTAATCACATGATCGAATAATTGTATTATTAAACATGTTTCAATGCTCAAAACGTGCCATCACCAGTGAAGCAACAGTGATACATGCGTGAAGATACAGCCGAGAGTTCATTCATAAAGAGCGCGAGCAATAATAACAATAGCAAAGAAAAACAACTAAAGTAACAGCAATTGATCAGTCTGCGTCGCAGTATTTATGAGCTTCATATTTTGGTTCTTGTAAGATTTTATCAGTAAAGCTTCTCCAATACGAGTACAGTGATATAATGGAGAACGACTTCTCACTTGGGAAATGGACATGTAGTGAGATTTCAGAGGCTGGTCTGCCGTTGATATGCTCTTTGATGCTTGTGTATAAGTGGCGACGACTTTCCCCGATATAGCACTCTTGACAGTGCTCACAACTGTATTCGTATATTAAGGAGGAATGCTCGTTAAACGGAATAGGATCTTTATAGCGACACAAGTGTTGGGATTTGTAAGTATTATAAACCATCTTTAAGCGACTATCTTTCAAAATGACATTTATCCTGTGCACCTTCATAGCAACATCTTCATGACTTTCTGGAAGATATGCTAGTTTCCATACATATTTGAAACATGTTTGTCAATAGAATTATTTGATCATGCACTCTCTACGGCAATCTTCTTTATTCTCAATTAATTGTAATCAATTACTTTTTCTGATGAGCAATTTGTAATTGCAATCAATTACATTTTTACTCATGTAAATGAGATGTAATTGCAATTACTTTACGGTAATCTATGTTCATCAGCACGCATTTTCAATTGCCTTACTTTTCTTGTCGATAATGCATTAAACTACATAGATGTGCATTGTGCACCGGGTGTACAACTACCAGAAATTTGTCGAAGAAATACATTGCGCAACTGATTGTCAAAATCCAAATTAAGTGCCGGTGTTGTGATATTCTTTCCCCCTCTAACTGCTGATCGGAAAATGTAAACCAGAAAACTAGTACTATTAATTTCCCCTCGGAAAATAAGAGGCGCATAAATTCTTCAAGAAGCCACAGTTTAAATTTTTAAATCAATTTAAACCTTTGACGGAGATGGTTTTCGATCGTAGTCTTCTAGAAGCCACAAGTCTCGATATCACAGCACTGCATCTTCAGTTTGAAGTCGAGATGTGAGGTGAAAGCACTTAGGGGGGGGGGGGGAAGCAAGTGTCAATTTTGTACCAGCGCTACAAGCGTAGTCTGTATTCCGGGGAGCAGCAGTGATTGTCCTTTGCATATCTGCCAAGAAAAAGAAACATTGGGAAAACGAATAATGCAATGTCGGCAATTATCTATAGTAATTGCAAAGTAATTGAAATGTAATTGAAGAAAAACGGAGTAATTTGTAAATGTAATCGGGAATATTCCTTGGCTAGTCATTATATTTTTAGAGATTGGAAAGAGCCAAGTAAATTTGTAGAATTTATCAATAATAGCTAATTACTGCAATATATTTCTGCTACTATCCGTAGCTATCATCAGGCAGCAAGTGAATGATTTACAGAATAAAATCTGAAATTCACATCAAGAGATATATAAAAAAGATATACAAGATCCAATAGCATTTATAGTAAATGACCTGACGAAGAAAAAATATTTCTTACTTTTTAAGAAAGAAATATCCTGTTTCTTCCCTTTTTTCTTCCTGTCAGGTCATTGAATATGAATGCTACTGGTACTATGTAACAGAAAGCAGAAATATAACAGAAAGCGGAGTAGCAGAAATATATTGCACTAATTATCAATTATTGATAAATTCTACCAATTTACTTGGCTCTTTCCAATCTCTAAAAATAAAGTTTTGTAATCAATTACATTTCATGAGTAATTAACACAAGTCTGATTATTTCCACTGCATAATTAGAGAGTCAGCTGAAACAGTCTAATTCTGTGATTACCAATATTGATTGCTATTCATGTGGGAACGAAGCACTTTCAGCTTTTGAACCGGTTGATTACATATTCATGGAAGCAACGGTATTGCCATGAAAAAATTGTGTATTTTCAGTTCAAGAGAATCGTTTGATTTGTGGGATATTATGTAATAGCCATGAGCAGCTATATAATTCGCAAACTTTTTAATTAACGGATAAAAAATAATAATAATTAAAAGATAATTCACAGAGAATTATACATGACCGAATGCGTAGTAATGGCTACAATCGTCGCGACTTCAAACGCCAACAGGAAAAGCGCTGAGAAATCATAAACTGTTAAAATGATCACTAAGTATATCAATAATAGTTGCAATAAAAACTAAATTCCCTTGTTAAAAAATTTAATCTGCCAGTATTCCTAATAAGCAAACCAATTAAAAAATTAAATCAGAAACTAAATAGCAATAATAGACCTCGTAAGCACACTAATTGTGAGATCTGCGTGCTATGCTTGTGATGAACGTTTTGTCGTCTATCAATTTACTTACAAACTTTGTAATAAGACCTACATAGGTCAAACCAGAGACCTTTCTACGTTAGTTATAAAGAACATGCTAGTAGACTCAGGTTATCCAATAACATTAGTGCACTTTCCGACCATGCTAATAGTAGTCATAGCAACAATATGTCCATTTCAGACTTTGACCTCCACATTCTTGAAAAACGTACATCACCAATAGAAGCTATGTACATACGTGATAGGAATCCAGATCTAAACCGTAGACACTAGCTGGTTCGTTGAGAGATGCTCTCGTCTAAGTGACTAGAAACAGACAGTATTAAAGCACGTTCACTGATTTGTTCGGCGCACTCTGCACGTTTTTACCGGACACTGAGGCTGCGACTGCGTCGCGAAACGTCTGTCTCCTGTATATACTTTTACCATTAAACTTTTGCGGATAAACCACAGGGAGTGCATTTTTTCATTTTTCTTTCAACCTATGATGTAAATCAAATGTTGTCTATCAATTTGTCAAAAGTTAGCTACGCATTTTCTAGTAATGCTAGGTTGCATTTTCCATGTAGACTAATGAATTGGTTTGTTTCAATTTAAGACTTGCCGCATAGCAGTGATGTATTCAATGCACTAATCTATTTTTGCACGATAATGAATTAAAATGACAAACGATAATGATTTTCAAAGTCCGTCTTCATAAATAAGCGCCTCATTTCATGACGTGTGATATCAATTATTCAGTGTTAATGACTGTATGATATCAAAGACTATTCTGCATGAGATATCGCAAAAATTGTGAAACTGATGAAATGAGTGAATGGCTGTATAATTAAAATTCGGTTGTAGAATACGCTGTGTAAATGTCTTTCTTCAAGTCTGTCAACTTCTCAGACAGTATGGACAAAAATGAGATGTCGTCTTGTTGACGAAGTCAGGAAGTTACAATCTCAGACAATCTACAAAGAGACAACTTCCATAAACACCGGAATTCTTCCATTATTGACTCTTTGAGGAGACGTTGACGATGTTCGACTAATGAGACGGTAGCAGGAAAAGTCTGAAGGCAAGATTTCTATCGATTTACAACAATTAATGCACTCACTTAAACGATTATGATGATTGTGAACCTGACGCAAGACAAGTACATCGTCTTAAATTTTGTGTATAAATCCGGTTAATCTGCCAATCTTATCTTTTGATACACGTCAAAATAATTGGCTGAATTAATTTTGATTATTACTGAGAGACAATAATTAATGTGAAAACTCAGTGAGTTTGTAACTCATCGTCTGGCATATTTCAGAATAAATTCATTCACCTTCTCTGGTGCGAAGTTAGTTTTGTATAACCATGCAAAATAACGTCATGTCATAACCAAATGAAAATGTGTTCTCCGTGGCACAGTGGCTAAGTGGTTGGCCTAGCGATCTTTGGTCCAGAGGTCGAGCCCCGAAAGTGTCATCGGAAGGGCATCCGTGCTAAAAGTACTACAACGCTCCCGAAAAGTCTGACTATGTCAGCACCGTCCAAGCCCCCAGCATGGGCGAGTAATGACGTTAAAGCTTCATTAATAGCATCATGCAAACATGCACTAGCTCCATGGGGTGAACGTACTCACATGCTTGAGAAAACGAGTAGTGAAACTATTGGAAAATGAATGCAAGATAATAATGAATTGCGGAAACAATTACATATATAAATCAGTGATAAGATGACCTCTAAAACTATCTTCACTTTGCGAACGACGCTTGTGTGCAGATTTGATATTTGTTTTTAAAGCTATTGCTCTAAGTGGTTATTATCACGTTGACCCAGATCTATTTTTCACCATATCTGAGTTTACACGAATTCGCTCGCAGAATCGGAAACTGTTGCAAGGTCGTGCTCGCCTTCTGTTGCGGCACAACTTTTTCACAGTACGTGTTATTTCGCATTGGAACTCATTACCACCGTCAGTAGTTAACGCAGCCTCGTTGAAAGAATTCAAGCGCCAAATTCGATGGATACTTTCTTCTTTCGTGACTGACTTTTGACTTTTCTTACTTTTATTCATGTTTCTATGTAATTTGTTGCCTTATCCAAATACAAATGAGAAAATTCTCATGATTTATCGGTGACTATTTGAGAGTAACTGACAAATTCTTAGGAAACATAAAATACATAAAGGGATGCTTCATTTAGCATAATATATCATTGCATCAGCCAAAGAAGAATTATTTGGTACAAAAATTGTCTGTAATTTAATACAATTGCATGCTGCAAACTGGCGCACGAACATGAGACGTTTGAGCAGGCTTGCCGTGGAAATGGATGCTTCTCCATGGATGGATATCGAATTTTCTGAAATATCCATGGAAATCGTGGAGCTGTTTGAATGAACATTTCCACGAATGCTGCAAATACTTCAAATGCATTTTTATGTAGATCATGTTCTCCCACAATGGATAATAATAATCACAATACCTAAACTGAACTCAATATGAAAATGTGTTTCGACTAATGTTCCCATCGAGCATTTGAAACAGCTTGAAGTGAAGTTGGAATCCTATTCGTTAATGGCAGGGCCTTGATCGCCATGCCGACCGTATAATTTATTATATTTTTCATGGAAGCAGATAGGTAGGAAAGTGCATTTGTAAAAAGGGCGAAACTCAATTTCTACGACTCAGAGCGAGACTCAATTGATCAACAAGTTTCTTTTCTTTCTATTTGAATGCAGCAAAAGTTATATAACAAACATGTTTCATCTCGAGCCCGAGAATTTTTTCGTGTCAATTTGTGTAGATTAGTGAGTCGTAAGAATATTATTTCTTTTTGTAACTTCAGTTGTAACATTTAAGAGCACTACAACTTCTGATATCCGTAAATTCTGACAATCTACTCCTTCATTTCTTTTATTGTCATTTTTAGGTTGACAGTAAAGGTCTGTCGTAGCATATTGAATATCTAAACCACAGAATTAGATTGTTTAACCGCATCACTTTGCTAGAAGTGCAAACTGATTCAAAACAATGGCACATGCAGGAACTTATTAAGTGGGCAAAAAGAAATTTTTAATACCTTGCAGAGATAGGAAAAATAGTGGTGCGTCGCTTGCGGATTGCTGTGAATTCTTTCAAAATGCTCCGATCGCCACGATTCCTTCAGAATTGAAGAATTCAGATCATTGCGCAAAAGTTTTCTCGATAATGTTCGGTCCTCCGATCATTATTAAAAAAGTTAGCAGGCGCACGAAAAAACGTTCACAAACTTCTCTGTAGAACTTGAAATCGACTGTGTCTCTTTGCTGTGTGATCCGGTTGATAGCAGTCACTGAAGCTTCGCACAATTTGGAGTGTCTGATGTTGAACTGGCTGCTTATTGTTCGATTGCTATGGTACTATGTCAGCAGATTGTGCCATTTTATTAACGTTACATGTCCCAATGTTTCCTTTCTAGTCAAACAGAAGAAGAGACGACCGGTCTAATTCTGTGATCTAAACAGAATGACAAGACCCTTGATTCCCCGACAGCACTTGCCTGACCCAGAAATTAACCGAAGTCCGTGGTGGAGACGAGCTCGCACCACCTTCACTAGGCCACACACCTACGTTTGATGAGAGCTCGTCTCCACAGCCGACTTCAGTTCGATTCCTGGGTCAGGCGAGTGCGATCGAGGAATCAAGGGTCGTTGTCATTCTCTTTAGATATTGTTTGGTTATTTCGATCATTTTTACAATGTAATCACTTTGATGTTGTTAGTATTTTATTATTACTACCTCTTTCATGCATTTGAAATTGCCAATTGTATTTCAAAATCTATAAAATCGCTTTTATCTTATAAAATATCAAATATTGTCATCAATTGAAACTTTTGTCTTTTCTCTCTAAGGACGTTTCATTCCAGTTGGTAAGTTTAAGAAATATTTCTATAAACATCCTCTGTACTAACGCTTGGCAGCGATTTGGAACTGTAGCCATTTCACACGAGGTTCGGTTAACCTGGTTCATTCACCACTTTCTTGTAAACATAATTCCCTGTATTATCAAATCTCAGTAAATGTAATCACAACGGATAATCATCACATTGATGAACAACTCACAGCTTCATTATTGCACATTTTCTCGTTTAAAGTCATCCCAAACCATCCTTCGTCCTTAATCGTTCAAATGTTGACTGTTCATGTTGAGTGGCTTGATGTTCATAGATTATTCTCCATCAAAAGTCAATTAAAGAAATTAGTGATCGTGAGAAACGTAATTGTATGACAGGCTTTTGTAAAGCTATGAAATTCTTCCTCTGAATGAATTTTTCACAGCTGCTTTCATCTTTGATATAATTTCGATTGACTAGGTGAAAAGATCAATTCTTTCCCATTCTCTAAATCGAAATAATTGAAAGAATAAGGCCTACCCACGTTCGATAATCAATATAGAAGAGACAATGTACAAGCAAGAACGAACCACCTTTGCATCTCACAGTCTGCAGTCGGCAGAAATCGTCGCACAGATGAAAAGTGTAATATCCTTCCAATTCTGGCAGTTCATACAGTTGTGTTTCAGATTGAGAATGACATTGGATCCAGATGGCAGGGAATGACACCGGACCGTTGGTTACGTAAGAAAATTGGCAACATGATTCTGTTGATTTAAAAAAGAAGTTTTGTGGTTATATTTGTTGAGATTTGATAAGCATTGTGATAATCAGGTCACTTAAATAAAGTTTGCAACGATTTCTTTCCTTGATGTAAAATCATTTTATTATAAATGTTCAAACCTGTGCACCGTTTTTAATATGGGACTGACCTCTACCCATGGTGACGGCTGAGCACTGCTTTACTCATCCATTTTCTCTAAATAAGAAGTCGGCTCTTTCCTAGCACTAACTTCAACTCCTGTGTTACCTCCAACGCATGAGCTTCTCGAGTTATTACATATAACATCGGATCTTAACTGCCATAATTGATGAACTTATTGAGAGTGTCAAAAGACGGATTCTGTCTGCTTCTGTCATCATTTACTGGAACTCCTCGTGTGGGTACTAACCGGCGTCCTAACAAGGTTTGCAGTCATCTGAAATTACTATCGGATTTTAAATCTACTCAATAATGCCCTTCATTGTTCTCTGTCATCAAGGTAGGTGTAGGCGTGCAGTACATCCATTTGTAAATTATTGCAAATATTAATATTGTATTAAATAAATAATTAATTAATAATAATTGATAATAAATAATTAATAGTGTATTATATAAAAATTGTATAAGATTGCATTTATTTATTACATGTGATTTCTGAGGGATCACGTGTGAGGGATCATGTGTCAATACTTTTATCGAAGATGAATGTCAAATGTAAGGTTGTCACTCGTGCGCAATACCTCATCAACTTGCCCGTAGGCTTCGGGTCAGCATCATTCCAAAATTTGGGAACATCTCTATTGCTGAATGAAATGCAGCTTCGTGATGTATGACTTATGATTGATGACTTTCGGCTTTCATCTCGTCAAATGTATGTTCTCATTTTCGAATTTGAGAGCTAGACACCGGATACTCATTCCATGATCAAGAAGCACAAAAAATCATCAAAGAGGAAGCGCTATGACAAGACAGATAAACTTATATCGCTGTGAGCACACGAGCTATTGTAGATTTACGTCTACCGAAATATTTTCGATAGATGAAATTAAGAGAAATGCGTCATATCTGGCGCACATTAATTGCAAAAGGGTAGTTATCAAAGTGTCTCTGATCACAATGCCGTGACGACTCTTTATCAACTCTGTCATGGAAGCTAAGGTGCACTTTCGATTGAAACGCCGAAGGATGATAATAATTTTCCGTCATTGATCGAATGTTGAATTGAAGAAATGGTATTGAACAAAGAAGATAATGATTGGGAGCGTACACATGTGGGTGTTCATGGTATATCTTCAATGCTATGAAAGATGTCTTAATTTACATCTTCTAGCGCAATTCGAACTTTGATCTTTATTTTAACTATTCGCATTCTTAATATGTGGTCTTACTCATCAAATATGATATTCTGCATAGGATACATTCCCAGCGGCACTATGCAACCTGACGGTGAGCGGTCAACAATTCCCAAGATGAATTAACTCATGCTCATAAAATTATTGTATCATACGGAATCTTAAGTAAAGGCAAGTTGGTATGTTCTCTAAAGCTATAGGAACTGATGAGTTATTGTGATATGATTATCTTGTCAAATGAAATGCTAGTGGTTGTATTTAGTCGAAGATAATGATCTACAATTTCGAAACTTATCGAAACTAAACACAACTAATTGCATTGCGAAGAAAGTCTATGCACTATCATCTTCTTTCTAGTGATCTGTCAGTTCTAAGGGAATGGCAAGAACATTTTAAATCCACATAACTGAAGGTGCATCCGGCTTAGATAACTCGATCTATCGATGTTGAGTAGAAATCGAAGCAAAATTTTTAATTTGCAAGTTTTGAGTTTTGGCATCAGAGTGTCCGGAATTGCTCTTTTTAGCACCGTGTATTTTCCGCCACCAAATATTCGAGATTACGCTACACGAAAATCAGACTTCTGTATAGTTTCGCTATTCATAGATTTTTAAACTAAATGAATAGCATAGTGCCGAATTCTGCAAAGTGCGACTCACGAATGATTAGTGTAAACATGTATTACGTCAACTGTGACCTCCTGTTACGAACGTCTCCGCATGCAAATGAGTTCTCAACTTTAGCACTGCTGAATATCGCATAGATATTTTTCGAATTCGGAAGCAATGTAGCAATAGCGGAACAAGAAATGCCATCGCTTGCGCATCAAACGTTTTTATCTGTTCTTGCCTTTGTGGTAGAAGACGATGCTAAGCGATTCATCTTATAAAGCACTTGGCAACGAATATGCACATATCTGCTACCAATAATGTTAAAATCAACACAGACCATTAAATTCGGTTTCTTACCTTATACATTATGCCGCAAGCATACAAGTTCAACCATAAACCATTTTCCACACTTCGTATTATGATCCTCTGTGTAGGAATTCTATTTACGGTTTATGGCATATGGCTTTCCTGTGAACCTCTAACCTCATCGCACTCATGCAACAAAATCAGTCGAGTGATTGGTAGGATATCCGAGAAGCTTACTAAAGAACAGTAGAATTCTGATGAAGAAAGTCGTGTAGGTTATTTGAAGTGCAAGCTACATCAGTTTGAAATGGGAAAACATACATGTAGGAACATGATGTTGCAGAGAACTAAAACTTTCGTATTTCTTAATTTCTAATATGACTATGGTGTGGGTCACATCAATTTGCCGCAAAATATTGTCACTAAATATCAACCCTAGCATTTGAATTTCGTCTATGGGTGGCTGGGAGCTTGCGACACACTTACACATATGATCGATGTGTTCAAAGCAGTGATGCATGTCACCAAATACTTGTACGTCCTCAGCATTCGACCAAAGAGCGACAGGTATTCCATGCGCCCATATATTCATTAAAATTTTCGATTTTTAGGCTGTCTTGAATAATAAGCTCATAACTGGTTTAACTTCAGTCAAACTTCTTAATGACTTAGTGGACAAAAATGGGAGTTCTGTCAGAACAGCCATGACTAACCGTCTGGACGTGAAACGTCACCATACTTTTACATCTTTAAATTTTATATGTATAAAAACATCGGCAGTTATTCACTCGGGAGTGTTTTTTGCTCATTTCTCCTTTTTAATATCGAAATATTTAGAAACACGTGTCTCCATATGGACACACCTAAATTTTAGGGAATGACATCAACTTTCTCAGTTCATTCTCATAATTCGTCTACTCACACTCATTAGTACTGGCTTTTCCTCACTTGCAACGGATACCGGACTGCAAGTGATCGAAGATCGAAGTCTCAAGCTTTGAAGTGCTAGGGTCAAGCTTAAGAGGTGGCCAGAGGACGAAATGTTCGCACTATGAAAAATCTGCAGCTTTCTTTTATGTAAAGGAATTAGTTGCCAGTGTTACATGCTATTGAGAGCTATTTTTGGCAAATCTGGAATATATAGATCTTGTAAAACGTGTCATTTGAATAGGAGTGCCCCTACATAACCAGCTCCTGGACTTTCGTGGTTCTTGGTGCCCTCACCAGCATTACCTGATAGTCCCAATCTAGATGAGCGCCCATTGCTGTATTCATTGAAAAACGAAAATGTCTATCTTGCTGTTTTTGCTTCTTTTTGTAATTTTCAATCTTGATCTCTGAATAATCCTGATGTACACTGTATATATAATATTATATCTTAGTAAAATAATATAAATCTTAATCTAGTCTTACAATCTAGTCATAGTTTTTCATTGGTTTTTCTGAAAGAATTATCTTTGTGGACAAGATATTGGACGTAAGAGAAAAATAGTTCTCCTGTGGCATTTTCTTCTATCAGTCTAGTGAGTAGTCTCTCATTCAATCTAGTGAGTAAAACTTCATTACATTATGGTTGCGATTTTTGTTACATGTTTTTCTATTTACTTTATGGTGCTCGTGTAATCATCAAACCAATCTTCCTTTGATTTACTATTTCCAGAAATAATGTAGCATCTTTAGTTACGTAATTTTTGCATGGTGGCATCAAAACTGTATGGATAAGTAGAATATAGACAATTCAAGCGATTTTGCTCCCACTGTTTTAGTGAAATTTTGTAGGTGCATTTATCACAATGACTATTTGGGGTTTTCGATCAATGTCTAATGCAAAATGGACTATTAACACAAATGTAAAAATGTTTTGTGATTTATTTATTTAAATGGTAGTGGTGTGGGATATATTTGGTGAACATTTCTGTCCGATTTGAGCTTCTGCAAATCAAAGAAGTACATGCGTAGTTGGCTTTAAGCAAAGGCAGTCCAATATTCTTTCGATAAGTGCTTGTTATCACAAGGGGAAATAGGACAAGATCTTATGATGGGTTGAGACGTTTAGACTGAGTCGAGATCCATTTTCATCATCTTCTGTTTCCTCAATAATATATAAATGAAGCTTGTATACCAGTGAACGGAATATTTCTAAAGAAATTGATAATGCATTCTGGAAGCGCTTGAGAAAGCCGAATTATCCGCATTTCGCTCTGTAAGCCTATGACCCACCGTTATACACGAAGAATCTACACACTCGGAGGATATGGAAAGTCATTCCATGAATATTTCAAATACAGAGTAATCAAACGGTCGCGGAATCCTGTTACGTCTCTGACTTTGGTAAGCAACTGCGTAATTCAAGCTTTTCGCCACCAAAAATGGCGTGCTTATAGAAGAATAACATTCGGCACGATGAAAGTTCAAAGAAATATGATTTCGCATGTTGAGATAAATTTCTATTTAAACTCAGTCATTGTTTGAATCCTCGAGATGAACCAAACGTTTTTCTCTACCATAAAAGAAAGTAAGAAACCAATCGAGCCGCTTTTGAGCGGCTATCTATTTGCTACATTGCTTTGATAACAATAACAAGAAAAGTTTGGCTACAGCTGAATAGACTGAAATTCTGAAATTGATAACGAATTAAATGCCCAGAAATTAATCGCATGAAATGTGTCACTAATAAATGGATGATACAACCCAAAGTCGCATGATGATTTTCCTCATCCACAGATCTAAATACAATTTCAAATACGTGTTGCATTTTCTGTTCTGAGACCCCATGTCATCAGTCATGAGAGCAAATAGGCAACCAAGTTCTGCTGAGGCATGAATGACAACTATTAAAGACAACACTTTTGTATCTCCGATTTCACTCGCCGACCTTTACTATGCCAAACCGATGTGGATTCTTGTTCGGTTCCTTAGTCTAGTAAGTGTGGTTGGGGATTTGAAAGTGTTCGATTCTTGATATTTGCATTTAGCGTCCTTATTAGATGAACGGAAGATGTTCTACAGACACATTTATCGATAAGTTGTGCATGCATAATTAATGGCATGATACTAAGCAAATACAGTTTTCTATTTGAAGTGCGCCGATGATGCACTATGTAAATGTGAGAATTACCCACATAGTCACATGTAAAATACAGCACATCGTGTTACGTAATGGCAAAAGTTTCTATGGGTTATACAAGTTAAACAGGTTCGATAAGGTTGATGGCTGTAAACGTAATTTCAATATTGTATAGAAAAATATTTTACCTATAGCTTCTTGATGTCCATAGCGACTCCTTTTCATCGCTAGGCAAAGAATTTTATGATAATCTTTATGTCCTCTATATGGTTGTAAACCGCTGCGTTTCGCTCACATTGTCATTGATATTTATATTAAAATGTTTCCTAGTGAGTACATTTTGTTTATTCGCATTGTATAATCATCCTTACGTGTCTTGGGAAGAGCATAAAGACGAGGAATAACAGAGACGATAGGTTTCAGCTCTTTGAACTTTGAGTCACCGATGCACTCACGTGATCGAAGGTCTTCAAGTTTGTCAAGCACTTTCCTTTCCAACTTGTCAGTGTGGTCGACGCTCTTCTGATCAACACTGAATTTCAACAAGTCTGTCAAGCACGCTTTGACCTTCTCTACGTAAGAGTTGTCGAGGACCGCAACGGCATTCTCTTTGTCAGGTTTGCGTCATTATTGTGTCTGGATTCTGGTTTCAAACCATCGACGTGTCCTCGGAGTAAGTTACTGAATGATGGTTTCCAACTTGTGTGCTCCTTCGATATCGAAACCAGGTCTGCCTTCAATTTCACAGCAGCATCTTTGTTCACAGGCTCTCTGGATGAAAGCTGGAAGTAGAGCTTCTCAAAGTAACGGTCAACTTGTTCTTATCTTGGTCAGTAAGGAATGCAAAACTCCAAGCAACGCAGAGAACTTTTTTCTCCACAGTGCTAAGGGTATAAGATTCACAATGTGTTTGTCCACATCATTTGGAAAAGAAACGTCATTGAACGATAAAGACGTATCCATCAATCTCGAAGTCTGGGCAGCACAACCTGAACGGGTCTTCTTGAAAACATGTGAGGAGTACTACGCGGAGCTGGAGAAGTCGACGAACACACTATTGGTATAATCATGACAAAGAATGTTAACGACCTGCAGAGCTTCTCAAACCAGTTCAAGACCTTGTGAATCGTTTTTTACGTGACTCATTTGAATTTGAATTTGTAGTTTCTATGTTGCTATAACATTTCATTTTACATGCATATTGCGGTGTGGATTTACGATACTTACCGACGTATATCTACGCTGCTCCACTTCGAACAATGTATGGTGGCATTTGTGTGACTGACGATGACATTTATGTCGTCGCATTATTTGGTCATCTTTCTTTAGATATTTAGGTTTGATCTTATTTAAGATTTTGCTACAAATGCCAGCATACTCATTCAGGTAAGCTCAAGTTCAAAATCATGCTAGCTCGTCATTCAAGTTTATTGGTCACCAAATGAATGAGTTCCAAGCAACAGAACGACGAACCTTTCGTGAAAATATTTTCAGCTTGCTTTTCTATGCTATATTAACTTTTGGAACACTTCTTTCAAAATTATCCAACGAAATTATTGATTTACTCATCTACACGAAACCACCTATCGTGCCACAAAATTCCTAAGTGAATTGAAAGGTGTTTTGTAGAAAGTTGATTTATATCCACCAATACATGTTCACAGAATACGTGAGTGAATCAATGACAATGTCAGCTATAAGATGAAAAGGTTTGAACACATCAATTATTCATCAGAATCATTCCGGTAATATAGTCACGTCTAATGTAAGCCGGCGATTTTACTCTAGTGCTAAATTTATGTAACTGCACGCTTTCCGCTAAATGGCCGTCTTGAGGCATTCGCTTATCGCTTGGTTTTTTGCTAATCGCCTGACTACCTTTATCATGCCCAACAAATACTAGCTAACGGTAGATAGATACATGGAACACAAGCTGAAGAAAATGCATGTCTACGGCTAACTGATGTTTGCATATGCACAGACACAGTATTATTTCATTTCACACTATGGAACAGAGGAACTCATGAGACAGTATAGTTTTGTATTTTTGTTACAAAGTTGCACCAATGCGAAATCCACAATGGAAAAATATAAATACCGCATGCTACTAAATCTCCATCCAGACCACCGACCCGACACATTGGACATTGCCTATCATTGAATAATGCGACAACAGCTACCTCAAATTTCCTTCAAACTAAACTTGTCTGCTGTCTGTCCGTTCAAATTTAATGACAATATTGGATATGCAGCGCGATATCCTGTTATTCAGAACATTTTTGAAATTGAGCGCTACGCTATAGTGTAGATAGGAAATTGAAGTATGCTCAAATATTCGTGTACTTTGATAAGGCGGCTGACTACGAAGATACAATGTACATGCCGGTTTTGTTAATAATGCAGCTTTTGCTTATATCACTTACCGGTGCTGTTTCTTCGACTCATACTGCGACAATTCTGCTTGAAGCAGTGTGACAAAGCATCCCGAAGTTTACTGAGACAGCCCCGTTCTAACTGCCTTTGTTTCGGCGTCCGGAAAGAGTCCGGACAGATGCATGTTCCGGCTTTGTAGTATCTCAGAGCTACAATTCTGTTTTATTTAGTTAAAAAATTGGTATCAGAGTTCTCCTTGTCAGGCCGCTAATAAATGCGTGCTTCAATTTTAGCTTGGGCGTTTGTCGGTCATTAAGCTATTATTTGGACGCCTCATCTCAAAATTTTTATAGCACAGTCTTGATTGTAGATTACTTAAGTGACTGCTGCCATTAATGTCCTAAAAATATCGTTAATGAAATTCATCATTACCACCTCACCTCATTTTTTACAAGAAGATTGAAAAGTGCGTTTTCCATTTCGTGCACTTCGGAGGTGCATTCATTACTAATCACCTTTCTCTGCTGACATATAGTTGCTCACATTTGTCGATCATGTTGCTCTTTATTAGGTTCACAGGAGCTTATGGAAAGTTGTCCGTATCCCACACCTATATGGTTGTATGATGATGAGGAGCACTACCAGGTCTGCCGAGAATGGAGCTTTCGCCAGGTGCAACCGCCTCCCGTTCTACCTTTGGCGTCAGCAACGCCCATTCCTTTTCACATACCTCATAAGAACTTCGAGAACTGTCGGGTTTTTTGGGGGTCATATGCTCCCATGTGATAGCTAGCAGTCCTCACCTTGCAGGTTATATTGAACGCAATCTCGTCCCCCCCCCAAATACATGTGCACCACATCTTACACATAGATCATCAGAAGACACAACTGCATTCGGTGCAGCCACGCACACCCATGCTGCACTTCCCATGCACTGGCACCACAAACACCACCAGCCAGTGAACTTCATTCTACCATCTTCTTTAAACAAAACAAAGCCCCCCAACAACCTCATGCCTCAAACCCGCCATGCACCTCCAGGGGCCTGTTTCATGTAATTGTCAGCTGCTTATGACTTTCATAAGTCATAGCCATCGAAAATGTTCATAAGCCTTATGACAACTTGTTGCATATAGACCTATAGTTATAAGTTCATTTTCATAAGCGATTTCATGACACTTATGAAAATCTTCATGAACGTTACAAAGAGCAATCACTATTTTTGTCAGTCCATCCATCGCTACCGATCTACTTTTAGCGCTGACAGACACCAATTTCTCAGAAACCGCGAGTACAACGAGTACGAGTCTTATCATTTATTGCTGTGCTGAACTGTGAGTCTGTGATGCCCTAGCGATGTCGCAGAGAAATATCCATCTTTTGACACTCATTCTCGAACAGAGGAGCGTTCTGTTTGGTACATTCTCAGCAACTCGCTAGGGCAGTAAAAAGATAAAAACAACGCGGGGGAAGAAATCCTGAAAGATTTCAAGTACCTATATGGAAGTGATCCATCTGACGGTAAAGGCTGGAAGTACCTCAGAATGTACCTCAGTTGTCATATGCTCTTTGCAGCGAATATGGAAAAATCGCACAGTGCTGCCGATGTAAAATTGGTGGCATTTAGAGCAAGAGATCTGATAAGCAATGCTTTTCTTCTTGCACTTCTTGCTTACTTCCAGTGAAGCAGAGGGCAATTCGATAAGTTGCAGCGTTGATCTTGTTGTGAGTTCGCATTTCTTAGTGTTCTACTTTTTCTTCTTAGCAGAATATTTACTTTTTCTCGTCGAAAGACGCCTTTAATTTGGCTATCTGCTGATTCTTCACCAGAAGGCATTTGAACAGCTGTCAAGCGAAAACATCATAGCATCAATTCTGGCACATGACCACGGTGCAAGCAACCTTCGTCTAAGAGAAGCTTTTTATATCAACAGGTTTAAACCATCAATCAACAACAAACATGAACTGAGCAGGTACAGAGATTCTCTCTTTTTCTGATACTTGTGATTCAAAATTTACTTATGTACCACTAACTTCTCAGTCAGGTCATTGTTTTCTATGCTACTGATACTATGTAACCCAATGCTACCTACCTCATGCATATCTCTATTCCCTATTTCCTATATCATCCCTTCCATGTCATATTTTTATGATATCATTGTACAAAATATTTTGAATCTTAAGTAAAAGTCAACGTTAAAATTTCTTTTTGCCTGAAGATGATCACTAAGAAGTGATTGAAATTGATAGCATCATAAAATAAATAAGATAACATCAAATTATTCTTGACTCTTCCCTATCAACAAAATATGCTTTTTTAGTCAAGACATTTTCAAATTCTTAAAAACTGTTTATTGCAGCCATACTGAAACTCCTATGAAAGTATAACGCACACTATACATAGTAAAAGATGCGAAAAATATATCCACAATATTACATGAGTTGTATCACTTCATTTCGACGAGATTGCAGATCAGGATTCTCAACGTCATCTTCATTTTCTCCTGGAAAATCCATTCCATCTTCCTCGATAATGTTCTCAGAATCATCGCTTCCATGGATATCTTCTTCAATATTAAATGATGCATTACACGATAAAGCCATATTATGTAGTATAGCGCAACATTTGATAACTTCACAAGAAAACTGTAGTTCGAAAGGAAGGCGACCAAATAAGCATCGAAATCTCTGTTTTATTAATCCAAATGTGCATTCTACAACGCGACTGGTTTTCTTGTTAGCTCGATCAAATCGAACTTGCTCAAAAGTGGTGTCAACAAAAAGTTTGTATTAGCGTATCCAGAGTCCCCCAATTAGGTAGCCCAAGGGATGAGGTCGCCAACCAGAGTTCAGCCGATCACACAGTTGGCTGTTGCGGAATACACGGGAATCGAAACACTGCCCGGCCACTTAGCTGACAGGTATAGAATGCGGAGGTCCGGTCCGGCGACTACCATAACGTTTATGCTATGATAACCATGTCGATCAACGTAATTTTGCTCATTTTCAACTGGTATGTTGATGTTTACTTAAGTTCCGTCAATTGCTTCCACGACGGCCGGAAGTTCAGCTATATCGAAAAATTTCTGTACTCTTGTTTGGGTTTCAGACTCTCCCTCAAAACTTATGATATCGTTGAAAAGATGTTCGTTAACAGCGTCAACAAATCGATGAATAGTTCTAGAAATCGTCGATTTGTGTGTTCTGTGAGAATCAGCTATTGTGGTGAAATTATCTCTCGTAGAAAGGAATCTCAAAGCAACCAACCATAACTTGCTGTTTCGATGTAAGTGCATAATTCCGACTGGTGGGATGCTCAAGATATGTATGAACGCGATCGATGATTGAATCCAATGTATCATCATTGAGCCTGAATCGGGATATGTTCTCGTCGGGAAGTCTGCTAAAGATAATACGCTCACGAAAAATCCGAGGTCGTCGCTGAGTTTATTCAAATGACTCCATGTATGAGTCCTCATCGTCACTTGAAAGAGCTGTTGGAATCTGCCATGTTTTTTCGCTTTACAATCACTTATTCATAGGCCGTTCCGATTTAATGAAAATCATGAGCAAATATTGAAGGAAATCCATTGGATTTCCCTCGAGAAGATTCTTAAGTAAATGTTTATGCAACGCACACTTATGACTTTCACTGAAAATTTCTATCTGGTGCACTTATGAACTTTTTCAAGCTTATGACATTTGAGTTTGAGTTACATGTAACGCAAAACTTCAATACACTTATGACTTTCAATAATAATTAGGTTATGGAAGTTATATGCAACAGGCCCCAGACGACTGGCACAGGCGCCATAAACATCCTAAACAAAAATAACAATCACTATCAGCGGCATCCTAAGCAAGTTATCAGAACTCACACAGCTCAATGATAACAAAGATGGCATCACGTGAATCTAAGACAGCAAACGAATACTTAAAAGATCCAAAAGTCCGCAATTACACCATGCGAACAGATCGAAATCTCAACGAAAATAGTGATCTCCTAACTTAGATGCATTACTTCCAAAGCATTGAGTTTGAGATGAGCCTTCTTGCAATCACATAAGGCCCATTTTGGACAAAGCAAGCTATCATAATCAGAAGCGCATACTTCCCTCACAAAAGCAAGTACCGGTACACATTCACTCTCAAGAAATAAGCGATGAAATCAACCACCATTACACCTGTTGCACAGCCAACGCAACACATGTGATCCTCACAGACACGAACGCAGCTGCTTCTGGTACTTTGCGCTCAACAACTTCACTGGAAATGAGATCGCTAACATTCCGGCCGTATCTGATTGGATTACAGTCAACACTAACATAGACAAAGCAGAATCGTTTATGGCTTGGTACGGCGGGGACAATGCAATTATGACAACTCTAAGGTGAAATTCTTCCTTGTCTAGGCCTTCCACCAGTCCACAATCAGCAAAACTCTTCCCTTTTATTTTGCCAACAGCCTAACTGCAATCCGTGCAACTCAAGAAACCCTCTTCATTCTCCAGTCCGACCATCTACCTTTAACTAATCACCTGGACCGTGCGGTGGGTTTACATGTTGTGTTTCCACTGCACTGCATTCACCGTCACAAAAGCTACGAGTGCAATTAATACAATCAAGGGAAATTTCTCTCTATTTGGCATCTTATTTTCAAAATATTCAATTTACTCAGATCTTGAAAAAGTTAGCCAAACTTAATTCTATCTCTATTGATTTCATTTCCTATACCTATCATCTATATCCAAATTATTCTCATCCATCTCCTGAAAAAAATCTCACCCTCCACTGACTAAATGTGGTCAATATTGCTAATCAGTTAATGGTAGTTACTAATTCAGACAACAAATGCTATCAGCGCTGTTATAACCCGTGATGCCATCATGACATCTTCAGAAGCCAACGAAATAATTTAAAACAGACCTATCCCAATCACAGCTAAGTCTTTTTGGGACTTCACTACACGCGTTTCTGCTAGAAATCTCCAAACTCCTGTCACTCACTATCGCCCACGAAGCCAACACAATAATCACCAACGCATTTCTACAAGCTGACAAGCCCCACGTACCAAAAGGGATCCACCAAGCCAAAATATCCATATCGATACACATTAGACAGGACATCCTACAGAGAAACAACATTTTCAAAGTGTTCTCAAGTCGAAATATTCAACAAAGAAATCAATCAGAACAAGCAAAAATCAGCAGGATTTCTGAAGGCTGTTCCGACATCAAAGACAGAAGTAGGAGCTGGCGCACCACACAGCTGTTCATCAACTCTATATTCCTGTCTGCTTGAATGACACAATGGAAATACAGCACGCATAAAAGCTTGTTGAAAGATATTGCATTTGGGTAATAATTATAATCGCCCATCTGAATGGGGTATAATGAC
This sequence comes from Prostheceraeus crozeri, assembly GCA_907163375.1. Taxonomy (NCBI): domain Eukaryota; kingdom Metazoa; phylum Platyhelminthes; order Polycladida; family Euryleptidae; genus Prostheceraeus; species Prostheceraeus crozeri. The sequence goes on along the minus strand of CAJQUW010008964.1, from coordinate 562,288 downwards.
GAAATGCCCTCCGGTTTTCATCATAAAAGTCCACTTCAGATGGGTATTGTTCTTATTTCTGCCCACAGCCACTTTTAGAGATGTTTTTCTGAAGGAAGCGATGTGTTTGAATGCATTGAAAGCAGAAATGCAACGCACATCATTATCACCAGCCGTTGTTGTCCCACTTCTGGGCGAAGGCCTCTCCTTTCCTCCTCCATCAAATACGATCTTGTGCCGGCATCCTCCAGTTGTCGTCGATTTCGTGCAACTCGTCTCTCCACCTTGCCAATGATCGGCCACCTTTTCCGTTTTTTCTCGAGGAATCACATGTTACGCATGAAAATGATCGAATTAAGCCTTCTCGACTCTTAATTAAATATAGGCATAACTAGCTGGTGCACTCTTTCTCTCAAAATATGGAACATCACTTATTAATTATAAGCTCTGAGATCCATTTGAATACTACAGAGCTTTTTTTATTAAGAACACATTTTAGGCAGCACAACTTGTCCTCCTATATCCTCCTGGATTCTATAACATTGTCGCAATGATCATTCTCTCCATCAAGACAGTCAAATCTGAATAAATGCCCCTTGTAAAAGGTCTGTAGATGCAGATTTTTAAAAATCCTTTCCATTAGAATGCTTCAACGCCTCCACACATTTCCGATGAAGTGGTTGCACGATTTGTCCTTTATTTTATACCTTTTTGTTAATTCCGTTACGTCGCATCTGTCTTAATTTCTGTTTAAAGTCAGGATTTCGTTAAAAAACCACACGAATCCCATCCTCAATTTTGTTTTCTATTATTTTGCATTTCTGACAATTAAATTCTTCTCACGCAATAAATTCGTTGACGTTTAATGTCTTCTGTAACTATAATTCTTGTTTTTTGCAAAATTACCCTTAAAAGATAACCTGAGGGAGTCGTTTAATCTCTTCTCGGGATTGCTGCTAAATAGCAAAGGAAAACCCGACTTGAGAGCGCTGCCGTAGGAAGCAAGTTGATGATCTGTGATAGATGAATGACCGTCAAGATCAAAAGGACACCGCTTATTAAGAGGGAAGCTTCTGAATTGAGAACTACGTTTTAGTAGGAGGATTCAATGTGCCAGATGATATCTGTTTTGGAGAGGTTTCACATGAGATTGTTTTAGTACACACTCACAGATGCGTTCATTGAATTATTCTATGGAAATGCATTGTTTGGCAAGAGAGGAATTACCGCTATCCAGATATCTTGAATTTATATCTTCTATATTCTATATTACATTACATTTATCTCCGTCAGTCAAAAGTTGATAATCGGGACAGGGGTGAAATGTCTTCGACACTTCCTCGCCCCGCTTAAGACGCAACGGGATGCTGAGATAACAAGGCAGTTGTTTTTTTTGAAATCGGTGGTTGCGGCCCAAAATCCATTAACAATATGTCAGAACAGTCCCCTTGACCAGTTATTGCTCGAACCAGAGATGCCAACGGACACCGCTACATCGGCCCTTGTATCCGATCCGTTTTGTATAATTTTACCGTACCAGTCGGCTCCGTTCCGTTATGAGAAGTTGTTCCTGTCATATCGATATCAATCGGCTCTGTCACGGTATGAGGAGTTGCACTGGTCATACCGATACGTGTCAGCGCTGGTTCGTTATAAGAAATTGTTTCGGTCATGCCGTGTTACTCTTACTGTACGAGCATGTGTAGGTCATTAATACCTGGAACCAGAGGACAGCAGCACTATCAATTGTTGTATTGCATATTTATTATCTGGTAGTGAAAATGTTGGCATGGGTTGCCTACCTATCACTAGAAACGGCATTGTGTGAATGTCAATGATCGAGATGAACTTTACTGTCAAGTTACTGTATGCCGAAGTTTTAACATACTAAATTTGGATTGAAGAATTAGTGAGTCTATAGGCAATTACAATTATGTACATGTTGAGGAATTTGTCAATCGCTCACCACAAACATGATCGATCACTGATCATCGATCATTACCAGCGGTACATGTGCAATTATAATTGAGCCAAACTTTGTTCTGGTAATCATCTTCGCTTAATGACTGCTGTTTGAAGTTTAGGACTATAGTGTCAGATTGAGTAAAAGGACGCATTGACGGTAGGTAGCCTGAAACATTTATCCGATTTTGAAAAAGTCTGCGTTTTGATTAAAGCTATCAATTCAGAAAGGATGTATTCTTTAACCGAGAGTTATATTGTAAAATAAGAAATAAATATCACAAAACGTTTCGCCCTTGGCTTGATCACTTGTGTCAAGCAAGTGTGACTTGTGATCACTTGTGACACAAGTAATCAAGCCAAGGGCGAAACGTTTTGTGATATTTATTTCTTATTTTACAATATAACTCTCGGTTGAAGTATACATCCTTTCTGAATTGATAGCCCATATACCAACCGATTAATTCCATGGATCAAATTTTGATTGAAGCGTCAATGACATTTTGCATAAACTCCATAGACATTCTTGAGACTGGAGATATATGACGACATGTGAACAGATGGGAATATAGGAAAATTAGTGGTGTAACTGTTTCTACTAAGGAGTATGAAAATTGTCCAATTTCAGTCTCAAAAGGTACATTGGACACCAGAAAATTGCGGTCTCCCGGGAGAAATATAGGCATATAGAATATATTTTTCATTTATCATCGCATTTGTATCGTTAGAACATTACGCAGTTATGCCGGCATCTTAAGTTCCGTCGAAGAATGGATAGTGTCGATGAAAAATATGAAAACATGGACATCAATTTGTCGAAGAAGTATACCAGGTATATTTCAATTAATACAATAGTTGAAATTTTTGCATCTATTTGATGCACAAGCATGGATGCATCTACTTTTGAACATGTTTTTTTACATGCTTTGAATCTGCGGTGCTACTGTGTCACATCGAACTGTGTCACATCTGCCTATAACGCGCGGTTCATCTCGTTCGGTGCTTGTGCGTGTTCAGTCGGATATAAAGAAGTAACAATTAGGTTAAATGAGTTTTTTGAAATTATTGTGAGCTTAAAGCGCTTCAAACGCTTTTGATCATTCATACGTATGATGTCATTGAATCAATATGCTGGAAAAATGAAGTTATCTATATCGATATTTTGCATGTCATTTTTAGAGCAATTTTTCACCAGATATTTCTAACTTAAACTTGTAAAATTTTTATGGAATTAATTACTTGCTCACGTGTTTTGCAGGAAAGACACTTCTGGAACCATCAGTGAACAGAAGACTGTATTCAGGGTGAATTGCATTGATTGTCTCGACAGAACAAATGTTGTGCAGACAGCCTTCGCGAGGGTCGTCATAGAAATCCAGGTGAGTTTTTACTCTATCTATCAGATAATTGTAATGTCATGAAACTTTTGTCTCTTCATTTTCATTTCTTTTCCCCTACCTGCAGTTGAAATGATGAATATTTAATTCTTTTATTTTAAGATCTAAAAGATCTGACTGAAACATTTCAGATCTCTTTTGTGATGTCTTCATTTTTTTAGCAATTTAATGCTTGTAGATTTTGTTGAATATCATTTTCTTTACGTTTGATTGTGAACATTATATCGTTCTTCGGTTTGAGGTACTTATGAAATGTTCTCTCAGATTTCCTTTATTGCTTCTTCTCCTTTTCAGATATTTTATTTTCAGCATTATAATTATGAAAGATTCACCACTTGATGGTTGAATATTATGATTCTTCTCGCAACGTATCGGGCTCTACTGTGTCTATTATCAAGCTAACAAAAAGTTACAAACATGCAAAAGATACAAAATTTGTTCAAAATGCGAAGTTCTTACTAAATTTGTATCATAACACTGAAGAATAAACATCTCAGTGAAAGATACAGACAGCATATTGCAATGTTTCAACTGAGGCCGCTATTAAAGCCATCGCTCTTGGCTGCTGCTATTAGAAAGCTGCATGCGGCTCATGAACATTAGTTTGAATATCAGACATTTTTCTGGATGTGGTAATAATCAGCATTGAAATGTACTACCGACCATGTTCATCAACTGAGATTCAATCGGCAGATAATGCAACGATTTAAGATTCAGCCGAGTTTTCAAGCGATAGTATGGCATCGAAAATCGACAGTGTAATCAGTCAGCTTATCTTGCCCAAGGGTTATCAAGTTAATTGCAATTTTTTGATACGAGAAATCAGTTTATCGCGACCAATTAATGGCCATGCCATTTATTTTTGAATACTCCTGTGCAAGCGAGTTTTGCGCTAATATATGTATTAGGTAAGCCTCAGAGCATTATCGCATAAATTAATTGCGGTTATGTTGTTATGCCAATCGCTTATTTGCAATTATTTGAAAGTAGCAATCAATTGATTGTAATCATTTATCATCACGGCTTGAATAGACGAATTCCTGATTTTTAATTTTCAACTCTGCTATTACAATTTAGCGGATCAGGCTGCATGGGCCTGCATACAAGTTGCATAATAGCTCATTATTAATTTGGATAGTGACTTAAGTAGACCCATTGCAGAAATATGTATTCTTATATTCTTAATTGGATGTGAATGTTGATAAATTTTATGATACAGACTCAAGTTCAAGCATCACAATTATGGCGATAGTAAATTATTGAAACAAGTGATCGAATTGTGAAGAAGAGATCGAGTGAAGCGCTCGGAAGCTCGAAATTAATAAATATTCCCGAGATTGGTTTTTGGAAATACTAGTTGATTGAAAGAGATGCTAGTTCTAGACTAGAATCCTTATAGTGATCAATTGTGAAAAATAAATGTTTAGTAGACTCATTATCTAAATAGATTACAGCGGTTGGATGTTTTTCCAACGATTGTGAGTGTATTGCAAGTAAATTACTTAATTATGTGCCTTTCCCATTAAAGCACAAATCAATCAATCAATCAATTGATCGTAATTATTCGATAGCACCGATTAATTGATTGTATTTTTTTGATGGCAGCAATCAATAACTCCCGATCTTGACTGCCGTACAGGCAGTGGCAGTCAGTGATGATACACGGGGTATTCACTGGATGCCAATTCAATTTCCTTTAAAAATATTGTGGTATACATCGTTTGTGCTCTAACTATTTGTACTCTAGCACAGCTGATGTTCTGGATTGTCTAAATTCGCTCCAACTGCTACCTGATGAGCAGTTTGACCATTTAGATGGCTAAAGGTGAAATTCCATGACAGTAATTCGCTCTCATTCTGACATCAGACAATTGAATGCGGGCATTGTTCGATAGCAGCTCGCGGTTGATCGCTTTCTAGAGGGGGAGATAAAAAGACAAAGATCGAATACGTCATGTTGGGAGCCGACGGCTAGGAAGAGGTGTGATGAAGTGACATTGATTCAGCCAGACAGTGGGAGTTGATAATACATTTCATCGGGGAAAGTATGACAATGACGTGAGTACATAAGCTACACTGAACGAAAGCGAAGTTTTACTGCATATCAAAATAAGGTCAAGCATATTTTTGACTACGAAAGATGAAATGAATTACTTTTTATGTGACCTTTGTGTCTGTGGATAGCAAATTTTCTCTTCAAAGTATCACCTATGATGATGAAAGTTTATTTCCTACACTCCAATCATTACTCACTCAGTGAGAACTGTGATGGTAAAACAAGATTGAAAACAATAAGTCAAGAAAATATATACTACAAGTTAAAAAATCTCACGAAAATGCTCACAACAAGACCAAGACAGTTAAGCATTAAAATCGCTTTTTATCAAATTACCATTGGTAACACAAAAGAATACTGAATATTATGCTTACAGTGAACACCCAGCCTGCAAACTCACCGCACCCTATGCCTACACATATCATAATTATGAGTATGGTTAATATTGTTGAACATGTCTATTTCCAAAGAAATGTGCACTTTCAATGCAATTTTCAGTCAATGCAAAAATTTGATCTTAAACGGGTTTAAGATAAGTCTTCATATGCCATTTCCAAGTCTTCCATTTCACAATCCGTATGCTGTATTGCGATGTTCATATTCATTTATAACTATGTTAGCACTTGTGTATTGCTTGACCGACATCCATTTCGGCCAATCGTGAGTGTCTGCTTCCTGGGCATAAGCATTGAACTTTAAAAAATGAATGCAAGCCGTGTATTGTAAACTGATTATTAAGCGTTGGTTGTGCGGATGATAAAGCAGTGGTTTTGCGTATGTACGTTCTGTGTGATTCGCACTATAATTCGACTCCCTGTCTTAAATCTGACCAATTTTTGAAGCTAAGTGTTCTGCATAGGCGAGTATTTGATGCACTATAGGCTGTACTCGTAATCGAGAAACGCACTCCCTTGAATTTCTGCAAATCCGTTAGTTAAAAAGGTAGAGAAAAAACGAGCTTTTACTCGACGTTTCGGGTCCAGATCCTTCTTCATAGAGTATAAAACAGGTGCATATGACATGCTACTTGGACATATATATGTAAAAGCTGAATAAAAATCTATATGGCGCGACCTGCGTTTTCCTACAAGCCAGCAAGCTCATGACGACGATTCGTAGATGGACATCTCTCCTGAATCATGCGAGCTTCTATCAAAGCAGTGTCAACCGTACTTCGCGCTCTCTCAAGAACATAAGCGGAGTATTATGAATAAGAACAGTAAGAGTGCATTGAGTGTGCATCTTCGTGATTGTGCTGCTGTTGACCATGATGATTTCGATGTGAATATCCTTCAGAGAGCGCGAAGTACGGTTGACACTGCTTTGATAGAAGCTCGCATGATTCAGGAGAGATGTCCATCTATGAATCGTCGTCATGAGCTTGCTGGCTTTTAGGAGAACACAGGTCGCACCATATAGATTTTTATTCAGCTTTTACATATATATGTCCAAGTAGCATGTCATTTGCGCCTGTTTTATACTCTATGAAGAAGGGTCTGGACCCGAAACGTCGAGTAAAAGCTCGTTTTTTCTCTACCTTTTTAACTAACGGATTTGCAGAAATTCAAGGGAGTGCGTTTCTCGATTACGAGTACAGTCTATAATCATGATCCTCCCGTTTGCTGCCATTGGCAATTTTTAAATCACACAGCAATAAAATAATGAAATATTGAACGTAAGTATGACGGAGATAGAACTTTGTCATTTTGCAACTTCAAAACTTTCACTTTCGACCAAAATCAACTCATGGTGCGTCGAGTAAATGTTGCTAAACGTTGCTAACCTTCTTATTTTTGTTCTATAAAATAGAATTCTAGCATCACACTTAATTGAAATGTGGAATGGAAGAAATTGTAAATGGGAGTGTTTATATTATATGCCGGCTCTAATACATTCATTTACAACAATTTTCTATTCCTCCTAGTTTTTTATCTTTTTATTAACTTCAATGATTACAATTGTAAGTCAATGCGGGGGTATCATTTGGAATAATGTGATTCAGATTGAACAAACGCATCAATGTCAAGTATTTTGCTAAACAAAATATCAAAATAGCACTTCCTTTCTCTTAGCGGAAGCTGTATTTGTTTCTAAAAATACAAACCAGTTCATCTTTACTATTCAAGTGCATTGCTTGAGCCATTGCATTTTTTTCACTTTTGGGTCTTTATGAAAGCGGTGCTGAAAGTACTGAAAACGGTGCTATTTTGAAATTTTGATTATGAAAAGAAATAAAAAAAGCAAAATGCTTGACATGAAGAACCTCCTGTGCGCCACCATTAATTTAAAAACGCATCAATTCCCAGCATCATCGACAGGTGCATTGAAAAGTAAAATTGAAGCAATTCCCACTAGTTGGTGAATTTCAATTATAAATACACGCCATAGATGTAACATCTAAAATGTGCATGCACACCTTAGTAATACAACTTAAATCCATCTATTCACGAGCCATTTGCAAACATAAAAGCATAGTGCGAGGATGGGAGTGGTGCCAATGGCTGTGTAGTGATTGAAATTAATTGCAAGGAAAATTCATTAAAAATGATGCATTGGATTTAATTACCTGTCTCTCCCCAACTACTCGTACAATTAGATTTTGCAAGCAACAAGACATACCCTATGCAAGCAACTGAAAAAGGCGGACTAGTATGTGGCTATTCCTTAAATCAGTTTTTTGACTAATGCACTCGCAGGGCTACCAACTGTCCCGAATTTATCGGGTAGTCCCGATTTTTCGCCAAAATAATCGCCCGTCCCGATTTTGTCCCGATATTTTGCCATCGAAATTCGTCTGTCCCAATTTTTTGGATTTTGAAATTTGGACACTGTTTTTGTAGTCGAAGTTAGGTGCTGTGGTCAGAATTTCTTACGTGCACTGTTGTCATGTGCATAGGCCTCTTGTATTCCTTTGAAATATTGTTTGCACTGATATAAAAAATACATTCGATTTCTTTTTGGGAAAAATGAGTGTAGCAACATAAAGAAACGCTCTATTTGTACAAACTCAAGAAATCGTCCAACTCGACACCAGCTCGCATTTGTTTTTTTTATAGTCACAATATAGTCATTTTTATCTTTGTACGAGAGCATATTTTTCTATTAAATCGATGGGTTGGAAGGTGACGAAACGGAAATAGTCGTTAATGAGATGTAGATGCTGTTATTCTGTCTTAGAATTTCGGGAGTTTAGAACTGATGCGCGTTTCAGTCTATGAAATATTATCGGGACTAAGAATCGGAATTCGAGAAGAATTATCGCCTGGTTAGGTCCAACAAAACAGATGAAAAACAAAATATACATCAAAAGGCTATAGTCACGCATAAAATGGAAAAAAGAGGTATGATTTTTTTGTGTCCTTACTTTAGTCCCGATTTTCTGTATGGGGTATGATTTGTCCCGATTTTTTCACACGGATGTCCCGATTTTTAGCCAACAGGAGTTGACAGCCATGCACTCCGTATACAATTAAACCAATACTTATCGGATCATGGGATTTTAAAATTTTTCACTGTTTGTATATACTTATATCAAAATGCTTTTAAGCATACTTTACGATTAGGTTGGCGGTACTCAAGATGATAATGATGTCAAATATATAGATCGAAGATTAATCAAAGTATCGGAAATCAGACTACCTTATCATTATCTCTTTCTGTTAATGTCACCATTCTTTCAATGAATGTCACGCAGCCTCAGAAATCATGGAGGATGAAAATTTGTATTTCGAGTTTCCAATCAGTCTCTCCTTGTCTGCGAGGTCGTTATATTTGGAATCCCTCCACTGCACTCGAGAGATGCCACACGTTGAATGAGAGGAAACTCAAATGAGTTGTATTCAAAAATGGTCATCAGTCGAGGTTGCAGCTATTGGTTTAGATGAACTCTCGAACAGATCTTCTGCCCTTTCTTCTCTTCAAAATGTCCCATGCCATGCTGACAGTGCGCTTGGCTACCCTTTTTCTGATGATGGCATTGTTCGATGATATTGGATTCATACAATGTTGAATATCTCCATCCCTCGAAACCGTCACTTTGCTGATGAAGATGAGGAGAAAGTATAGGCGGGTTGAAGACTCGACAGCACTTCATGCGCCTGAATAACCTAGAGTCTGATCGTGTCTGTACCTTGCTGGGATTCCTTGATATAAGAATGGAACGTAAGTCTTGCCCGATGCGAGAAGATAAGTTTGCTAAACAACGTATACTACCCGCAAGATGAGAAATATCACATTAGTGATTGGCTACGTGAAAGAATTTGTGAGCCACTTATCAAAGTCTGTATAGACTTCATTTTGAAAGAAAGCATATTCCACGACGTAAATTGATTTTGTTATCTGCTCATATTTCACGAGACACTAGTCGCATCATCGAGGGCGAGTGAGCGCTGCAGATGCAAGTTAACATCTTAACACTGGGCCACGAGTGTAGAATACAACTCATCGTTGCGGAAGTGACAATGAATAATATACGATACACTAAAGGTGAAGTTAAATCAGCTAGTTACTGAAGCATGAACTTCATGTAGAACTACATCAAATGATTAATTGTCAAGTACAAAACTGCAATAATTTATACAATCGAAAGAAATGTAAATGAATAAACAAAATATGCATAATGAAATACATGAAGAATTATAAGAATGACTAAGTAAACATAAATAATGACAATCATTTTAGAGGTCCGGAACGTACTGTACATCAGCAAATCTACTCTTCGCTTTGCATGCTCCATTTCCGGTAAGATTTTTTGAAATGTAAAATACCCCGTATTGCATGTATGTGTCATTTGATCAAATGCACAATATTACCTCATAAAAATCTTGTTCCGGACCTCTTACAATTAGGATTTATTAACTAGGAATGAATTGTGTTTTCGGATTCCTCAAATAAAATAAAAAATATGATGTCAGACCGTTTATGTTGATAAATATTAATGATCTCATAATACATGCCACATCAGTGATCAATCAAATGTCATTCATGTTATTTTCTAGTGTCCTCCCCTTCCAGTCTCCTATCATTTGCAATTCTCTCTATATGTACAACACCATCACATCATCACATCATTTATTATCATTATGCTTTTACGAATTTGTATATTCATCATGATTCTCGCAATTCTCATGTTATCATCACCGTGCTCTCTGCTCAAGAAATTTGCGTCTTGATATTTTATTATTTAGCTATCCAAACAATCAATTAAATAATGACGTAGAGGTACAGAGACTAAATACACGAAATTAAAGACACAAGAAAGATAGCAACTCAAAATCAAAATAATTTCATATACATGCGGACTTCGTTGATTAGAGCGATTAGGAGCAATGCTTTACTTGGAATACCAGCTTCAAGAAGTGATTTCTTGTAGCAATTATTTTCAGGAGCACAAATGCTGACATTCTTTCAGCCGATTCCTTGTCCGGAGTCAATGTAGTGCTCCGCTAAGGTGGACTAATGGAGATGACTGTTTCGAACAGCAGCATGATGGTGGATCACTACTTTATTGGAAGTCGCTACCAGATTGGCCGATACAGCATTTGCTGTAATCAAGGAGAGGAATCAGCTAAACGACTCCTCTTCTTTATTTCTAAACCCCTACCCTATAACAGCAGTCTAACTCACTGCATTTTCTATGTGACTCAGGACATGCTCTATACCACACTACGAAACAACCTTGGTTGAAACTTGAAAGTAAAAGAAATTTTATTCTTCAACCGACGTAGAGATCAATGCACCCGATGTTTCGGCTTGATCAGGTTGTCTCTTCTTCTGTTTTACTAGAAAGAAAGCATTGGAACATGTGATGCTAATGAAGTGGCGCAATCTGTTGACATAACATCATAACAATTGAACAATGAGCAGCCAGTTCAACATTAAACACGCCAAATTGTCCGAAGTTTCAGTGACTGTTAACAGCTAGATCACACAGCAAAGAGACACAGACGATGTCAAGTTCTACAGAGAAGTTTGTGAACGTTTTTTCATGCGCCTGCTAACTTTTTGAATAATGATCGGAGGGACTATCGAGAGAACTTTTGCGCAATTATCTGAATTCTTCGAATCTGAAGGAATCGTGGCGATCGGAGCATTTAAAGGAATTCACAGCAATCCGCAAGCGTTGCACGAATATATTTTCTATCTACAGTAGGCCCGAAGTATGGCATCAAAAATTTCTTTTTGCCCACTCAGTAAACTCCTGCATGTGCCATCGTTTTGAATTAGTTTGCACCGCTTAGACAATACAATTATTTCACCCTACATCTGACGTCATAGCCTGTCAGACATTGATGCAAAAACAAAGCATTGAACAATAATATAAACATAAAGATAAAGAAATTAGGATTTTGATACTTTTTATAGGAGATTTTAATTCTAATATTTTGATGTCATTCGACATGAGACACACGCTGATGGAAATATTGACAAAGTTATTCAGTGCTAGTTGCAATGAAAAGAAGTTCAATAACATCACAGGATGACCATCGAATCATGTCACGCAACAAATTTAGGTGACACCTCTCCATGGCAGATTGTGGAAGAGGAAATTTCACGTGATAATGAAACGTAAATTTAAAGGCAATGTTGGGGAAAAGGGACAGATGAAGCAGATGGTTATTCATCGGACAAAATGGAAGCGACTTCAAAATTTAGAGTTGAAAACGTGTCGAGCGCTGACATCTTGCTCGACAAAGTGAATGGATGAGCGAAAAATCTACAGCTACAATCTTATTTAAAATCTGTCGTGAAAATAGAGCGGCTCTAGCATTGTGAAATATTGTACATATTAAGCAATATTCGAAAAACTCATGTTTCTGTGACCACGCTTGTTCACTCTGTAGAATATAACTAGCGGAATGTTGTTGGACGAAGAGCAATGAAGAAGAATGTTATTCACAATGCTTCACTGAATAATAGGATGCGCAATTAATGTCATGTGAGATTTCCTCTGGTATTCATTACTTTTATTGCGTTTCTGACATGTCGCCTACTTCGCCTGTTACAATTAATGAATGCTGATTTTTGTAAACACATTGTAAATAAAATGAACATACATTGAGTTGCATGAGCTGAATGCGAGTGGCTGCCATGTCATCCAATATCAGGATTGGATGAAATGGCCCCTATTCAAGTCTGTTCCCATTTTTCTACTGAGGGTGCAACTCAATATTAATTTATTCTATTTGCATTCACTAAATAATGTTTATGGACCTATATATATATATATATACCTATATCATTGTCAGACCCACAGAGATAGATTCATTTGCGTGTGGGTTAGTCCAGAGCGGACATAATTCTATCCAAGCCATCGTATGCAATCACAGAATTAGACAGATCGTGTCTTCTTCAATTTCACTGGAAAGGAAACATTGGAACATGTAACGTTAATGAAATGGCGCAATCTACTGATATATAATACCACAGCAATCAAACAATAAGCAGACAGTTCAACATTAAACACGCCAAATTGTGTGAATTTTCAGTAACTTGTTTTTTCATGCGCCTGCTAACTTTTTTAACAATAATCGGATGGCCCAACATTATCGAGAAAACTTTTGCGCAATGATCTGAATTCTTCTAAACTGAAGGAATCGTGGCGATCGGAACATCTTGAAGGAATTCACGGCAATCCGCAAGCGACGCACGACTATTTTTCCTATCTCTTCAAGGTATTGAAACATTATTTTTGCCCACTTAGCAAGTTCCTGCATGTGCCATTGTTTTGAATCAGCCTGCACTTCTAAAAAAGTGATAGGCTTAAACAATCTAATTCTGTGGATACAATAGTAGCAAGTGATAGAGATTGCCATAGATATTTGTCTTTCTTTGGCTTGTGTGATTGTCCAATCACGCGCATTGCAGACGTAGCTTGTATCAGAGAACCCACGAACATCAACAGTCAGATTGAAGGCAGGCCTGTCAAGTGAGAAGCACAAATCTTGAACTCAATTTTTCTTAAGGATTAATTCGTCAAATGGAAATATTATTCACACCGTCCGACTCTTCACAATCTAAATTGTGTACGTTTAATGTGGTGCCAGTCATCTGGTTACTCAGAATTCCGGTTTGCATCACAGTCAATGGAAAATTGATCTTTTGCCCATCAAGACTAGTTGTAGTCGTGACCATCACTATTATGAAAGTCATCTCTAGACCCAAACACGCAGACAAGCTCTGTGGTCAAACCACACGATATTATGATAAAATGGCGATGAAATTATGAATCAGCGACTTCATGCAAAACAGATTTCATTATTTTCATTATTGTTCATTTTTCGGTGTGTAATATTTTGGCGCATTGTGAACATTAATGCAAGCGGAAGTGCATCATGTTGATACTTGATTACATTATGTTGAGGTAGCCATAATACCACGGAGCAAGAAAGACAACTTGTAAAATGAATCACATATCTTCATTGTAGGTAAAAGTTCAGTATTTATAGGTCTGAATGAACATAAAATGAATGCATGTCATGCAAAGCATCACGAGATAACAAAATCAGGAAAACAATGGAATTATAGAAAATGAACATGTAAACAGTAACTACTGGAGAAGGAAAAACAAATAGTATGATAGAACTTAATAATGTAGAGAAAGAATGAAATATATCCCATATTGCAATAAAAGATAACATAAAAATCAACAGAAACCATAGAAATTCGACACTATAAAGATTAAGGATTAAAACAAACATGGATATAGAAAACAACGCTACGTCGTGGACATGCTTTGTCATGACAGCGGCACGTGAACAATGGCGACTTCCAGTGGTTGAGATCGGGAAGGTACCAGCAGCATTGTACTTTGGTAGGATTCACGGTTAATGTTATTTCTCTTCCTTTATAAGATCACTTTGATAAAATAACTTGCAATAAATGGCCTTGTGGCAAAAGCTGTTACATGTTTCAGTATTTGATCCCTCTTAAGATGTAGCCATTTTGACCTAGATCGGTGTCCAAATGAGCGGCTGAAATGACCATCAACAAACCACTCCTGACCATTCTAGTCTCTCTCTAACTCTAACTTCAAATTAAGCGAAAGGTCGGATTTCTGAGCTTGAATCCATCGAAATCCAGCAATTCACCTTTGTTTAAGTTTGGAGCAGAAACCCACTGTTTTTGTGATGATCAATTCAACTCCTCGTTTATGCACCGAAATACAATAGGCAAATTATTTCCAGAGAAAATTCTTCAAAGACAAAACATCCCCTTACTCGGGCGCAGCAAGTTGAGCAAATATGTACGAATAGGAAACTGTTGCTAGATGTATTAAAGAATCAAATCACGAGGCATGTAACAGTTGTAGTTTTGAACGCTGAGGTAGTGCATTGTAAGTTTTTGTCAAAACAATTCAACATTTAAAGAGAATGATGATAATCGTGAATCTTTGAAAAGTACATTGGCAAGGTGCCAGCACCTTACTTTTGTCAGCCATTGGAAGCCGCCATTGCAACGCGTGTCCAAGGCGTGATGTTGCCTTCAATGTCCATGTCCGTCCTGGCAAGTTAATAGTGCAGAGAGTCGGATTTCTATGCCTCAAACGATAATGGAAATATCATGAACATTTCGAGTTGCTGTATTTCCTCCAATAAGCGCCACTGCGTTTATTTCTATTGATCCGCTTTTGAGTGCGACGCTTAATAGAGGGCGGCGTTTGTTAAAATGTACGATTTACCATATTGAATAACAAAATAACTACACATGACCTTTTCGGATAAGTGTCAATAACAGCTGGAAACTCGACAGGTGTTCTTCCTACTGTATCACCGATTTATTCATTGCCAACAAGGCGTGGTTGCTTCGATGGTGATTGAACACAGGTGAAACAATTTCTTTAAATTACCGGTGTACTCATTCTATTTCCTATATCTTCCACATGGTCACTTGAAGGCGAGACTTACACAAAACTTGAGCTTGATAGGTCTTAAGGTGAATCAGTGCTGGCTGTTGCAGGCAGCTCTAATAAGTTACCGAATCAGAATCTGATGGCGATGCGATATGAAATTAGACATGTAGAAGATAATTAACTATCGAAATAGTTTGAGTGTGAGCCTTTTCTTATGTGGCTTCTTTTATTATAGTCCATCCATCTAGGTCGCATCTGCAATATGCAGTTGACGCACGATCCTTCTCCACCTTTCTCTGCTTCTCGTTTTGTTATTGATCTCCTCCAACGACAGTCCAGTCCTTTATGTTCCCCGTCCATACCTGCCTTTGTCTTCCTCTGGCCTTTTTTCCTTCAATTTTCTCCATTAGTATTATTGACATGATTCCATTCCTTCGTGTCAAATGCCCCATATACTTGCATTTCGCCTTGCCGATGTTGTCCAGCAAACAACTCCTTCCGATCTTTCTCAATACCCATTCGTTTGTCTTCCTCTGGATCCATTTGATGTTCAGCATGCGCCTATAGCACCACTTCTTAAACGCGTTTATCTTTTTAACGTCAACTTTTCTCAAGGTCCACATTAATGATAATGTCCATTAACAAAGTTTTCATCAAATCTTTTCATACGAGTATTTTCAATAATTACAGCAGCTACTTGGTAGCATTTGAAATTAATTCTTGTTTTGCTATCTTGTTGAACATTGAAGTAACTATGTGACTTATGTTCAGTACGTGCGGAAATTTTCAGATTCATCGCATTTTTGAATATCACATTGCACTACTATCATGATCATTACTTTGATCTCTGAAGATATCACAAGGGAATCGTAGTCATTTTATCAAAGGATTATTTTTTTAACTGCGTAGCAATGAGACGGATATTTCGGTAAATTGGGAATATCATCTAGACCCCAATTGTCTATACATTTCTTGCAAGTCTTTATCCGACGCTCATTAGAAAGTGAACAATGGCGACAAACATTTTAATTGGCGACAGAGATGTCTGACCAAACTGATTGTTTAAACATGTCCCTTTAAGCTTCTATCGAAAGGAATGTGCAAGAAAAGATAGCGGCAATTACGATCTAGACGATGTTTAATGAATATAATGCGTGATAGATTTCGTCCATTGGTTATAGGAAATTCATGTTTCAAATCAGTTGCGATTTGATAATTTAAAACTAATTGCCAGATGAAAAGTTGTGAAAGAAAAAAATGTTGGCATGGATTATTAATTAGCACACTATGCTGTGTTGTTTTCAATGTTACTATTGCTTATTTTAGACTGATATGTGCGATAGACTAATATGTATCACTTGAAGGTTGAATGCACTATCAGTGCTGATTCAGGCCATCTTCGGACATATGCAGGGGCTACAAATCGAGGAGTTTTAGACCATGGGACGGGAAATTCCATAGTTTCGAATATCCATCCCACTTTTTTCGAAACTCTTGATTTTTCAGGAAGTAAGTGATTATATCAAGGATTGCCTAGATGCTATATAACATGTATTTGTGATTCGGACGTGGTAATCATAACGCGATCCTAAAATTATGTTGAAATTGAGTGAGCTGTCCTTAACTCAATTGTATTGTATTGATTTGACTGAAAATATACGCTAATTATTTTTTTGTTTCCGAAAGTGTCTACCCTGCGGGTGATGCTATTGTCCAAAAAAAGGTTGTGACGCTCTCTGTTATCTATCAAAAAAAATCGCCACTTTGTCCTGATCAGTGGCGAAAATTCTCAACCGAGACGAGAATGCGAAATTCTAAAATGTCTAGCCCAGAGCAGTCGATGTCTGTAGTCACTGGGTATTAGATATAGTATGTACTTTAATTTGCCTACTTTATTGCAACTGCTCTCACAGCTGTGATAAATGATCACAAACCAGGTTTTTTTTCATTTTTTTAGCTTAAATCTGGTATTTTCTACGTCAGTAGACTCAAATGCTCTCTCAAATCGCGCATGTAGCAGGAAACAAATAATCCCAATTCAAATGTCTAATAAGGTTGAAGACTTTAAGAAATGCCATGTCCATTATTAGGTCCATCTGCTGCAACTGCTGAAGAAGAAAGGCAGACTAGCTGTATTTCGGTGACACAACATGCCGTGATTCATTCGATTGTCGCTAGAATTGCGCACATGAGATATCCAATTTCCTACAACTTTATGACATCACGTCTGACAGCATTACATGTGTTACCTTTTTCGTAGGAGAGATATAGTGATGCAGCTCATGCATGCTTGGTGTCAACATTTCTCTTCCCAAGAATTTTATTAGTCATCTCAGCAAATTTCTATTCATTAGTAATAATAATAATAGCTTTGTTTTTGTATCACATACAAGAAGACTAAGAGCCTACTGGTAGCTCAGTGAGGCAATTACAAATTCATTCACATTTCAAATTACAAAAGGAAAGTGTTGAAGAAAGACACTATGGAGACAGAAAGTCAGGTATAGCAAAAGCGAATATAAGAGTTCTTGAGTCATTTTGTTCTTGCAAGAGGAGGGCAGAGTGGGCATGTATTTTGCATAGTGATTTCTCGAGTGAGAAAACATTCTTGCAAGGGGTGGTCACTGGTCAGTATTGTAACTAGCTGTAGTGTATTAAATCTATCAAAAACAAATTTTAGGACTCTGCATTGACATTTCGTTTTTCTTGCGATGTTCAATTTAATCATGGAGAGACAGTGCCAGAGAATATCTATTTTCTTGGAGTTGAGATTTTAACGAGATGAAATTGTCGGTCATTCCTCTACAATAAATTTTGTTTGTTCTTAATTTTGAACTTTCTTCCTACGAACCGCCAATCCATGTCAGCAACCATTGTTGGATGGAGAGTTCAAAAGTCTTTGTTGTCGATTAACCACGAAGAAGGAAGTCTGAGACGAGACATTTGTTGCTTATGAGAATTGCATAGACTACATTTCATAAGTTAAATGACGATGAATTTCGATGCTTCTCATCCATGTTTGAGGAGCCTGTCTCTAAAAGCCAATAGTTAAGCGTAGGTGCTTGATTACAACTTTCTTAGAATCGAACTAAAATTGATGCGTCAATTTCTCGTCTCTCGAAGACAGCACTTTCGAAACTGTGATTCGTAAGACTTTCGAACTCAGTGAAAGTAGTTTTTCATGCAGAATGATTGAGTGTCGTAAAAATAGTTCAATCATGCCGTCTGATGAAGTCAAGAATTTCTGTGAATCGTGAGATCATTCATTGAATAACTTTTTATTCTCTGAGTTAGCCATCTGCAAAATGACAGTATAGAATATGGTAATGTTTATGTTATACAAAAATATATATCAGCATAACTTATTGATGCTAATTAAGATCATTTATCGTAAGAGAAGAATATAAATACCAGAATATATTAACGAGAATTAGTACTAAAAGTAATTAAATTTTTATCGTGAAAAATAATTGTTATTATCATAAAAATGTCTTTTACGTAGTTTTCACAAGAAGTGACAGGAAACTTCTGCCCTCTTGGTTATGCAATTAATGGTATTTGCAATTGTATCCAGCGACTAGAATTTTTCAAGCATTGAGGATTGTTCAGCAGAGAAATAATTCGCTTCTCATTATCTTTTTATTGCTTATTCAGATGGATTTCGCGAAACATGGGAAAATGCGACTAATATATCATACTGATATTTTGCTATGTTAGAGCGGCATAAAAATTCATCAATCAGTTTCAGATTTCTGTGATTGAGAAGGAATGAGTGTCGTACAAAACTGATAAAAATAATTGCCGTGAAATATTGATGAATAACTATCCTCTATTCATGGAGTGAATTTAAAGAACACTGATAGTTCGCGTAAAATCTTAACTCAAATCACGTATCAATGAATTTCACTCGATATCTGTGTTAATTACCATTTGAATCTTACTGCTGATGCTCGACATATAATAGGGTGATCAAATGTTGTTTTAAATTCGACATCCTGCTTAGATTGCGTTTGCACGTAAGCAATATCCGTACTCGTTTCATGAAATTAATTGCTATTGTGACATCGGCTGGCGTGATTATTAATGAACCTCATTCATTTAATTGTTTCAGTTGCGGAAGCTGGGACTACTATATCCGGATGACAGCTTACCTGACAGTTTTCAACGCACCTATCAATCTATGTGGGCGAACAATGGTGATACGATCAGTCGGCAGTATGCAAGCACTCCCGCGCTAAAAGTGAGAGGCCTTGGTGATCTTATCCTGCTAGGTTGGATGTCATGTCAAAATTAAAATCTTTGAGCAGCTGAATTTCTATGTTGCATTAATGTACTGTCTTGTATGGTAGGCTTTTGTTATTTGTTTTGTGATGTATGACATGTGATGTATGGAGATATGCCTTCATAGATTTCTATGGTCTCTGAAGCACAATAGTTAAGCGCTTGATCTAGCGATCTATCGGTCTAGAGGTCGTGCCCCGAAAGTTTCATTGAAAGTCGGTCATGCGGGATAGAAGCATCACAGCGTTTCAAAAAAATCTGACGGTGACAGTTGCGTCCATGTCCCCAGTGGGATAGTGGTGATGTTAAAGCTTCAGTGATTGATTGATTAATTAATTAGTTTGGAAGTGCTTGCTAATGATCAAGTATGCAGGATACTTGTCGTATTAAAACTACATCTAGTCCTTGGTTGAACTATCTATAGCTATACGGATATTTCATGTATTTCATGTTGTTGCAAATAGACTGCAATTAGAGTGAATTGACTTTTAATTTGACATCTTTCTCAAGTATTGCTTAGACTGCTCACCTTTAGTAGTATGTTTCACTTACTCAGGTAGTATTTATATTATTGATATCATTATTTATATATTATATTGAGTATCATAGTCGGAAATTGATAAGAGGAGACGTTCAAAATGAAAGTGTGACATTGTTAAATAGAGATTATCCGTATTATCAAAATACATAAAAGGTGTACAGTGCATGGGATGAACACAGCCGCATCATATATATAAAAATATCATATATATATATATATATATATATATATATATATATATATATATATATATATATATATATGTTCAGATTCAATTCTATCTTTATAAAAAGAATAGTCTAGAATGACGAAAGATCCCCCCTTATCCGATTTGGTAATGTGGATGTGGAATTCTTTTACAACTTTTCTTTGATACATTTGCAGATTCATTCTCAATTAAATCACATTTATCAGAATCAGAATTTATCAGATTAATGAACATTTATCAGATAGTAGCACGTACAAAAAAATAGATAAGTACAATCCAAATGAAACGGTCAATATGATTAAACGGTTTTGCAATTATCATCATAAGACATCTAAATTTTCAAAGAGAGAATTCAATTACCTCACTAAATTCAACTTTGAAGTATCATTTTTCTATGGGCTCCCCAAATTGCATAAGCATGCAGCTGACTTGAATAACCTTGCTCCAGATAGATATGGCTACGTTTGGATTCAACCTCCGAATGATGTAAAATTCAGACCTATAATCTCTAGCAGCCACTCACCAACTAGCCATTTAAGCTCATTTGTGGATGAAATTCTTAAACCACTTATTACATCGCTTCCCAGTTACTGTAGAGATACCTGTGATTTTTTGTCCAAGTTGCCGCGAATTTTCGACATTATTGGTGATGATGCGATTTTTGTGTCGTTCGACGTCATTTCATTGTATACAAACATTTCTCTGCAATTGGGTTTGGAGGCTATCTCCTTTTGGCTACAGAACAGTAGATCGCTTGTTTGGGAGAGATTTTCGAATGAATTCATTTTGGGATCGGTCAAGATTGTCATAGAGAACAACTTTTTCAACTTCGAAAATGATTTATTTGCACAAATAAGAGGAACTGCCATGGGGACTAAAATGGCCCCTACCTATGCCATTTTGGTAATGGGGTTCATTGAAAGAAATATGTACACAATTCTTAGAGAACTCTATGATGATGACATTTGCAACTCCATTCAGAATGCATGGCAAAGATATATTGACGATTGCTGGATTATTTGGGAAAGTCGATTTGGGGATGTTAATGACTTCTTCAATATGATAAATAATCTAAATGATAGTATAAAGTTTACTATGGAATCCAATGACTTAGCACTTAATTTCTTGGATGTTCTAGTCTATAGGGATAGGAACAAAGTAGAGACAGATATTTTTCACAAACCAACTGATAGCTTTAATTATGTGCCATATAATTCAGCTCACCCAAGACATACCCTAAATAATGTTCCATATACTTTGGCCAACAGGATCGTCAAGATTGTTTCTCAGGAATACAAAAGGAAACTAAGATTATCAGAATTGAAAAGTAGACTAATGAAGTTGAATTATCCCGAATCTCTTATTGAAAACGCATTTCTGAAAGCACAGCAAAACAAAGTCAATGACAACAAATTGAATGATGCAAAACTGCAAATGCGTGAAGATAAAATGATCCCTTTCATAACAACAAATAACAAAAATAATCCCAACACATTTAAAGAAGTAATTCTTCCTACAAGTGGTGCCTTGAAATTGATGGAGTCTTTCAAAGACAAAAAAGTAGCGAGGGTGTTCAAACAACCAAAATCTCTTCTTCGATCTCTCTGCAAGAATAATCGCAAAGTTATCTACGGGGTCAGCAGGTGTGATGAGCCGAGATGTGTGTGCTGTGAAACGATGATTGTGGGTAAAACCATTGAATTCAACGTGAACGGTGACATTAAGCATTTCAACATAAATTCTAACCTCAGCTGCTACTCCAGCAATGTGATATACGTTATCCGTTGTAAAAAATGTAATGATTATTACATTGGTCAAACTGGAGGCTGTTTTCGAAATAGACTTACTGTGCATAGACAACAGATGTTTAGACCGCAATACATGTTGTTGGATGTAAGTCGCCACATCTAGGTGCGCTGCGAATATCACTTCACCATGTAATAAATTTGAGGCCGCACCCATTTTCAAAATGTCCCCGACATCCACAAGGATTGATCGGGAACATAAAGAAAAATTGTTCATTTCTATGCTTCAGCCCAAGCTGAATAGAAGTTGATTTTATGTATCTATGCCTAATTTCGATAATTTTGAAATACATTTCATTCCCATGACTAGCCTCATGAAATGAGGTGAAACCGGTCGGGAATCAAGATCCTTTTGTTTTTCCTGAGTTGTATTGGATTTTCTTATATATATATAAATATATAAATATATACATGTTTTAAATAAATTAACCAAGAGATGGGCAATCAATATAGAGTAAAACCCCAATATCATACAGACGAAACTAAGCACTATCACGCCCGACCGGTTTCGCCTGATTAAATAAGGGCTTCTCAAGGACAAATGAATTTTGTTTATTAGTATAAATCAAAGTTTACATGAATTTTTGAAATGATTTCTTGGATAATGTACTGAATGTTATGTTGTACAGTACTATAAAGTAATGAAACTATTCCTTATTGACAGCATGCTTAAAAATCTCTATGCACAACTTCCTCTTTGCTTCACGATGGGTCCTACCACAGTTATTCGGTAGTTTTAATATCGACATGCACTATATCAATGAAACTCCTTTAACCGTTTTAAACTATGCCAGTTTATCTCTATTCGGGTAGGGACAAATTAACAATGTTATAGTTGATCTCTATTCGGGGAGGGACAGATTAACAATGTTATAGTTGATCTCTATTCGGGGAGGGAAAATTAACAGGGATGATTAACTTATGTTTAAGATAACCATGAGATCAATACATGGTGAAATTTGAAATTTGTAGTATTTCATGACAGCAGCTAAGGAATTATCCTTTTCATTAGAGCAGTCATCATCATGAACACCAAAAACGACATCGACAAATTTTTTGAAGAGATTGATATTAATGACTTATTAAGATTTGATGAAATTACTGGCACATCACCATCAACATCACGACATGCACAGCCTATTACCGACACTGACGTATCCGATAACATCATGAAACAAATACCAAAATCTACATTGAATAGTGCTAACTGGGCTCAAAAAACTTTCGATGACTGGCTTGGAGAGCGTAATAGGAAGATCTTAGAAGCTGGGTCCATTGAGTTGATGTATCTCTCGGAAGAAGGTTTTGCTACACTAGGAACAATGTCTAAAGGCAGCCTCAACTCTGCATTGCAGAAGTTTGTTTTCGAAGTAAGAAAGGTGAATGGGGATCGGTATCCAAGTGAAACTCTCAGAAGCTTAGTTTGTGGGATTGGATCTTGGTTACAGCGCGTGGAGAAAAAACAATGGCGACTATTTTCAGATCCAGATTTTGCTGATGCGAGAACAGCATTGGACGCAGCAATGAAAGTAACTGGCGAAATTAATGTAAATCAACCAAAGAAAAGAGCATCACCGATTACCGAACAACAAGAAGAATCGTTGTGGGAGCGAGGTTATTTAGGTATTGATAATCCCAAAAAGTTGAACCGGACATTGATTTATCTTCTAGCTATTCACTTAGGGCTTCGAGGAGGAAAGGAAATCCGAGAGCTAACAGTTGGTCCTGAGAGCGAATTACAACTTCGAAAGATTGACGACCAAGAGGTTTTAGAGTATAACGAAAAAGTGTCGAAGACGAAAAGGTGTGGACTTAAAGATCGAAATGTAGATCCAAAACGTGTTAAGATTTATCCTATTACCGATCGCAGTCGATGTACCGTTCAAATTTACAAAACTATGATCGAAAAGCGACCCCAAAATTGTGTTACGACAGCGCTTTTCTTGCAATCGCATTCGCACTATTCGAACGTACGATGGTATCTATCTTCGCCGATGGGTCACAATACGCTTGACATGACCTTTTGGACGATAATGGAAGCTGCAGGAGAGGACGATCGCCACTACAGCAATCAAAGCGGCCGACGCACAACGGTCACGAGGATAATCGAAAAAACGGGTAAGTCAATGAAACCGTAATGAAATATTCATTGTTCATTTTAATTTTTTGTCATATATAAATATTTAAGCGTGATTATATGTATCAATAATGGTCTGCTGCCGAATTTTACTGAACTTTTTCTGTAAGCATAGGTGGCATAAAAGCTTACGATTTATACTCGCATCAACAATAAATGGATTATTTGAATTGCATGCATTATTTTATTGAAAATAAGTTTTTATATTGCTGTATGTATTGCTGAAAATATAATAAAATAATCGTAAAAACGGGCAAGTCAATGAAACCGTAATGAAATATTCATTGTTCATTTTAATTTTTTGTCATATATAAACATTTAAGCGTGATTATATGTATCAATAATGGTCTACTGCCGAATTTTACTGAACTTTTTCTGTAAGCATAGGTGGCATAAAAGCTTACGATTTATACTCGCATCAACGATAAATGGATTATTTGAATTGCATGCATTATTTTATTGAAAATAAGTTTTTATATTGCTGTATGTATTGCTGAAAATATAATAAAATAATTATAACAAAATAATATGAAAATATAAAATGATATGATTATAATATAAACATATAATAATAAATATATATTGTTGTAACAAATGATTTGAATTAAGTATTCTTTGAAATATTTGAACAAGAAATTGATATAATTTATTAGGACGTTATGTGTATAGAGACTGTAGTTAGACTGGTAGTTCAGTAATTATATTTTTAAAGTATGTCTATCTCATAAATTTGTTCATTAGTTAAACAATAAACTTTGAGACTTTTAAAACTCTTTCCAGGCGACAAGCAATTGGCAAAGACGGTGACCGGTCATCGATCTGAATGTATAGACGTTTACAACGCCGTAGGAGAGAAGCGGATGAGGCTAGCCACAGAGGTACTGAGCTCGTCCACTGTTGCTTCCACGTCAAGTTCGATTTTAAATGTTGTGGAACCTGTTGGTAATAATGTTAGTGGCACAAAGCCATTCGACGTTGCCTCGTTTTGTTCGGGTTTGGGCATCACGCCAAAGAAGATCAGTGTTACTCAACCGGATGGCAGTAATGTATCATTCGAGTTCTGACTTCGTATCTTACCCTTGGTAGGTTCGATTTTATTCATCGCTAATAATCTTATTTTCTGACTGTTTTGAGTTTACATGCTATTTGGTGTTGCTAACTTATTTGATTATATTTTGTTATCTATGCACTTCTTTTCAATATGAGGGATTTCTATGCGTAGTTAATTTGCCCCTCGTTTTAACAGGGACAGGGATATTACGGGATTTAATGAGATCTCTAGATAGCAAAAAATACATTACTAGATAAACTGGCATAGTTTAAGTAGTTTTAATATCGACATGCACTTAAAAGATGGATCATAGTTCGAGCATGAGAAGATATGGCGGCTGACAAAGAGCTTTCTATAATTTTTATCACTGATTTGTAGTCTATGAACACGAATACGGGATCGAAACAAAATTAAGAAATCGCTGGTTTGACCCACGTAAATTGACCGGCATCCAGCACACTTTAACACATAGATGACATCCTTAGATGAGCAGCACATATTAGATTTTATTTTAAACACGTTCTCTTCGTCTCCATCTTTGTATCTGAATTCAGTTCCTTCGATGATTGATTTGCAGCAGCCACACCTTTTATATCCACATGTTTGCGCTCCCTTTAAAAATATTCTGCTGTTATTTCTCAATTGACTTAATAGAGATTTTGGTTGTCGATATGACTTTTGTATTTTATAATTTCTAAATGTTGACATGACTTTTAAGCCAGAAAATATAGGTGAGATGACTTATTTATGGATGTCCTGATTGTTCGGATTATTGGTTTGAAAAAACGTAGCAACTTCAGTACCTTCAACATGCAATTTTCCTTGATTGTCATTAGTATTCAATCAGTTTATTAGGATATCCCAAAATACTGGTAGAAAACTTCGCCTGATACATAACTTCCATGAGGAAAATTTATCTACACGTAAAGGTTCCGAAATATCATTAGTAAGGAACCCGTCTGATTTCAATCCTCCGAAGGGATTGTGTGCTCTATTAGATAAAAATATTGACTTGATGATGAATAATTATGAAAATCAATAATAAGAAGAACATTAAACACAATCTGAGCAAAGAAGAACTATTATCACTCCGAAGTTTGAAGCAAGAAGATAGTTTACACATAACCAATTCTGACAAAGGGGTGCCTTCATTATATTGGAGTATCCACAATACAGAAATTTTATGTACAATGAACACTTAAATGATCAAAATACTTATCGGACAATTTTCAGATATGATGTCAAAACGACTTTGAATCTAATCAAGAAATATTGTGTGAAGTTCAAGCATTGCTCAACAGACAAAGAAAATGCTTTTTTATGGAACTTCAATGAAGAGCTACCATTTATATACGGTTTGCCGAAAGTTCACAAAGTAGAATAACATTTTCAAGATAGAAGCATAGATAATTTAGGATATATTCAACTTGATTTATCAGCGAATTTCAAAAATCCCGCCCAATCATCTCTAGTAGAGATGCTCCTGCTAGTCACCTAAGCTATATGCTCGATGAAATTCTCAAACCCTTGGTTAAACACCTTTTGAGTCACTGCAAAGACACATGATTTTCTTTCAAAATTTCTGATAAATCGGAGAGCACAACAACGTTCATATCGTTTGACAGTGTGTTGCTATATACCAACATTGATCACAGTCTGGGTCCAACTGCAATTCATTTCTCGTAGGACAAATATAGGAATCTTCTGGATGAGAGATTCACAAATGAGTTTATTTTGAAAGGCGTGGAATTAATCCTAAAAAATAACTTCAATTTTGAGGATAATTTCTTTCTGCTGACTTCAGGCACAGCGATGGGGACAAAAATCACGCCCGCATACGCAACATTAGCGATGGGATATCTTAAGCAGAACATGTATTGTATAATGAAAGAATCACTAACTGAGGACAATTTCACGACATTTTGTGAACATTGGGTGTGGTATTTGGACGATTGCTTTATCGCATGCAAGGATTCTTTCGATGATATAGAAACATTTCATCGCATTCTCAATAATTAAACGATAATATCAAGTTCACGATGGACAGGGGTTTTAATCAGTTAAAATTCTTAGATATTCTAGTTTATAGAACTGAAAATAATACTGAAACTGATATATATATATCATAAAACTACTGATAGTCAGTCCTATATACCATTTCATTCAAATCACCCCAGACATTGTCTAAGAAATATACCAGATACACTTGCTAATCGGATAAACAGAATCGTGTCGCAACCAAAAATAAAAGAAAATCGGTTTGATGAATCGAAAAATAGGCTAGGTATTTTGGGATATCCTAATAAACTGATTGAAGGCGCAATAACTGAATCAGAAAAGAATGCTAATGAAAAGTCCATGATGAAGATGCCAAAGTTGTTACTTTTATTCAAACCCATAATCAGAAGAATAGTTTTATAGCCTGTATAGTTTTAGGCCTGCTGTCAATAGGGAATAGTTTCATTCTTTTAGTACTATACAACATTCAGTATATTATCATTGAAATCATTTCATGTGAGCTTTGATTTATGCTAATATATAAAATTCGTTTGCCCCTGAGAAGCCCGTATGTAATCAGGCGAAACCGGTCGGGCGTGATAGTGTTTAGTTTTGTCCTTATCCTGCCGGGTGTTGATTTTTTCTATATATATATATATATATTTTTTCGTGAAAATCAAAAAATCTGAGTTCCGTACGCGTTTCAGAGCAAGTTTATTCTCCTTCGTCAACGGAAAGCTAAAAGAACACTGTTACAAGCCTTATATACAAAATCATTAAAATTCACAAAATTGATGGTTTTAACACAAATCACTATTTGACTGCTGGAAACTCGAGTGTGAAGGCAAAGTTCAGACATGAAGCTCGCGAAAGGTCATGGCATAGAGATTTCTGCAATGATTTTGTATATAAGGCTTGTAACAGTGTTCTTTTAGCTTTCCGCTGACGAAGGAGAATAAACTTGCTCTGAAACGCGTACGGAACTCAGATTTTTTGATTTTCACAAAATATTATGTGGGCATATATTTCTTAAATATATTTCTGAGGCCCTCGAATCTTCAATGAATCAACTAAGTTGATTGAAGCTACAGGACTGAAGCACAAGGAGATGAAGTCTCTGGCAAGTATTTCATTCAAGTCTCTCAGATGTCATATTGATGGAGACGTTCTCAAAGAGGCAAATTGTTGTGGACGCATTGGAAAGAAACTCGTAAGAGCGGAAAGAAAATGCGTGTTTCTACAGAAATGTGTGGATGATGATCTCATTCCAAGATTTTTGCAATTCAAAGCTCCGAAGCATTTGACAAATCAAAAGCAGAGTTTGCGGAAAATTCAAAGGAAAGAGCTTTTCAAAGTGAAAGGTGAGGCCGATGCTATTCACAGTCAGAAACAAATTGAATTAGAGACTCAGATTAATTCCTTGAATTTGAATTACCGTCACATTGTGAGAGAGATTGTAAACTTCCAAATGAGTAAAGTAAAAAATGCTATCTCTTTAGTTCATGAGAAAAAACTGCAAAATTTGAAAAGAACTCAAGAGGCTTATGTTAAGCGAACTAAAAGCAAGCGTAATGCCACAGTGATCAATCTGTCCTCTTATAAATTATCTAAATTGCAAGAAGATATTCTAAGTCTCGGCTTCTCAATGTGCTGGCCGTTTGATAAATTGTTGATGCAAAAAGAAAAGGCGGAGGTTGAAGCAGTTGCTCATAAAGTCAAAAGTGATCATCAAGATATCTTGACTGACGACATGATTCATAGATTAAGAGTGATTTTCAAGTCTTACTTCACGAAAAATCGCACTCCAAAACTATGGTCTAAGCAGATGAAAATTCTAAAAGATTTAAGCAAAAATCAAGATCTGTATATATCAAAATTTGATAAAGGAAATGGGATCGTTATAGAAGACAAAAATACATACATCAAGAAAATGACAAAAAGTTTACAAAGTACAAAGCCTGCAAGCGCTCTGTAAAGCACCCAAATACTAGAAGAAGAGAGATTCAACCGAAAACTCACTGAATTAAAGAAAAAGAAATTGATATCCGATACGGTATTTAAAGCTATCAAGGCAAGTGGCTCCCAGCCATCACGATTATACGGTTTGCCTAAAGTCCATAAAAACAGTGCCGACCCACCATATCGACCAATTTTGAACATGAGAAATTCATACGTGTCAAATTTATCAAAATGGTTGGACAATCTATTAAAACCGCATTTGCCAAAGAACTATAATATAAAAGATACATTTGCATTTGTTGACTCACTAATGCAGTTTCAAGAAATGAACACTAAGGATTTCGTCATGTGTAGTTTCGACGTTCGAAATTTGTTTACGAGCATACCTGTCGAGCGGACAATTAACTTTATTTTGTCTTTTTTAGACAATGATGCTTTACCTGTAACTAAGCCATGCTTGAAAGAACTATTATTGTTAGCTTGTACGGATATTGTATTTTCTTTTAATGATGTATTGTACCGACAAGTTGATGGTATGTCTATGGGTTCCAATTTAGGACCAACAATGGCCGCCTTTGCCATGCTAATGATTGAGACGAACTTCAAAAACTATAGTGGTCAACTACCAATATTTTATAAAAGATATGTTGACGATTGTTTCCTGATATTCAAGGACATGTCTGATATGAACTCTTTTTTCAAATTTGTAGACCTTATTGATAGTGACATCAAGTTCACTCTGGAGGTAGAGAGAGATTGTAAACTATCATTTCTTGATTGTAATATTATTAGAGATGATCGCAATAAAATTTCAGTGTCTTGGAGAATACAAGATACCAACACAGGCACCTACATACCCAATGAGGCTTATACTCCATGGAACTATAAGATGGCCGCCATTCGTTCTTTATTTTACAGGGCCAAACGCATTTCAACTAATAGTGAATTATACGAGAAATCATGTCAAAAAATTATAGACATTTTCCTTGATAATGTTTACAGTAAAAATGTTATCTTACAAGTAAAGAAGAGAGTGGAAACTCAAGTTGAGAAAAATAAAGGAGAAAATAAAGACGGAGATAACAACGAACAAAGTAAAAAAGCTATCTATTGGCTGCTTCCTTACATTCAAGGTAAAGAAAAGCTAATCAAAGATAAAATTCATCAAATTAACAGAAATCTACCGGAAAATGTTGTTATACGAACGGCTTTCCGAGTGAATAAAACCAGTATGTTTTTCCACAACAAGGACAGAATCCCCCCGACATTGAAATCACAATGTGTATATAAATACGAATGCAAAGACTGCAAACAGGTCTATATCGGGGAGACGTCACGGCATCTGGCTACTAGAATGAATGAACACATAAATGGCTATCCTGTACCAACCGAAATCACGATGCATTCACATGAAATCGATGAAAACAATTTTTCTGTTATCGCTGTGTCACAATGGCATAAAATTTTAGAAACCATTTGTCTGAAAGATGCTCAGAATTGCATGAATGAAAGAGATAGTTCATTTCCATTATTGTTAGATTTGTGAACTTTAATTTGATTTTGTCTAATTTCTTTATACAGAGTGTAGCTCAAGCACACTTTACACAGAAAGCTCAAAAATATAATACTGGATGTAGGTTACATGTTCATAGTTTTTCAAGGAGGATTTGATGACATATTGAAGTTGTGAAAGAATAGAAATCAAGAAATGATATTTAAATGTCTTGTTAATCCTCCTTGAAAAACTATGAACATGTAACCTACATCCAGTATTATATTTTTGAGCTTTCTGTATAGCATTTTGGTTGAGACTTTTTGAATTTCAACCACAGCTCATCATTTTGTTAATATGTTAGCTTGAAAATGGTCTATGTACAGAAGACCGAAACGTCGCCGTCAATAAAATGTAAATATTTTGCAATAAAATGGTACTCATTCATCATCATCAAAACATTGACAACAGCAGAATTACAACAATATAGAAGAAGAGAAAAACTACTGAATAAATGTATCAAATTGGAAAAAGACATTCAATTTAACATCACATGTGAAGAAAATAATTTATTACAAAATTACACGAAGATCAGTAAAAAGAATCAACACAAAGAACATCACAAATTAGCAGAAAAATTTCAATTAAGCCTTGTAGGCCTTGAGATAAAAAACTTACAAACAAAATTGATATCAATAAGAAAAGAATTGACTGTAAACTTGATATATATATATATATATATATATATATATATATATATATATATATATATGCCTTTGAAAATGACAGCTGGAACTGCATAATAGATCACAATTTCCAAAACAGCATTATTACACAATTTGTTCATGATTTGCAGCATGGTCATATCTCGTAAGAATGAAATAACGCATAAATGGCTATGTATAAATTGTGCATTATAGATTCTATTTGTCACATGAACGAATTGTGTAATTATGCTTTTTGGGAATTGTGATCTATTATGCAGTTCCAGCTGCAACTTTGCAAATCACGAACGATATTCCGCAATTCCTGAGGTCTTTCGATATTGACCATTATTGTCAGTATGATGGCAAGACATCATGGTTGAGTAACAGACAACAAAGTCAATTTAAAGTCAGCCGGACCTGCGAGGTGTCAGAATCTTCATAGATAAAAAAAATACTGTGAATCAAGATACTGTGAGAAAATCTATAACCGGATTTGGCTGATACCCGAACCAAACCGAACGGAAATTCAAATATTATTCTATCGAGAAGAACCAAAGCCGAAAATGTCCGAACCACACATGCATTGTATTATACCTGCGAAAACTTCTCAATTAAAGCAAGTTGCAGAAAGAAGTTACACTAATGAAGCTACTGAAAATTTGGAGTTCACCTCGTTGTGATTAATTGACGAAATTCGTCAGAGGACACAACTCATTTGTCTACCATCTTCCACAGCAGATCGCATCAATTGCGCATACTAAAAATTCAAGTAGAATTATAGTGATACATATAATACAAAACCTAATTATAATGTCAATAACGAACACTCACACGACCTCACCAATAAGGTCCACATGTAGAACAAAGACATCAGGAATGATCAGATAGGCTTCAGGAGCAATATCGAAGGTTTTGGCCTTAAATCGGATTTCAGAATTTTTACACGTGGAGGTCTTTGATTACGAAGGCACCCAGGATAAGCCATAAGTCACAAGCTGTCACCAGGCTGACAATCCATGGGCGATTATCTTCAATAGAGGTTAAGTTAATAAATTAATCATTATAATTTATTAGTATTATTTTAATAATATATTATTAATATTAGTTTAATTAATTGTTATTTAATTAGTTAAACTAATAATTTAATCAAGTTGTAATATAACGCGTCATTCTTTATTTTCCTCTTCTGCATCCTTGTATTACCTGTCATGAGAAAAAATATTGTCAAAATTCCGTATGGTTTAGATTATGGAGGATCGTGACGCGACTTGCGAACGACGGCTTGTAGCTTATTCTGTATACCTCCGGCCTATACTTGTCATGTGTTTTTTCAGGGTGATTACACACGAACGGGAGAAAGGACGTTGAATGGAATGATGCGAGATGGTGTGAATTCAGCAAATCGATATTTTTGGCGACTCAAAGAGTTCCATCGTCAACTGGCTATCGATGTATTATTAGGCAATGAGAGCAACAGTCCCGAGATCGAGCTCATTCGTCAAACATCGTTGGCTGATAACTTGAATATTCTGAAGGTGAGCACCTATTTCTGAGTTAGCTTGTGTTCTAAATATTTGGTTAAAGAATTCCGTATTAATAGCAATTTATTTGAGTATATTCAATACAAAAATTTGACTTTGCCGTCTTATTTACGGAAGTGGCGTTGTTGTCCGATAAATCCTGTATAGTTGACATTGTTACTGAGTGATTAGAGTTGTCCGCCGATATTTCACATGTCATTTTTCTATGAAAGTCGTTCATTTATCTCCAAATCCAAATTAGACGGCTTTAATTGCATAATAAGGCCGTCTACTTTGCTATATAATACCATTGAGGTAGGAGCATTTCACCGTCCATCTTCGCATTTCCAGTGAAAATGACATTGAAGTGATTCCTATGGTTCACAATTTGGACTCGTAGATATTTCAAGCTTTAACTACTTCAATGTTCTGAGCTGCATGGGCTATGTAGAAAATGATCATAGATTTGAGTCTTTTGCAGATCAAAATCATGGATTTTTGATGTCAAAGATTTTCAGTTCAGTAACAATGCATATGTTACCTTTCAAATGATCAGACTAAATCGTCGGCGCGTAGCGCCAGGCAAGGTAATATATCTTCACTATTTCTATGGCTCCGTCATTTGCGTTGGAGGTTCCTATTTCGCACATATTTATGTGGTTGTCTGAACAATCTCAAGAGATGCAGAGCGTCCTGTCCAGAGTTGTAATATCTAGAATTCCATGGGCCTTGGCACAGCAATAATACGAGGGGCGTACCAAAAGTTCGTGACGTTTGATTACCATGGTTTTAATTCGACTTTTTTCTTTAATCATTCATCGTTGTCATGTTGTATCAATCATGTGCATTGCCTGTGAAGTATTGTCGGTTGATCGGTAACCTATAGAGACACGAACTGAAGCCGGTAAGTAGTGAAGCAATTTTACTTTTGTCATGAAGACGGACTTCACAAATCGTAAGTGGAGATCTTGTCTGCTCTTTCTGTCCAAGGAACGGGAAACACCAATCCGATCGACTGTGCGTCTAAAAACATTCTTCGAGACAATGCTCCTGCAAGAGCGACCATCAAGCAAATGTTCCCATAGGGACGGAAGTCATTGGAAGACGTTGAGCGCTGTGGCCATCCATCCACTCCAGCCAGCGAAGAAAATGAAGATTTGGTTTGGCAGCTGATCCAGTCTGACAGACGCCCAACATTTGATGAACTGGAGGAAAAGTCTGGCCAGCTGTCGCATGGGACTCTTGAGCGCATCTTCCATGACCGCCTTGAGTTGTCCAAAGTTTCGGCTCGTTGGGTACCAAGGCTGCTGACTGCAGAACAGAAAGGCGCTCGGGTCAACAACTCCTCTATTGTTCTTGGTCTTCTGGAAGACCATGACGAAGGGTTTTGGAGGAGACTACTGACTTTCATCTCATCAGTGCGATGAAGTAGGCAATCGGAGGTATTCGTTTCAATGGTGAAAGAGATAAAGAGAGCACCGAAAGCTTCATTCGGGAAATTTCCGCAGGATTGGCTTGAAGAAGGAATGAAGAAGCTTGAGAAGAGATAGGAAAAGTGTATTGGAATTTAAGGTGACCAGATCGAAAAAAAGAGTTTTGGTATGCTTTTAATTCTGCCAATAAACATTTGTGCAAATGGAAGTTAAATGTTTTCCTGTGAAATGCAACTGTCAGAACTATAAGAAATAAAATCTAGATATGCACTTGGGCCAAAATGGACGTCTATAGATAGGAGAGACAAACGTCACGAACTTTTGGTACGCCCCTCGTAGTTCATGCTATCAAAGCAATTTTTCTCTGTGAAGTTGGCTATATTTGGGGATATGTAGCGAGTATTTTCAATGGTTTTCTAACGGTGAATTCAGTTATTTTATATGATGAAGAATAATTGAGCTTTCTCGCTTTGCGAAATTTCATTGATATTTGTCATGAGCTTTTTCTTATATTTGAATCAAAATCATTGAAAGTCAGAACATCCAGTTATAGAATTGGTAAATATAGCCACATGATCACAAAATAATTTAAAAGTGTTTGACCTAGTTGCCCTTATTCCATAAGTTTTCGAAGAAGGGCCACTTAGCCAAGCACTTCGTTTTAAAACATGTTGCTCTGCAATGACCAAAAAGTACACAAGCACAATGTAAAGTGAACGAAGTTTCAACGTAAAACAATTAGCGAAGGCATGTCTTTGTTCTCTCATAGTGACTGCAGATTGTTTACCTTGCATGTTTGTGCACTTCAGCAGTAATGAGAAAAATGTTGAAGAAGCTTGAAGAAGAACTATTGAATTTGTTTGAATACAACTTGCACATTCGCATTCCTTACATCGCAAGGATTCAGAAGATACCAAACATGACCATTTTTGATGAAAAAGTGAAAATATAATATTTTCAGCCAAAAGAGTCTTGATTTCGTGATTATTTCTCGATTCTCTTTTTCATTGGTTCACCGATTTTGATGCCTAGTGTATCAAAAGAGAGCTCAGTAAAGCTCGTTCTGCCCATACTTGATTCATTATCATACTCACGTTTTCTTATTGAAAAATTTCGATCTGCTAATTGAGCGATTTTCATATTTTGAGCACTACTCGGCAGAAGGAGTAACGGATACAAGTCTAACATAACTCATTTTAGGGCTGAGAATGCAAGTTCTCGAGTGATGTATGGTGAAATGATGTATGATTGAATTTCAGCGAACTCTACGTGATCCGTTTTTATGATCAGCTCTGCATGTGCAGTACATGTAGTAAATACAAGTAGTATATATGAGTAGCAATAAGCAAATAGTAATGCACTACTCAAGTAAATACATGCATATAATAAGGTGTAATAATTGCAAAAGCGTTCATGTTGCAAAATGCATACTGTTGCATGTAGTCCTGTCACTTGGTAATTTTATGTTGATCATAGCAAGCTGAGTAATGCTTCTTTTTGTAATTAACTGGTCAGATAGAATCAAACATTCGTGGATTTGAGTTTGAACATAATGCTCCCGTTATATTTTCTACTGTAACGTTCAACTTGCTTTATTGTACATATTTTATGATTGTATCTGATATGGTCGCGTGAATTTATTGTTATCATCACTCAACAAGAACTAAGTGAAATATGTATAGCGAATGTATTTCATCGAATCAGTGGTCAACAAATACTCACTCATCCTTTTTGCATCCTTGTTGAGTGCGTGAGTATTTGTTGACCATTAATTTCATGTCGAATGAATTAACACATATTTTTTTTCTAGCGAATTATGAATTGCAATTAGTCACCTTTATCGTCCTCATGCAATTAAAAATGATCATTTTGTATTTTCACAGATAAATCGTATAAATGTTTTCACCCCTACTAATTCTGTCAATCTTCCAATGATAATTGTTAGACGTCCGTTTGTCGCATATTTCGATATCATGTAGTCTTTTTCGTTATATCTAGTAAACAGCTAGAGTTAAATGTACTTCTTGTGAAATGTTCGACACTTATTTTTTGTATTTTTCCTGCATATATTATTTCGCATCCTATACATCACTGATGTATAAGCATGTACTCTGTTTATCCATTATTCATCGCGATGCTCGTTTTTATCAGGAGAATCATTTTGTATTCTGAACACTCGTGTTCTCACCGTATATTCTCCTCACGTTAGAAAAGATAATCCGTTGATATAGAACATTGATAACGCGAGTTGGAGAGAAGCAAAAGCGGATGTGTAGAACGATAGGAAGTCCCTGAGGCTGAAACTGTTGGAAAGTAAGAGACGATATTCCATAAGAAATCTTCTAAACAACGCACTGGCATTTTGTGATAATCTGGCCGGTTTATCAATGAACAGCAAAGTACAACTTCAAACTTATTGCGCACAGATAGAATTTTGGCATTAGGACTGTTAAAATGGATTAAGATAAGGATGAATATCCTAATGTAACCAGGTGACCTACTTGATTATTTCGATGATTTGATTTCGGATATTGGATAAAGCACTAATACAGGGTGGGCGTGGAAGATTGACTGACAATGAGACTGATCTCCCAAGACGTTTGATATTTAAATTTTGTGGCGCTTTTAAGAAAATATTTCCTTGTATATACTGAAGTTAGCGACACAGCTGGTGATTTAAGCATTCATTTATTTTTGTTGATCACGATATTATCGGTGATTATGGATAGATCAATGGGTCAAGATCAAATACTTTGATTATCATACGAAAATTTATAGATTAAGTTAATGCAAATTCTATTATCTATTTTTATAAGTTTAAATTTCTTTCTCTTCATAGTCGGTCGTATGATTAACTTTTGTAGATGAATGTGGCACTTCATGCGAGTAGTGTCAGTTGGTTTCGTCAAGCCACGCACTTGTTCCCACGTACAGCTATGAACAAACGTTCCTCATAACGTCCTGGCTAACCGAATGCAATTTTGTTACCTTTAAAGTAATTTCGAGTTTTGCTTTCAAATTATTTGCATTGAGAAAAAAGTGATATTTGTTCAACTTTTCTATCCTATTGAAGCTCCATAGTTCAAGCGCAGAATAATCTTATCAGGACACTTCAGTGGTAACTGCAAGGCAACCATTGAAGACGAGATTCGATATCTAATGACTTGATTGGAAGATTTCGTTCTGTTCTCGACTTTCCAATAAATGGACCACGAATACTGTGCACACATGTTTAATACAGGAATGTCAGACAAGATGTCAATGAGCATTTATGAAGATTTGCACGCACTGTTGCTCAACTAGTTTATGCATCGAACTATTTAGAAATTGGATTTCTTCACAATTCAATTTAAATAATTCAAATTTTCCTAGCGGAAATTCAAACCTGGTGTAACTATAGATAAATATTCAAATGCTCTGTAATTCATATTATTTTTTTCACTTAGTCAAATGTGCATGCAACTCAAAACTAGAATAATAATCTGATTACTAAATTTTGACAAGGAAAGCAAAGCTAGAATTATAGATAGGATCTCAGCCAATATAATATACATAATATCAAATCAGTTTCTTGAACTGAAAACATAATCATGAATTCATAAAGATCAATCTCAATTCAAATAATAGATATTTTCCGATCGATGTCAAACTTTGAAGGCCTTCAGATTTTCAGCGCCTATCCTGCTTCTTACAAGTAACTTCTTACGAAATTAGTTTAAGTAGTAAAACATCCTGCCTACAATTTGATAATAATCAGACTTTCAAGTCGTCTGCTTTTTGAGTTCTGTGGTAAAAGTCCATATTTTTCTATCTTAACACGAGAATTCGTTTTTCTTGCACCGACTTCTTTTGTAGAAAAATCTAGTAGAGATTGACGACCCTACGAGAAGGTTGAAGTGATTATGCTGGGAATTTCAGTCACTCCTCACTAGGGATGCGTAGTCGGAGTCCCGGAATCCTATCATTTTTGCCGGAGTCGGAGTCCTCGGACTCCGGCCTATAACTAGACCCGAAATATAATACAAACAAATTATTTATCCTCGTACATAGATGTCACTGTTTTGATGTCAACTTTCTCCGTCAAACAAAAGCACAGAGACAGCAGTGCATGCAAAACTTGTAATAGTTGAGGGAATGAACCGTGATAGTGAAAAAGGATTGTATTTTACTGGTTGATTTGGTAGAGGAGATAAGCCTTTCTAGCCTCGATCACACATACACACCAAATGTCACATCGGAGACAAAAGTAAAATATTAGTTTGCTAAAGAACATTACCTCTTACCCTAACGCCAATCATGTGTGATGGCTCCTCCAAAGCACATTAAAATCGAAAGTGTGCTAATATATTTTGGAGAAGGATGGGGGATTTTTCTGCCTGGTAGAGACTGGAGAAAAACCGTGTGAAGCACAAGTGATGTGCAAAGTATGTAAACTTTCATAGACAAATAGAAAATGATTGATTTGATACAGCAATAGTCACTAAAATCAGGCTCAGGTAAGCCTATAATGATCTATGATGTACGATGTCCCGGTTGATATACTTGCCACACGGAGTCCTATCAGAATGATAGGACTCCGCATCCCTGCTCCTCACAATAACCTCGGATGCAGAACTAGTCTTCAGCGTGGTTCGAAAAAGCCGAACTGAGACTCGGTCCAGCATGTACAATGAGCGCATACAACTTTTGCTTCCCGAAGCTCTTCTGTTTGATCTGCTTCGGCACATGATTGTCTAATTTTTTCGGCTAATCAAATATTCGAGAAGTAAAACAGCTGTTGTCAGTCATTGTCATATTGTAGTCATTTTGTACAATCATATATGCAATCATATTGTATATCATTATCATATCAACATTTTTTTCTACGATTTTATTACGATGTAGCAACCTCCAACTTGCGCCTCTCTTCATTCCTCGTTGTATGCTAGGTTAGACTCAACGAGACAAATACAAAGTGATTAGATTTTGGACACTGTCTTGCAGAATCTTGTAGAGTCGAAGAGACTGTATTTGCGCTTTGTTTTATTGTGCGTCCCGATGCTTCAGGCCAACTGCCGTCTTACTCCGTGCCAATTGCAATATTGTTTCTTTGTGTTTCTCTGGTCAAACATTATATTTGGTTGCAGTTTCTTGTAATTTCTGACTTAATTTCTTTTATACACTTTTGATGACACGTTTCAGATGTAATACATTTCCCGAAAATATCACTCGAACATGTACACTGCATTATGCAAAATATGTTTCATAAATGGTTTATCTGACCGCATCCTTCACTCGAGGACCATATGCACATGTTTCTTTTCAATGATGCAGGGACTTATTAATGAAATGATGTTATTATAACCTAGAACCGTCATTTGCTTTTTTTGATAATAGCCTTATAGAAATAAGTAAAAATTTATTATAAATGATGTAAAAAATGAGCTCTTTAGGTCCTACATGGTGTCTTTAACTGTATTACATAGTGTTGTTCCTGATTTTAGGATTTTTGCGTCTTATGAGCGATCGCAATTTGTCCCGGTTTGGAATCCGCATATGTTGTCAGGCGTGACTTTGATGTTATTGCTTCAAATCTTCCAGTGCATCTCTGAGTTGAGCAGCATGTTGGATGTTTTCACGACGAGCTTGCTTCAACGGGCTCGGTTGACCGTGACGAAGAAGGTTGTGATGTTGTCGGAGTGGTCGCGGCAACCTGCACTTCACGAAATTCTGAATCAGTTGTTCTTCAATGCATGATTGGGTGAAACCGCTGTGCAGCACCAACTTCTGAGCTTTCAGATGAAGCTTCTGATGCTCTCGTGCTGTTGATGAGATGGAAGTTGACAACAATGGCAATATTGAGAATATAGATAAATCGCCGTAGAGATAGCATGATCAAATAATTTTATTGTCAAACATGTTACAATACTCAAAAGGTAACATCATCAGTGAATAGCAATACTGATACATGCGCGAAGATGCAGCCGAGAGTTCATTCAAAAGGAGCGCGAGCAATGATAACAACAAGAAAGAAAAGCAACAGAAATAACAACAGGTGATCAGTCTGTGTCTGAGTATTCATGTGCCCTTTTCGAGTTGCCAAATCGATGTGACCTTGGCAACTCGAAAAGGTGATTATTTGTAAAAATTTGCACTTTTCACATGAACTTCGTCAATGTCTCTTCGAAATTTTTTAGTCGGTCAGAGCTCGATTATTTTGGAAAAACCTGCAATTCTAAGTTTGAAAACAAATTAGGAAATTGTGATCACGTGCAATATGTGATTTAGTTTCATCCAACATATTTTGATAAAACTCAACTTCTAGATTCTTTTGCTTTACTGCATGGTAATGCACAGTTAAAATGTCGCAAAGCACGTGCAAGGAGTTAATAATTAAATGTTGATGTCTCAAATGCTTTTCCTATTTTCCAACTCCAATCTCTATTGTAGTCTGTCTGTTATTGTCCATAGATCAATGAATGCCTAGTTCATAGCACGCTGATGATACATGGAAATATTTATTCAAGTTGCAAATCAAAGCCAGTTCTTCCTATTAAAGTAGCGTTCCCATTCTCTGCGGAAATACCGCATTCGGAAAATCGGAGGGAAATTTTTTTGCTGCGGAAGTTTTTTAAACAGTGAATAGAGTGGCAAATGAAATGAAGACTTTTTTGAAAATTATTTAACAATTGGTTCAACAAGCTAAATCAAACTAATTTAGTTTCTCCCGTATCCAATTTTCACTCTGTGAACCGACTGTTTCGTTCAATATCGTACGGTAGGCCCTATATCAATATATGGACTATACCAATTAAATGTTAAATAACAAAAAAAAATAATTCCATTGAAGTAACATTCTGTTTTGTAATCGAAGAATTATTGTTTCAAATATTTCTA
Source organism: Prostheceraeus crozeri (assembly GCA_907163375.1). NCBI lineage: Eukaryota > Metazoa > Platyhelminthes > Polycladida > Euryleptidae > Prostheceraeus > Prostheceraeus crozeri. The sequence continues at coordinate 521,036 of CAJQUW010008964.1, read as the reverse complement.
TTATTATTGAGCTAAGTTAGAGCTATATGAAATAACCAAATTTTTGACTGCTCAGCCTGCATCAGGTAGGCCCCTATGTAATAATTCGCTGACATCCAAGTCGAATGAATTCCTTGAAGACTCATCTCTACGATTTTACCTTTTTACTGCAAAAATTCATTTCATGGAAATATATTTAATAGCTACTATATATGCAAGATAACCTCGGGGTATGAAATTTTACAGAGTGGAACTAGTTTTGATTTCATGCGATAAAATTGATTTTAACTCAAGCAGAATTTAATAAACATCAAAAAATGTGATTCTACGATGAAATAACTGCCACGGTGTGGTCACGAAGTATGCCAAACGTTTCTGCCATTTTCTTTGAAATCATTTCCACATGGACTTTTGAACTATTGGTGAGAAGCTGGGTGAGAAACAACTCGTTGAAAATGAGTTTTACCGTAATATCATGAAACTAACAACAATAATATCATGAAGTAGGCTGGCTAATCATGAACACATGAGAACTGGACATGTAGCTATGCGGTCTTACGCATTATGAGATTTGATGGATTTTTCGTCAAAATTAGACTGCGGAAATTTTTCGCAGCTGCGGAGGAAATATCAAAAACTGGAATGGGAACACTGAATTAGAGTCGGCCACATTTTAGAGTATTCTTTACCATCCAGAGTATTTTTTCAATTGCATGCGCAATCTAAAGGAATGTTGATGGCTGACAATGGGAGATACTGCGACCGACCTGAAGATAGCATTACTTTCCGAGGATATGCCCTTAAGAAGCCATCACCACTCCTACAATTGAAAAAATGCTCTGGCTGGTGAACAATACTCTGGACAAATGAAGTCTTATCTCATTTCATTAGGACACCGTGTGGCCGACTCTAATAGGAAGAACTGGCTTTGATTTGCAACTTGAATAAATATTTCCATGAATCATCAGCGTGCTATGAACTAGGCATTCATTGATCTATGGACAATAACAGACAGACTACAATAGAGATTGGAGTTGGAAAATAGGAAAAGCATTTGGGACATCAACATTTAATTAGTAACTCCTTGCACGTGCTTTGCGACATTTTAACTGTGCATTACCATGCAGTAAAGCAAAAGAATCTAGAAGTTGAGTTTTATCAAAATATGTTGGATGAAACTAAATCACATATTGCACGTGATCACAATTTCCTAATTTGTTTTCAAACTTAGAATTGCAGGTTTTTCCAAAATAATCGAGCTCTGACCGACTAAAAATTTCGAAGAGACATTGACGAAGTTCATGTGAAAAGTGCAAATTTTTACAAATAATCACCTTTTCGAGTTGCCAAGGTCACATCGATTTGGCAACTCGTAAAGGGCCATGAGTTTCATATTCTGGTTCTTGTAGGACTTTATCAGCAAATCCTCTCCAATACAAGTGTAATTAGCATGTAAAATGAAGAACGACTTTTCACTTAAGAAATGAACATTTAATATTTCAGAGGCTGGTCTGCCGCTGATATACCCTCTGATCCTAGTGTATAGATGGCGGCGAGCTTCCGCGATCCCAGAGGCATGTACGCAGAGACAAAATGAGAACTGTCAATAGTTTCATGTCTCTCTTATATATCAAAATATCCTCTGATGTTTTTCAAGCGTTGATCAAAGCACTTTTCTGTAACTTATGGACATTCCCAGGTGGATTTAATTTTGTTTATATCAAATATGCCCACAGTGCTGCAAAATGTTGCTGATTTCTGACAATACATGTAAATTGTATAGATTCTAATATTTTAGCTAATTTTAGAATTCATGGCTACTTCTTCAAAATGAAGCTTTCTGGAAAATTCATGATGACCTGACTAGATATGAAAGCAATTTGTTATATTATATTTGAAAATAATATTGTTTTCATATCTAGTCAGGTCATCATTAAGATGCTATTGGTACTATGTAACCCAATACTACCTGTTCCATAGCCCTTCCCCCTTTTGTATTCAATATTATGTTATTATGACATAGACGTCGGTGTGAATTTTAAATTTTATACTAGACCGTGTTTCCTTCCTTTTTACCTGAAGATAGTTAACGGATGTCAACTGAAATTAATTGTAAGAAATAAGAAAAAGAAAATAAAACCACCATCATTCTATATTGGCTCTTTCCAACTACAATAAAATAAGGAAAGTAGACAAGACAATGTATTCAAAATATTGAATTTTTATTCAGTTAATTGTAATCTTTGTTCCAATCCGTTATCAAGGATAGTGACACAGCGTTAAATATGCTTCTTGCTCAACTTTTGTCTAATATGTTTTCAGTGCATTTTTAATTCTTTTAGACTACAATAATAATATGTATAATTAAATAGCTAGCTGCGATGTTAGGATAACTCATTGATGCATCGACTGTGAACCCTGGAAACATAAATACTTATGAAACCTGCAGCTCGTAGAAGCACCTCTTGCAATTTGCTGTCACTTAGTTATTGTCTCGCATGTTCAAATTATAGATAATTGCAATGAAAAGCATTAACTAAATGCTTAGCTGCGATGCAATGATTACTCATCGATGCCTCGACTGCGAACCTCGGAGACCTAAAAACTTGTGAAACTGTGAACAATTTAGTAATTTCTCCTCGATGATTTGGTAATTTTCATCACTACGTCATTGAGTACTAGATGCTCTCTGAGTATGCGGTGAGGAAGGGCGAAATTGATTAGAAATTTGATCAAAGAATGGTTCGGTCAGTCGGTGAAAAGGAAACAGTTAAACCTCAGTTAACGTTAGCGACCGTCTCGGAATTGTCTTCATTGGAAGAATAGAGTGTTCTTGGCAATTTAACTGCAATGAATGTGATTGCAAATGAGAGAAATTGAGGAACTTGAAATTTGATGTGATTCTAATTTTAGATTCTGATATTCGTAAATCTGACAGATGCCAGTTTCACGATTGACTTATGAAGACAAATTAAAAGCCATGCTCCGTTGTCGAGTTGATAGATCAGTAAGGAAGCAGTAATTGACATAACAGAGGAAATGTGAACAATAATTCAAAGAAGTGCTGAAGGATCTCAGATATTGGAGTGTTGATATTGAAATTTTTTTTCATTTTCTGATGCGCAGTTTTTGACTCCCTCACTGCGCATTGTATTTATGAGAATATATAGTTATTGATGATATATTTCAACATTAGTGATCTCCGTGGCACAGTGGTTAAGTGCTTGGCCTAGCGATCCTTTGGTCCAGAGGTCGAGCCCCGAAAGTGTCATTGGAAGTCGTCAGGAAGGGCATTCGGACTAAAAGTACCACAACACTCCAGAAGGTCTGACTATGTCAGCACCGTCCAACCCCCCCCCCCCCAGTACGGGGGAGTAGGGACGTCAAAGCTTCACTTAGATATATTTCAACATCATCAATATATCAATGTATATGAGATGTTAAGAATAACCCATGTGGCTTTCTAGAGTGTACCAAAAATGCATCTTAAATTTAGTATTTTAGTCACGTGTACAGTCTTGAAAATAAGACAGGATTGTCTGATGCATTAAATTATGTTCTCAAATTAGTTGTCTCATCAAGAGGAATCGATTAGATTGTAACTTGATTAAATTGTTGGAATTCTTGTTTGATGTTTGTATGACAAAGATTTATAAAATGTATCCAGGTGGCATTTTGAATTGCGATTTAGTTTACTTTTGCAGCTTTTAACACAGGAGTTCATCATCAGATAAATTAAATTCTGCCCTCAAAGTACTTATTATATCAAGATGAATTGATTGATGCATTACTTTATGGGCATATGCATAATATTTGAAAGATATGAATCATGACATGATTGTGTATTATAAATCTCATAAACTAGCTAGGACATGCTACAAAATTGCAAACTTAAATCTCCTACGGCCTATTGGGACCTCGGTCAATTTTTGCTGAAGCCAATATAATGATAGGAATTAGTTGAGCTATGTGATAGCGTTAATAAGACGTTATTAATACAGACGCGTTATTAAGAACAACTTTTTCTAATTAACTTGATAGTTTTGTACTACTCTCGTATTGCGCATATCGAAGTCGAGTTCATGAAGACGTCAACAAAATATCTTTGATTTAATATCAAAATGAAGCTCATGTCTCGAGATAGAGACGCGCTGAAATAAGATAGCAATACACTTTTCTGTGTTGAATGCATTGAATATATTGAGAAAATCATTCAATTTGTATATTTTGTGTCCAGTGGTCTCGGTGGCACAGTGGTTAAGTGCTTGGCCTAGCGATCTTTCGGTCCTGAGGTTGAGCCCCGGAAATGTCAGTGGAAGTCGTCAGGATGGACAGCAGGACTGAAAGATCACAACGCTCCAGAAAAGTCTGACTATGTCAGCACCGTCCAAGCCCCCAGTAATGGGGAGTAGTGACGTTAAACCATCATTTTTTTTAGAAAAAAGCTTCATTTTCATTCAACTTTTTTAGAAAAAACATCATTAAAAGATTTTAATATTTTTATTTTCTGAAGTGGTTGCGAATTGGCCTTCCAAGGCGCATGCAAATTGGGTATTCAGTTTTTTCAAAATTGCCCTTCCCTCCTGCCGTGCGTACAGAAAACGTGGGTATGCATCTATTGGTGGTTATAAAACTTCCAAATTCCTTCTTATACAAGTTTTAAAGCACATCGAGAGCCCAATGGGAATTCAGGTCCTACTTGATCCTCGTGCATGAGGTTGGTCAAAACCGAAGCCCAAGCTTAAATTAATGAGTAGAATCAAATAAACGAAGTGCATTCTCTGTATTTTGTGCTGACATAAAGATTCTTCATAGGCCAAAATTCCTATTGGGACCATGAGAAGTGTGGTCTTAGTGTAAAGCGATTTTTTGATTATTTGAATTTTGTGCTCTTATTATGTAGTTCTCATCAGATTCAAATCAAGAGATTAACTTTTATAACTTGATTTGCATATATGCAGCACTAACAGAAGACCCAAGTTTTGTATCACTTAGCCAATGTCGACCAAAACCCAAGGTCCAACCGTGGCATGATAATAATTAATTCAAAAGTTCAGGACTTCATTTTTTAAAAATTTCATTTTGTACTGAAGTTTGATTATGAATATTAGGTAAAATAAGATTGTGGTAAATACAGCAAATAATGAAATCGTTGATAAGACGTTGGTTTTTGCATTAAGCACAACTGAAATGTATGCACTAGAAAATTGTACGTACATGCCGGTGGTCGATATGAAATTTGGGAAAGAATCTGCGAAGCAATAGCCGGTTAATTCTCTTAGAAATGCCATTTCATAAGGTCACAAAAAGAAGCATCAAGTAATAAAAAAGACACCGTAAATACTCACAGTATTCTCAATTCAGACAAAGATAAGGACATGCCTCGCTTATTCCAATGTTTTTAAAGAGCAGTATGTTGCCTATTTGAGCATTATTTCATCAGATGAAGCGCGTCTATTGCAGTCCGTTGGCATTTTCTTTCGTAGCATTGCGGTGCAGACAAATCCTAATATGATAATCATATGATTTACAGAAAAATGTTTCAAAATATTGCAAGGTTGGCGGTCTCATCTTACAATTTGTTCTTCTCATTTTCCTAGTTAATTTTCCTAATTTTGTCAATCTGATGCTCTCATGTCGCTAATTTGGTGGTGCCAAATTACATTCGTTGGTATCAAGTCTCAAGTGATAAATTAGCAATGGGACTGAAGATCCGCCTTCTCAAAACGTATATGTCCCCTGTGTTGAATTATGGATGTGAGTCGTGGACCTTCACAGTCGAGACGCGGCGGAATATCGCAGCAATGGAGATGTGGTTTTATCGATGTTCGTTCAAAATTTCTCACGCAAAAAGAACCACAAACGAAGAAGTACTCAGACGTGTTGGTCAAGAAAGGCAGCTGTTGGCAACAGTTGAGAGACGACAACTTGTTGTTGGGCACTGCATCCGGAAAGGCAAGCTTGAAGAACTGTGCCTCGGAGGAAGAATTGATGGGAAAAGGGCCCGTGGAAGACAAAGAAGACAATATATACAAAATTCCTAGTACAACCTCAACAGCGCGAGCATCCTCTGGAACGCCGCTAGAGGACGAGGAAGCTGGCGCAGCATATCGCAATCATGGTTCGCCTCAAGTCCGAATCGGGTTCGACAGTGACGATGACGACGATCTCAAGTTGCCAAATTAGTATTTTCATTTTTCCATTATGTTTCTTCTCATTTTGGCAGTAGGTTGTTGTAGAACGCATGAATCGCAAAATATTTTAAATACTTTCGGCCCAACAATCTATTTTTATGGAGAAATTCGCTATAATGGCATTTTTGTTGACTGGTGTAATAATAAATTCAGAATTCAATTTTCTATAACACTTGGAATGATCATTCCCAAGAATTATCATTCTCCCTGGCAAGACCATAGATAAACGTGCCCTTCTCACATAGCTTGTCTTTCGTAAATTTTGGATGTTATACGCTGACACACGGATGAAGCATGGAGATCGTGCTGAAATTGAATTGTATAACTTCACTGAGCCCTGTCGGATAATTTTCAGCAGTAAAGGGACTTGTGTTGCGCGTCAACTGCTGCAACAGTGACAACAAAACTGTTGCCGTTGAAGTCACTATCCACAGAACTGTCAACGTTCCTCTTCGTTTTCTAACCACACCAATTTAGTGTTCAAAAAAGTTGTAGGGGAAGCTAATGAAACGACGAAGAATATCCGTATCATACTTCTTATCTGAAAATCGCAAAAGTTTCATGGGTTATGTCTTCGATGTTATCGGAAGATGGGAAACATATTCTCTTACTAAAAGCAGATTTTATCGTCTCATTGAAGACGTTCACTGTAAAATGTGCATGCTGAAAGATGATGAAAGATTAAAATAACAAAATATTTTCATTTTCAATTTGTCAACATCTGTACCCAAAAATATACGTGCGATATCCGATGCGAAATATCAAAATATTCTAATTTGCTCAATGTACTCAATTTTGAAATATTGATAGCTCCGATTGACATGCTATGAACTCATTACAAAATTAGTGCTGAAATTTTACTAAACGTGCCAAGCGACTCACATGCTCTAAATCTTGAGTTTGTTTGTGACAACGATATATCTCCGTTTCTAGGAAGCAGCCGATATCTTATCAAAGATGTTATCAGAAATGTTAGTCATCACACCTGATCATCATCTGTTTTAGTTACATCATCACTCGAGGATTGCTCCGCGAGGATTTAATGGTTGCGCAGTCCGCATAGTAAAGCGCATCGTCTTCGAAACTACATTGTGGTTTTACTTATTGTAATTGAGAGCTGTTTGGCTGATTTAACTTGTAGCATCATTTTTGTTACTTTAACCTTGCAAATGACATTAACACTTTCTTTTAAGTGGTGCGAGGTTTGTACAAAACTGTACGATACCAAAGCTACTTACGAAACCGATGTACAAAAGGAGAATAACAAAATGTACGAAAGTACTATTGTTTATCCTGATGCATCACGAAAGCGATTGGATTTCCTATTGGATTATCTTAATCATCCAATAGGAAACCCAATCGATTTCGTAGTGCATGAGTACGAACAATAGTACTTTCGTACATTTTGTTATTCTCCTTTTGTACGTCGGTTTCGTATTGAAAATTAGCCAGCTTTCGTACTCTACAGTTTACAACAACTAATGGCAGTTAGGTAGTTGACCGTCCTGAGAGAAAGGCGATGCATTTAGTAAAAATGCGTTAAAAAGTGCATGAACTTTGACTCAAACGTAATATATTAGTCTGCGTGAAAATTTAGCAAAGACAAATTATGACTACTTCACTTTATTTTTAGAACCTTTTTTAACTTGCTTTTACTAACTATAGCTAGCGTAACTTTATGCGTCATTTTCTGTGAAAATTATATTTTAAGTTCCATCAGAATTCCCAGGATTGCCGTTGGGATGAATTTTCAGTCCAATCCCAACCCAATCCCAATGAGAATTTCCATTGGGATCCCAACAGATCCCAATCCCAATAGAAATCCCAATAGCCTGCTTTAGAGCTAAAAACGTGCGCAATTTGACCCCAAGCTGCATCGGGTCTTTGCGCTTAGGCCTGCCATATGTGATACTTTTTGAATTGACGAAGTTCACAGACATAGACCTAGGACTTGACTGGCCTTAATAGTAATGGGGCTTTAATTGATTTTTCACAATAATGTTTAATAAGCGTACTGTATGGCTAAATTTTCCACCGAGACTGCCTTCATCCAAGAGCTTATAGGGGCCTGCGTGTATAGCTGATATGTCTGTATGAACTACAAACACACTTGGTATTAATTAAGCCTATATAGGATAATGCGGTGTTAATAAGCAGCTCGCTAGACGGGCTCATACGTACAGTAGGCAACAGGATGTAGACAGCGGCTTATACGGTTAAATAGGCCTGAATAGCTTACCATGTATAGCTTAATTACAGAATCGGCGAAGCGCATGACAACGCACAGGCGAACTCTATAAGCCTATTACATGGCTGCTACATTTTTAGTAGCACTATTTTTTAGCAACTAGGGAAGTTAGAGCCATAGAATAGAGTTAAAGCTGACTGTGTCAATTTGCGTGGATCACACTAAGAGCTCTCAATGCTCGAATTCGAGAGAGGCAAGGTCTGACTGGAGACACAGCAAAATGAACTTCTCTGTACAACCCGAAAACATTTGTGACGTAGTGACTAATGTCAACGATTGCGTGTATATTTTGTTGTGAGACGGCTTATTGGGATCTATTGGCATTTATTGGGATTGGGGTGGATTATTGGTAGCCCAATCCCAACGGCAAGCCTGAGAATTCCATTTATAAGACATTCGGACGTCGCTGAAGACTGAAGCCTTCTGATAATAGGAACATTCCATGGTTAAAAATGTTAGGTTGCTTTCATATCGTTTTGATAATGCAGAAACTTGATTTCCATCTGAAATATAGTGCGGGTCACGAGGATCAACGTGTGTTGTGAAGCTGCACAGATAAAAAATTCTAATTTACTTCAACATTTCGTTCGTTTAGGCTCATATCAATAACATCCCTGAGCTCACTGAAAGTAGAATGTTCAATGCTGACGGATTTTAATTATTTTGATAATGTTTGAGCTCGCGAAAATGATGGAAAACGGGAAGAATCGAATATTTTTTCTTCTATCTTATATTCCTATTACAGCGAAGGGCATCCTGTATTTCTTTCAGGAGGGGATATTGTTTCATTGGATGGATCTTTGCATGAACCAAAGAAAGCAGAAATTACAGTTCTTCAAAAAAGTACTGTCATGTACTGCACCAGCTTTTCGCACGTCACGAGCAGCAATAGAAAAGTGTTTTGTTCTTTTATGTGATGACTTTATAATCAAGGCCTACTAAATTATTGTGGAGAGTTCATGCAACTTTGCAATTTTGCAAATCTTTGGAGGGCTCAACGCTAAGACATTAATTTGTACTAATCCACGATAATCAATAGAAGATAAAAGTTCGTAAAGAAATCCACTTGCATTGTTGTAACTTTCTGATTAACGATCTCACAAATCTTACAATTTTTGTATAATGAGCTTTTTTGATAATTTTGAAGGGCATGACAATTACAAAAATCGAAATGCACTTTTAAAAACTTAAATTAGTGCTTCTTAGCAACCATGAATTTCGATCATGAAATGATTGAAAAAGCAGCTATGAAATATATGCCAGCAATGTTTGCGTTGAACCATCAAAAGAATCACCAAGGCTGCAAAGCGTCTCCACTGTAGGTCATAACACGCGAAATGACACTTGCTGTTTTTGTTTGTTTATCGATACTTTGGTTCACAAGATCTTATTTTTGCACCTGTGGAGAGCAACAGTTGTAACCGGTCAGAAATTATCGAGACCAAACCGGCATGGGCTGGCGACCGGTTGCACCTATGCATAGGGAACACTTCATGAAATTTGCTATTTTCTGACACCTCACATCCATAAACAAAGCCCAAGATCATGTGACAGCTTTCTCGTGCGGTAGAGTGCCAGTGGTCAACAGCATACACACAGCATGATGGTCTAATATATAGATTAAATCAATTAATATCAATTTAGTCATTTATCATTTCCGTGGTGTTGTGGCCATACCAATCTAAGTGCAAAGCTGATTTAGATAGATAGACATTCCTATTTCTCATGCAAGAATGGCTTGATCTCTTCAATCTCTCTATATGTATGTGATTAAAAACAATTTAAAAAGCCAGGAAAATGATCAATCTTGAGATAAATATTCTGTATATGATTTGCTGAAACTATAAGAAGTATTGACAAAATCATGCAGTCACACAAAGATGTTTTTTATCTGTTTGAATGACAATGGAAATCTGATTTTTGGATCACAAAATGCACAAACCATCAAACAGCATCAGATAATCAACTTCATACGATACATTGTGCCTGTGACACTAAAAATTAGTGTTGAAGGAATTTCTACGTGATCTTAAACTCGATGAAGTAGCTTAGTGTTTATCATCCGTTTATAACTTACGTTTCATTTGACATCGTTTCAGTTTTTGAATTTGAATATAAGCAAATATAAAATGCAAATATTGACATTTTTGTCGTAAGAATGAATATCTGTAAATTTGAGTGCAGATATGTCAAAGCGGTTGTCATTCATTAACTGTTATTCAATAAATTCTTCTTTGACAAGAACATTGTACACATTATGAGTGTCCTTTATGATAGGAAACGTAGCCAGTGACGGTATTTGAATGGATGGATTGTGATTTAGTTATGTACTGAAGAAAAAGCAATGTGAGAATTCTTGAAAGATACTTGTGTTTTTATTTTTTCTGATGTGAAGCAAATCAAATTGCACTATAACTATGGACATAAAGCGTACGAAGGATTTTGTTCATTTTTCAGCAAAAAGAAGATAATATGAAGTTACTGATAGATCGCTGTCGACATCTGTGTTTGAAGAACGATGATTACGTTGGTGGCTGGGGACTTATAGCCTCAAATGAGTAAGTTCAGATTTTTGTAATTTCAGCCTTTTTCTATCAGTATTTGGTTCAGTATTCACTGATTAATCCAAACTCACCTTCCAAAAGTGCCTAGTACTGGGAAAATGTGCGGTTCGATTGAGTTCTTAATCACATCCGACAGTAACCACGATCATACCTGCACACCACTATTAGTCCGGGAGCTACTGACACCTTCTTTCTAAATTCGCGCACAAAGGCCTTGATAGCATAGAATTGTAGATCTTGAAACGCTGAATACAAAAATCAAATTCTTGAGTGTCACAGCCAGTCGCTTTCGGTTATAGGTAAGGTTAAAGGATTCCCACTGGAATCCAATGGTAAAATTCAAGAAATATCTATGGATTGTGAAACACCTGTTAATTTTCGCACATTTTCTTTTGCAGAAAAGAAACTATTTATGAGAATGCTATGAAATTTGAAATATCATTGAGTTCAGAACATCAACTTCGATATAAAAGTTGAAGTGAGTCACATGATTCAGTATTTGATGTTTGAGAGCCTCTACAAAATGAGTAAATTACTCAAAAAAGAGAGTCAAATACTGAATCATGTGACTCACTTCAACTTTTATATCGAAGTTGATGTTCTGAACTCAATCATGTTTCAAATTTCGTAGCATTCTGATAAATAGTTTCACAATCCACAGTTATTTCTTGAATTTTACCATTGGATTCCAATTGGAATCCTTTAACCCTACCTATAACCGAAAACGACTGGCTGTGACACTCAAGACTTTGATTTTTGTATTCAGCGTTTCAAGATCTACAAATGCATGCTATTAAGCCTTTTGTGGACGAATTTAGGAAGAGAGTGTCAGTACCTCCTGTCCTATATTCAGTAGTCTACTAACTTCAGTGTCTGACTGTTAAGTGTGGTTGGCCCAATTTTATTTTCCATGGCAATTAACAACCTAGAACTGGCTTTTTCGAACTCAGAGGTGATCAAGAATGCTGACGACTCAATTGTTTTACACTTCATGCGACATCTGTCTGATAATAAATTTGAGCTAGAACTTGAAAACATCAGTGATTGGGCTGACAATCTACATTTATCAACAAATTTTGAAAACAGTTGCGTGATGAACATCATCATTAACAAAGGTATATCTTCTCATGACGTTTAGGTGGCCAATGGATTCAGTCTGCGGCTCTCCGCACTGTTCCATCTGTTAGAATTCTTGGTTGAATTCTATCCAATGATATGAAATGGAACTCATACGTTGACTTTCTTGTTTGGAAGACCGGCAGAAGAATGTACTTGATTTTGAACCTTAAAATGGCTGATTGCAATGCAGACTTGATTTTATGGTGTGTTGTACATTTATTCGCTCGCTCATTTTACACGAATTCCAAATCTTTTGCAATCTTTTTTGAGAAGCAAGTTACTTCGAACTGAAAAAAGAGCTTTGCAGATTATAAATAATCCCAAAGTTTCTGACCTTTGACATTTCTCCAAGTGACAAAGCGCAACAATCTGTTCAAACAAGTGTTGGATGTTTTTCACTAGAATGTGAATATCGCACTAACAATTGCTGTGTTCTCGCAAAGAAAGAAAACCAGAATCAGGCGTTTTATTGAAAGTTCTGTCAAATATCTTCTTTTAATTGAGATCTTTACATTTTCGATTATATTATCACTGACCTTGTGAGACATATAAAGTTTCATTCTACTGTGCTAGGGCGTGTGCGCACGAAGCGGCAAAAAAATGTACGACCATGAAAGAAGCTGCGACAGCGACCAATCGACGTCATTTGTTGATGGAAAAATGAATGAGGAGGAGGTTGCATTAGTTCATTATCTATTTGTCGCGGGAAGGGTCGCCAAGTGCGCGCTCTGTCATAGGCTGCATTGTATTTTACTGGTCGCGACATCTTGGTCGCCTGTGCGCACTCTAAATCTGTGCCTGTGCGTCGCTGCAAATCTTGATGACCGCCACGACCAAGTGGTCGCGCCGGGAAAATGCGCGCACAAGAAGACCACTTCCCATCTCCGCAATGATGACTAAGCATTCTTGCTGGCCGCATGGTGCGCGCACGCCCTTATATAAACGAAGGCATTGAGCACACGCCTTACTTGTTGGCTAGTCACATAGCGTTCACCGCTTGCAGGAGCTGTCATGCTCAATGTCTATAGAACCAATTGAGTGGTGTCGTATATACACCGAAAGTTGCTTGAAAATCCATGGAAATCGAGCTATTTGAAGGCAAATTTTTTGAATGCCTACAAAGTTGCATGCATTTTTAGGACAGTAACCACTTTACTCTAACAAAGATGAGAGACTCAGACACTGTGTTTTTATAATGTCAGAGGCGGGCGTATCGTTCACCTTGACAACCAAAATAGAGGTGCATTTTCTGGAATAATACCGATAGAAATGAAAAAAAGGCCAAATTTATTAAAGTTTTGACACAGGCTGAGTGCTGTCGGCGGTCTTTTTCCGCTGCATATTACCATCTCTCTCCTGCAGTAATTTTAATTACTCTCATTTTAAATCTAAGTTCGTCAGAAATTTGTTTTGGAGATCAGAGATGAGAGCACATTTAATTTCAGTCGTGCTATCTTCGTAATTTGACTAGATCACTCATGAAGATGACATAAACGTGGAAGAAAGTGCAGGATTGATTGCCTTGCCAAACTTGAGTTTGTAGTCCTACGTGTAATTTTGTAAACTTTTTTGTATCGCTTTCGTTTTCATATCTGTTTGAATCAAATATATCTTTTGGTACATTAATTACTCTCTTCACTTCTCGTTTTACGTCTTTCTTGTTCCGTGGCTTAAGGTTGGACGGAGTTGGATGGCTCGTTTCCATTGGTCCCAATCTTGAGCAAGATGTTTGCTGATGTTGAGGGCATTCAGGTCTTCAACAGCGCAGCAGCGCCAAGTCTTCTTTGGTCTTCCAATTGAACACTTTCCCTCCACCTTCATGGATTCCACTTTCCCGATGACGTTCTCTTCCGTTCTCCTGACATGCCCAAACCATCGAAGCCTTCTCTGTCAAGTTTGGTTCTTCAGGTGTGTCAGTTCACACACTCTTATAACCATTTCATTGGTGACCGTTCTCGCCATTTATCCTCATCATGTAGCTTAGCATCTTGTGATCGCACACTTCAAGTCGTCTTCGTAGTTGCTAAGTCAATGGGCTTGTTTCCGCTTCATATTGCAATACTAATCGCCTACACGTTTCGTACACTGAGCTCTGCATTTTATTGGATGTCTTTATCGCATGACAGGCTGTTCAGATCTCACCATTCTAACCATGCCGAAATTCTGGACCCTACCGTTTTCCTCTGCATTGAAAACTAAGCACATCACCCAAATAGCAGAACCCATGATTCTTTCACAGAGAGACCATCAAAGCTCAAAGAGTCGTCCTCTGGCAAATCATTATGCCCCATGCAAGTCATACAACGAAAAAGTACTTATATATTAGAAAAAGCTTTTTATGTGAATTTTTTCTGCTTTGCAAGGTGTGTGATACACTCCGAAAGCAAAAGGGAAGGTGTATTTCAAGAAATCAATGTGAATTTTTACCCAATTACTCACCTAAAAACACAGCTCAGATATATAATCCTTCAAGTATGAGTTAACTCATCAGCAATGAGACATAACTGGACAAACAAAGATTTCATTCATTTTTTTCCATTGAGAGCACATTTAAATAGAGATTTTGGAGCAAGTTTATCGACTCAGAATTGATATCTGTTAAACTTACTGTCCAAAATTCACACAATTCATCTCAGAATTTTCATGCGAAGGATGCTCAATGAATTATAAATTCAGTTCTTTACGATTCAACAGTCATTTTCTCCTCAAATTTGCGATTGAAATCAACTGCATCATTATCCACCAAAACCATCTTTGTTGAGCGCCATATGATAAATGCTTATTTAAGTGAAAGTTTGAATGATTGTGAACGCCATTGCTTTTACCACGCTCGAGCTCACTTATTCCTTTTAATGTGCGTGAACCCATTATGCCAATTTGAGAGCGACTGACAGTTTGTGGCTGACCTTTGAAGAATTAATTTGCATGTATGTAAAGAGCAGAGCTCAAGTGTCTGCAACACGTTGGATATCCTTGCTATATGGGGAACGTGCAATGGGAGATTGATGAGAAGCATTGCAAGATTTAATTAAATGGAATGACTTAATATCTAGTTGGTTTTAATGGTATAATCCCAGGTTGTGTAGTATGCATCTCTTGTACTTATTGTCCTTATTTTGTACTTCGCACTCAGGTTTGTACTTACTTATGTGCTTATTGTACTTACTTCCTACGCGTGTTGAATTGACTAGCTTCTATATTCATGCGTTTCATTTTTTCATGAAGAATGCGTTCTTGCGTTAATTTATTAAATGTAGCTTTTTATGAAATTTCGGCCTGTTTTCATCTCGGTTACTAGCATCATTTGCGAATCAATGATGTGAAAAAAATAGTTTTCTCTCCCGAGTAATTTAATGCCACTAAATAATTGCGAATAAAAAATATGTACACATCCTTTTTTTCATTTGCGAAACATGAAGGTATTGTAATACGTGTCAACTATATGTGTACGCAGGATGCATTTCAATTCATAAGCACTATTTTGACGTTTCATCGCTTATGCGACTTTTCTTTTCGTTACTGTATCATAATGTTTTCATGAAGCGATCTTCTGTTAAATTACATTGATTTAACTGAACGATATTTTTCTTTTTCGTTGCTGTATTGTTTTCACTACATTCTCTGCAGTGATGATCCCTTGGAAATGCCATGGTAAAATAAGAATGCTATTTCTCTACTTGTATCTATAGATCTCCCTCACTTGCTACATGAATTTTGCTTTGGTACTGTTGTATTATCAACTCCAATACGATCCTGAACTTAATTCAATCACCATCAAACTTCGTTGTATGTTGTCGTGTCCTTTTACAATACTACTTCTTCTGACAAATAACTGCCATTATCTGGCAGTGAAGTTTAAATACACAGAATGGCACAAAATCTACTACATACAGTAATTTATGAAAGCATCAAAACTCATCATTGTTTGAATGCATACATGAAAACATTAATT
Source organism: Prostheceraeus crozeri (assembly GCA_907163375.1). NCBI lineage: Eukaryota > Metazoa > Platyhelminthes > Polycladida > Euryleptidae > Prostheceraeus > Prostheceraeus crozeri. Next base: position 504,980 of record CAJQUW010008964.1, on the reverse strand, counting down.
TCATAACACACAATTTCATGTCAATATTCGGTGAGTGTTGTGTGTGTATTAGCATCTTGCCACTTCTCCGTCAACGGGTGCATATTCAGTCACGATTTCTGACCATTCCCATATGCAGTCTGTGCCGTACCCAAGACGTTTAGAATTGTATCTATTTTTCTCGATGCAACTGGAGAAGATCACAATGCGAAGGTCACTCTGACTATAGTTATTTAGTTTATGTATTATCAATTACGCAATTGTTATATCATACATAGTTGTCAAACATTCTTTTGCATTGTTTTAACTGCATAGTAACTTTTTGTGCCCTTCTGTTTGAACACGTGACGAAATGATGCCAGATGAAAAATGATAGCATTTTGGTGACTGAATTCTGGACAAATTTAAGCAAGGATTGTTATTAGAAAATTCAACAGTACTGTGCAACGGACATAGCATACTTCGGTGACAGTTTTTTGTATATTCTACATTTCTATGTAATTTGTTCGTTTTCTCTGTATGGCAGGGTGTAGGTATTATGTGGTGTTTGCTTTAACTCTTCATCTTATACGTTTAAATCCATTGAATTTTTATGAATGTATTTGTTACAGGCCTTTATTATGTCGTTGCATTAATTATTTTATATATTGCATACTATAACAGTACATGTATATGTCTATTTTTCTTCAAAATCATTTGAGCTGCAAGCAATTATTGACACGAGACACTGACACATGTCCATCAGTTTCCAAAATTCAGAATACAGAGAAGATGAACCGGTGCTGTAAAATGTTGCAAAATAACTCCAACATCTAGAAGTGGACATAGCCGCTCTTAGCCATTTCATATATTCGTGCTGCTCTAACCTTTACTAGACTACAGAAGATGCTATTGAATTTACGTCTGTGCATCAATGCATATAGAAGATGTGTCACATTTCTCTTAAAATAGCAGTGAGTATTTCTTTGTGCTACTGTTTTACAAGCAAGGGTCAAAACTTAATTGAAGTTTTTAATTTCAATCAATTGACTAATGCAACAAATCACAATCCGACGAATTGATTGCTAACTTCACAACCATTGCAATTAATTTATGTCACTCAATATTCCTAATTGCGATTAGTAATTAATTATTTTGTGTAGCAGACGATTCAATTATATCCATGATCGGTATGTTGCTTTACCATTGATAGAATTAGCTGCGAGTTGAAATAAAATGCTTTTCACACAGTTTATGTAGATGGAATATGTAAATTCGGAGGATTTGTGTTTCCTCATGAAATAAGTTTTTTGATGAAATGTACAACAGCTTTCTTGATTATTTATCAATTAAAGATATAATTATCTTTTTTTGTTTTAAAGCTCTTTATCGATTTCTGAATCAACCAATCTGTAATCTTAAATGTGAACAGTGATAATCACAAGGACTTCATTTTTCACAATGATCTTTATGCTGTGGAGTCCATATACGAGTACATATTGAATTCAAAAATAGTCAGTTTATTTGGAATATTTTTATTATTTTTATAAATATTTAACATATTGATTGCATTCAGTTATGATAATTTTTGTCCAGCAATCTGATTGCACCTGATTTCACAAATTTTGTCCATTTCCATTAGCCATTTCTGGGATGTTCTTGTAGTCCCTAAAGTCCCTCATCGACTCTGAAAATTAAAGAATAACTTCTCGTGAGCGAATTCATTCACTTTCTGTAGTTTCTAAGGGAAGAAGACAGATGTCATAAAATGTTTGCGTTGTTTTGTCACCGTTGGTTTTGTTCAATGAAGAATTTTGCAGTTTTGGAATCGCTAGAGTCGTCATTAGCTTGACTGACAGCAGTAATGTTCACATTCGAAGCGATTAACAAACGGCTTCCAACGATGTCCCTCTTGTTACTTCGAGTGATGATTGGGAATGCCAATGAGAGAGAGAATGATGCATTTTCCGAATTTCTTGAACTGATGTCTGTAGAAGTGGTCACATCTGCTTCTCTAAGTTTTCGTCGGATTATTTTGTCTTTTTAATAACATGTTTTTCTTGAAAATTCAGCAGTTTTATGAGATAATGTTCAAATGTGAAATTTTTTGAAATACTTGTTCAATTCAAGCGGAAACATTGCAATTTAAAACGTAAAAATCAAATTGAAACGTTGCGGGATGCCTGTCGACGCTGTGTAAGTCTTCTTAAACTATTGCAAAACTTCACAATGTAAATACCTCTTAATTTTCGCTTGTTGTATATAGTTCGGTGTTAAGGACTTCCCTGATGATGTGACAAGATAATTAATGATGCAGTATTAGCGACTATTATCTACAGATAAAAAATCGAAAATTTTTTCAGATGATTTGGATAATAATGCCTTCAATAAAGGAATAATATCAAGAACTAATTTCAATGCAATATCAACGAAGTGAAAAATTCAAAATCAATATTTTGTCCATTCAAACGATAATGCTAAATAATTGCAATTGATTGATTGCTTAGTGTTACAATTAGAATTTATTGATTGTTTGCCCAAAATAAATTGCAATTAATTTTTTGATGACCCCTGCCTTCTATAAACGAGAGCAGAAATATTAAGATCCGGGTATTATACATGTTCTCCCATCCACTGTCAACTGAGGAAGTGCATACATTTGAAGAAGATGACCTAGAGACAGTTATCCATATTTTCTTGCACTCTATTAGCCTTGAATCTTGATGAAATACATATAATCTTGGAATGTTGTAATATATTGTAATCCTTGCATTTACAAGAAAATTGACAAATTGGATGTCGACAACTAGAAAATCGATAAGTTGACAACGGTAAAATCTTAATGCACATTTTTATACATGCACTGATTATTGCCTGAGGATCACCTTCGCGTTTCCTCGCATAATAATGTTGAAAGCTTTTAATTAAAAGTCTTCCAATTACATGCACGCATCAAGCTGCATTCATTGTTACTTTTTTCTTCATATTTTCAGACTATTATACAGATTTCAACAGATTTCATGAGACAGTAACGACATGGAAGACAGTAACGAATAACGATCTACGATTAATTGCAGAACCCTGGAATTTAGAGAGATTGTGAAGTATTTTAATTTCGCAGTTAGCCGGGACAAAATTTCATAGAAATTTTAGAATACCCTGAAATTGTGCCTTTGAATTCCTCAACCTCTAATCAAAAATGCTGAAAATATCACATATTTAGTTTCTGCAAGCTACATATATTTTAAAATATAGACTTTTCCAACTATTTCTTTAGTTAAATGTAATTTGAAATCTATGAAATTTGAATTTGAAATTTGAAGGCGCTAACATCGCTTATTTCTGATTAAATAGTTGAAATCAAAAGCGATAAAAATAATTGTTTACGAAGATGATAGAGGTGAAATTGTTTCAGGATGTAATTTTTGGTTAACTCTTTAGCTTATCGAGAATTGAAACGTTGTCATATCTGTTTATAGAAGCGAACGGAAGGTTTATGATCGAAAACCACCCTTGTGTTTATTTAAAAATACAATAGAATTTCGCCCGACGTTTGTGCTGAGTGAGGTCATGTCATGTGTGGACAGTACTTGTATATGGAGGGCTTTAATGCAGCAATAGGGTTAGTGACTGCTCAGGTCATCAATTCATAACTCCGATTGGTCTTCAGATGCAGTTTATAAATGTAATTAGCTTCGGATATTCTTGTTTATAAGATTAGCCAGTTTATCTAGTGAGGTCTTCATATTCATATTGATGTCACTATGTTTCGAGGAAGCATAGACTAATAACGCACTTTTTATAGACTGTAAATATGAGACTTCTATTGTGTGCTTGAAAGCGAATGTAGAAGGCTCTGTTTATAGAACCGATATACTCTGATTATATCATATTAAGTGAACTTTCGGCGGGTATTCATTAAGTACTACTTTTGAGATGCTACTTGACTTTCGACTAAGTTAGTGTTCCTATAATAGACGTATTTATTTGCTGCTTTTTGTTCCCATTTTGAACTGATGATGCAAATAAATGTTTAATTGTAATTAATAGTAGTTATGAATAGTTGAATCATGATAAAACGGAATCTAATTCTTCAAGAAAGTTGAACAGAAAATCAATTTCAAATTTTCAATGCAGCATACATGTGGCTAGGTATTTTCAGGTCCCGTAAAATAAAACTTGTCGTCAATTTAGAAAATGTGCTGCCGTTTTTGTGCTCATACCAGTGCACACACGACAATTTTGTTAAATTATAATTGTAATACCTTGGAAAATGAATGATCCATTAAACAACAATATTCAAGATGATTAGGTCTGCATTATTTTTGTTAGAAGTATTTGAACATACTATATTTATCATGTGAAACCTCATGGCATTTTGGTCTTGGAAAATCATTTTCTTTTTTGTCAAGAGTTACATTCGCTAGATCTTCGTAGATCTGAAGTCAAAGTTTCTTGTGCACCTTTATAGGATAGCGTGTATCCTCTATCGGATAAAATATCACTACGATAGTAATAACTTTTCATTTCGCATAGTTACTTAATTTTCAGGCTTTGTCGGTTACATTTTCGCTTCAGCTGAGTGAAATTATTCTTTGAAGATGCAGTGCTAGGAGAATGCGGCATCAGAGGCATGAATTTCAGTTGAGACGCTGATATAAGTAATTGAATTAATTATTCAAAAGTTGCTACTGATCATTTATCAAGAGGTCGCTATCTTTTGGAGCTTTCGACTATTGATATCTTAGGAGTGCATGTATTTGATATGAAATAATGAATTTAATTCTGAATCCAAATTTATGTTAAGACCGGCATGGCAGTGCTAGTTACAGTAGCCGAATTTCGCAATCATTCATGCGCCCTTGACATTCGCCGCTTTGATGAGTTGATTTTGAGTTTGTCGCAGCTTCAGATAGTTGCAGATCATTTTTCAAGAAAGACATTTTTCACACTGAAAGTAAGCAAAACCTTCTGAATCCGCTGATTCCTTTTCAAGAGACAATTTTAACGCAAATGTGTTTTCATATGAAAATGAATGATTTCTGATGATGATTTCAAGTCAAAGAGATTTCACTTTACTATATTCTTCATTGATTTACCAAACATGTTTCAGTCAGCAATCATGACCATCTTCAGTGGCAAATTAACAGTGAACTTATATAATTATGAACATGATTTAATAAAATAAATCAATTTTATCAAATAAATTTAATTGGTAATGATTTAATGACTGAAACATGTTTAGTAACTCAATAAAGAATACAGTAAAATCAGATTTGTCCAATAGAAACACTATTTCATGGAATACATGCTCGCGCATCGGTCGATGTGTCCCTGTAAAAAGTATAAATAATTAATTGCATTACGCATAGCTTATCAAAATATTTGTCCATGCAGTCACTTGACGATTTAATCCCTATCCTTGGTTTTGTTTTTCCATTTTTCGAAGAAAATGTTGAATAACGACATGTTTGTCGAAAATATATTTGCAGTACTTATTTACTAAAAGATTTCTCGTAAGTTGTCCTATGATGTTATTAAATCAACGTTATTTTATGTATATAAATTCTAAAAACAATTCAGCACGCTGTTGTGACGGAATAGGAAAAATAATCAGTAGTCATTTAAACGGATTAAGCAGAAATCTTTGTACACTGAAAATTAATGGGTTTACGATGATATTGATCGTCCAGGTCACAGAGATAAATTGCCTTGCCTGCGTGTTTTTGTCGAGATGGCATTTTTTAAATACTCATGGTCACTGCTAGTACTAGTCTCGAGGGGCAAGAAAATGATTTTTCCATTGAACGCAATGCAAATTCAAGTCTGAATTCTGACGAACTAGAACATTGTCACCACATTTAACGTATAAAGTAAGCAAATTTAGATCATGAGGAGCCGAACCATGTGAATATAATTTTCATTTGATCAATTTTTCACTGAGAAACATTGAGTCCAGGACAAGTAATGTTCACTTGGCAGATGTTCTCTCTTCAGTGTGATAGCGGCAGGTCGTGTGTTCCCTAATATGACTCTCCCCACGCAATGCGCACGCTTGGCCAATCACGTAAGATAAAGGGAGACGAATCGCTCCACATCTTGCTACCACTATTGCATACAATGGCTGAGATAGAATCGCGTAACCTCTAGATTAACCGCGACAGACGAATGCATCTCCGTCGTCCAGACAAATTCAATGAATGGAATTCTTACTTTTTGTTCATTAATTTGAATTGTATATATACCCTAGAGCTCCCTCTCTGATTTTGATGCTCCTGTGATTTAATCGCTCTCAAAATCACTGTGGCGCAATTGGTGCATGCTCGCTCCAATGGCGATCTCAGTTTTTACCAGCGCGGTCGCATTGTTACTATAAATAGCAGTTTAAAATCTGAATTCCACTTATTTCAAAAAAATATTTGAAAATATTTATTATAATCTGTTTGAAATTGATGGACAATGACTTCGATAAACGTCATGTTTTGATCAATAATCACATGAAAGTGTCTTAGGATCCGCGCACCGTGCTGAATACAGCTCTAATAGAAATTTTTGAAAATGCCGGTTTATCTAAATTACATAGTTAGAATGAGGCATGACAATTTGTCCATCTTTTTGACTTGGGATCCACTATTTGTAGCACATAGCTGAGAACATTACTCATCAATCTTTCATAAGTAGTGTTTATGTGTTGTTGCTACTATTCATATAACAATCACATAATTGTATTTCCGGATGAATGACCATGTTAATAATGAATTCATTTGCATTTCGTCCATAATGTCATTTGAATTGATAAAGATGCTTTATTTTGTATGGATTTGACAAAAAGTATTTTTAAATAAAGTTTTTGATCTTTTCTTGGGCCGGTTTTGCTAAAATTTCGCATTATTATCAGAAATACGTAGAAACCAATATCTCATTGATGATGGCCGTCGGTCGGGAATCCATCAGTCATAGATAAAATATCATAGTGAAATAATTAATTTAAAATAATGCATGTAAGTTTTGATGAATGGAAAAAGTTTGCTGAAGGCGGTCGCATACCATTTTCAATATATTTTATCTATAATCAGTAGAAACTAAAAGTCACAAAGAATTGAGTCGTGCCTATTTTGATTTTTGTTGATATTTGTTTATATCTATGGTCTTATAGCATTAAATCTATGGTCTACAAGCAAGAAAAATGCATTTGCATTGATGTTATGTGACGTTCAAAATTGTGAAATCATATTTTCGCAATTTGCACTTGAAGAATTGCCTTAGAATAGCAAATGCTTGGAAATGATAATTACAAAATCAGCGTCGGCTTTTTCATTTACATTTATTCAGCCAAAATCGTTGTCAGGAGCCACTCTCTAGTTACACTATTAGTGAAAGAAAGGGAAATGCAAAATAAAAAACCAAAAAAATGACAATCAAGGGGTTGACAAATTCTGAAATGATGTTAAATTGATAGATGAAATGATAATTGAAAATTGAGATTTATTCATACGAGCTCCGTAAGTAAGGAGAAACTGGTTGATTTGGTTTATTAGTTCATTAAAATTTAAAGTTTTGAAGCGAAATTGCGGTCCTCTGAATCCTGCGTTCACCTAGCTCATTCCGGCAAGCAGTCAATCAATGTAAGGAAGTCCGACGTTCGTGACAATCAAAAATCTCTTCACCTTCAGTATTCTAAATGACATCCAGCCTCGTAGTTATTCTGGTCATCTAAGATAAATCAGACACTGTCTATCATGAGCTCTTTGGCCTTCAGCCATCATTATTAACTCTTGTTCTTCTTGTTGCTGATATTGCTTCATCCTGCTATGTTGACAGAGACGAAATATCCGGTTTGCATAGTACCATCAAGATTCTTCGCAATTGAAGGCCTTATGTGGTCCGACATGGAGTCTGCTGGCCACTTTCAAGCATTATTCACGAGTGGCAAGTGAAGCTACAAAGTGTGGAGCGTTGTTATTCTTTTAGGCGATCCTCCTCCTGTCGACTTCCATTGACATCGCTAGACCAGCACTTGACCACTATGGAACGGAACTGTTAATCAAGGATGACTGAGACACAGATATTGTAGCCTGAAACACATATGGATGATGTGTATATCGGTCTTTTGATTAATAAGTAAATTGTTGTAACATCTGTACATTGTTTACATCAGATCAGGATAGCAAAGTTTAATTGAGAAATTGCAATTGATTATTTAATTATTAATTAAAGAATTATATTAATGTAATTTTACATTAATATATTCAAGCTATTTAATTCGTCACAACATAAGGTTGTCACTGCGCATGCAATGATCGTTATGCAGATTGGATCCGATGGTGAATTCCGAACCCGAATTGTCTAATTCGCGAGAAGTCTCACACCTGTCTAATGTGACCTTCAATAAACATGGACGCTTTCTGGTCCTGTGCGCTTACGTGGGTATTAAACTACTAGCGTAGAAACATTAGCATCGTTGCGTGGAAATGTTTGTGAACTCTAAATACAAATAATTAAAACTCCGCCGACTTCATGTGTATGGCATTTTACAGTCCCTAGCAGTTAACTTCCTCTCACAGCGAGTAATACTTTATATTGTATCCCAGTGTGCGTAGAAGTACAGTTACGGAGCTGGTAATTCAGATTATTGTGCTTGTATTTGCTTCTCCTAATTAATGTTACCGTGAATATCAAGTACTTAGCATTTTTACCGAGGAACATGTTCAGTCGGTTTCTTCATAATACGTTGACGATGGTTTCATTTCTAAAAACTGCGCTCACTCTTTTTTCCTTCGAATTCACACTGTGATGAAGAAGTGAAGATTGGAGTAGCAAAGTTATTCTACACCTGGATGACTTATGAAATCATTTGCATTGTGAACATCAATCTCGTAATTTCATGGTCGGATTATCATGTAGTCTAACTAAGTCTAAAGTCTCAATTTCAGTAGTTGAGTTACCTGAAGTGTACTGGTGTTGTTTTTGCTAATCAGTTTTTGTCCTTTCTGAAAACACAATTCACCTTTTACGTTTTTCAATTTCCTACTCATTTGAATGAATTTGGAAAGATGCTAGTCTAGCATTTTATCCGTGATGATACCTGAGATTAAAAGGTAGGGTATTCGTGTTTGAAACATCACATTGCAAGTCTTGGAAATGCGAAAATCTATCACGTTCCCATTGTACATGAAATCAAAAGTCTTCACCAATATACGAAAATAAACGTCCATCGGTTGAGACCCGGTGACCCGAAACCCTTTTTTTAAAATTTATTTGAGTTGCATGTTGAATCTGGGGGAAAAGAAGGTAGTAGTCCTACATTGTTTATTATGCTTGATCTTATAATAAACTTAATAGTAATAAGTAAGCCTAATCAGGGACTGCAATTCGCCCCAAGCGGACTTGCGGAAACTAAAAGATGATGTGCATTGTACTCGCCCCATCGCCCTGTGGTTGTAATTCATGGTTTATAATTGAGTTCTTGGTGTTTTGAACTTCAACACTTGACTCCTAGCAACAATCCTTGGCCTCGTAATCTGATAAAAAATCTTCCGTTTCAGCAAATAAAGTAAAGACAATCAATTCCCATTCTGAAACTGAAGATGCAGCTCAATGTTTAATTCCTACATCAACATAATAGAATATTACTTTAGATAAGTTGCTGAATAAAGGATGAGTATCCACCATCCAGCCTTGGTGTTGTCTGTATAGAAGAAACACGTCGGGTTTCGCTGCTGTTTTACTCTATACATGTCGTCATAAACTACCGAGAGAGATTTTTCTCTGTTTTTTCGATTCAAATTGCTGACTTAATTATTAATAATAGCTTCATACATACCAGCGCGGAAACCGAGTCACTGGGTAAAGGACACCATTCGGTGATCCAGTCAATGACCCTGCTTTTTTCGTTTTTGAGTTTTACTGCCTTAGAGGCTTATAGAGCGAGCTTGTAACTACATTGTGAAGTCTGATTATCATCCGCTATATAACTCCATAAACTTGCAAATCACTAGGTGATTGGAATTGCATTTAATTATTGTTCAACGGCGAAAGGCAAGTAATGATTCAGTGCGTTTAATTCCTTTTGTTGAGTGGAGTACATGATTATCACTGGTCGGAACATAAGCTACGAAATAGGCGCCATGAGGCAGTGATGTAAATTTAGTGGTAATTTTTTTGAAAATGGGTCATTTTTGAGAGTTATCGATTTTTAACTTTTGGGTATTTAAAGCAGAAATATTACAAATGTAGCTATTTTTTTGTGCATCACAAGAATTTTTTGAGCATTTGATCGAGGTCAACGATTCGTGTTGTTAGTATCTAAAATCTATACCTGGTACTGTATACCTGCTAAATCTGTAGCAGTGAAGAATGAAGGAGAGGGACAATTTGAAAGTACTTTCTAAATCTTGGAAATTTGGATTCTATTTCCAAGATTTCAATGACTTCAGTTCGACTCGAGCAATCTGATTTCATTCAGATGCTATGCTCAAAAATAATGTTTTATTATGCGCAATGAAAACTTCACACACATTTGCACATTAAAAAGTGGTGCTTAAATGCCAACATTGGTACTCCCACAAAACACATCATGCCAATAATAGTCGGATATCATTCAAAAGATCCACTCGCTAAGGTGTGGTGATTTTGATGTCAAAGACTTCAAAATGTAAGTTCAAAAATTCAAATTCATTTTGTATGTTGATTAATGTCAATCTTAAGTTAATCATAACTTAAATGCATGCAGGCATATATATCTGTAGATTGGGCATTGTCAGAGGATTTAGTTTATGCGGGACGTGCTCAAATTAATTTTTCTTCTACGTGAACGAACTGTGTACAATCTGCTACACCCATGAAAATAATGAATGACACCATTACTAGGTCATTGTAAAGCACTTTCAATTTCAGGCACACAAAATGATGTATTACAATATTGAAGTTAATAGCTTTATAATGCAAAATTCATTCTCGAGACACATGGTATAATTAATCGTTGTTACAAGTCTGCATGAGATTTGAAATTGCACCCTTATGTGAACCTGCAAAACATCGATAAATTGTAATTTTTGAGTGTTTCGCGCATAGTCCCAAATATCAATTAGACGTTTTTCTACATCAACTTGTTTTAATTTCATCAAAAATCATTTTAGTGGAGTGCATCTGAATCTTTCTATCATGATCTTATCACCGGTAGTTTAGATCCAAAACTTGGAGAAGTCAACTATTTCAGGAAAAGACAGATGAAATGAATCCCTCCAGTGTCATGTCCAATATCATAGTAGTCTAATCAATTGACAAACAAACGACTTGAAAATTGCGAAAAACGGAAGGATTGGAGATCCCTGCTTCCTAACATGAAAAGAAATAGACACAAATAAGCAAAATCTTGAAATAAACAGAATTCATGCTGTCAAAGATTCGAATGGCTAAAAAAAACAAAATATAAAATTTATGTCTATGCTGGCGTAATAAAATGTGGATTGACATACATGCTGTTATGAAACGCATTTTTTTCTTTAGAAAGTGAGGCCTGTTTTTGGAATTTAGCTTATGACAACGATGAAGCAAACTCAAGATTGTACAAGGTCATGATGACAGAAGAATTCAAATCAAAAATCAATAACAAGATTTATGAAATATATTAATATATATATATATATATATATATATATATATATATATATATATATATATATATATATTATAATTATTATTATATTATAACAACAAAAATATGAAACAAATATCACAATTTCGTCCAAGACGAATACAGTTTACGCCAGAATGAGTGGTATGCCTCCGTTAATCGCCTTAAAATTCATTTTGCAACCCCTAAAATTTTAGCCCCCCTATCGAAAAATCGTTCCCGCGTGCCTGTTATAATTGCTATGACAATTGATGTAAAGATGATGGGAAAGATTTGATCCTGCGAATCGACATCAGTCCTACAAGTGTCTGCAGCTCAGTTGGAGCAGCAAATCTTAGCAACCTGAGTGGTAGATGGTTTAAGTCCCTCCAGTCAAATTGTAAATTGACTCATTTAGTTTAAGACGGAGAATGTTTTAAAAATGATGGAGTGACTGTGAAATATGAGTGATTAAAAAGCTGCTTTACCTAGCTATTTCCTCACACAAATATGCTAATATATTCAAAAATTAACTACACGTGATAGTACACGACATTGGGTTTTCTGTATTGTTTTCACTTTTCAAGTCAATGTAATTAATCCTTTTTTACTCGAGGGGGGCCGTAGGAGTATACATATCACGCTTTCTTTCGCATGACTTCGTGATATCTAGTGAAATGACGTCAATTGAGATATTCATAGTCATTATAAAATCTCATATTATCCTCTTAAAAAGAAAGAGGTGATATCTTTTAATGGCTGTCATTAATTAATGCCCAGGATCTTTCCTGCTGTCAATATTAAGCTTCACTTATTGAAATGCGTCAATATTCGCAATGACGCAACAATAGATTAACTTCGCGTTCTCATTCATTCAATTTCTAATCATTCGTGTGAACAGATAAGGTCACGTTATTCACATTTCAACTTTAATTTAGTCAAAGGAGGTCAACTATTGTCAATTTCTGCTCATGAGTGGAATGATGCTGCGATTGAATTCGATGGATTGGATCGATACGTTTCCTTTATTTACTATTTTTTCTCCCAACTTTTCTCAAACAACGCTTGTTATAGGTCCATGTCTGTTATTTTTCGACCCACAGAACAACTGCGAGTTTTCAAGTGGTAAATCCAAAGTTTCATTCATATACATCACGAATTATAATATCACTCAAAGAGCGAATTATATTTTCTGCGTGTGTAGAATGCACCAAAAATGCAAAGATTTAACCATTAAAAGGAATATTGCATTGTTCAAATGTACACGTAATTCGCATTCAGATATGAAGAATACTATTCTAAATCCTCGATTTTTTCATGATATTCTATTTTTACATGACATTATTTGCATAGCAATCCTGATATTGTAGGCCTTTCATGCTCCAGCTTTGCCATTCTTCATTTTATTGATCACAATAGCCTAGGTGTAGAAATTTCTTTGCCTCACTTTTTTGATTACCAAACTTATTAATGAATATAGGAAGTGAGAAAAACACCCAGTGATAAATAAAGTACAAGAACTAGGTACTAGTAAAATCTTATAATTTGACAAAGGCGTTTGCAGACAGTTCCAGGTGGTTTTTGTGAGTTTTATCGTCTTATTATGGTCACAATATGAACCGAGATTATGGCAAGGAAATTTTTGTAAAAGTAACACTATGACAACATGGAAAGTAAAGGCAGAACATTTTACAATATCTTGAATATAAAGAATTATTATCAAATGACTTCAATAACTGAAAATGACTCGCGCTTGGTCTTCAGTGGATGAAATTACAATCCGAGCATTTTTTATCACTGTGTAATATATTACGATGAAATAGCTGGTTACATATGCACTGAAGTAATAATATGACACACAGTGACCATGCATTTCATCTTATCGTATGAAAAATCGATTATGTAGCAATTAACTTTTGCTTATTGTCTCGTGATGGGACCTGACAACATTCACGGAAAGACGCAAAATGGGAGCTTTAAGTCATTATGGTTTCTTGATGAATGGAAGTTGTAAAGTAACTAAATGCTTCTTAAAGTAATCGCATTGGTTAGTATATCAGATGGTGAAATAGTAATTGGTTACAACTCACGAAATAGTCTTTGCATTTCACAACTAGCTGAAACACGATATGTTTTTTGTTGTCGGAAAAAATAGTTGTAGTTTCAGGTGGATATATGTGCATCAATGAAATATGATAAATTACATGTAGCACTGCACCATGATTAAAACCTATCCGAATAGATAGACCATTAGAATATTGTATAATAAGTGCGAAGCATGAAAGTTGTTACCGTTAGCGATGTTGTCAGTATGCTGGTCTCCGTGGCACGGTGGCTATGTGCTTGGACTAGCCATCTTTCGGTCCAGAGGTCGAGCCCCGAGAGTGTCAATGGAAATCGTCAGGAAGGGCATGCGGGCTAAAAGTACCACAACGCTCCAGTTAAAAGTCTGACCATGTCAGCACCGTCAAAGCCCCCAGCACAGGGAGTAGTGACGTTAAACCATCATCATTATATTTATCAATTATCATTATCATTGATGTTATCTGAGGTGCAAGCAACAGATCGACATTCTCTGTGACGACATAAATAGAGTAAGGACTATAGAGCAGGTATAGTGCCGATTCAAAGGATATCAGCATACACTGAAAATTTTTATATCAAGGGATTCAGTTTCTGCGGAGATTGATCAATTGTAAAAAAGCTAAATTTTTGCATATAGTTTTTGTTTTTATATACTAGCGAGGTGGACCCACTATATGTGCAGTATGAAACTTATTAATATCAATTAAAAGGAATGAACATTTTGTAACAGGTATTTTAATTAAGCGGAAATTAAATTGATTATCAAGGACATTTCATGAGCCGCATTATAGTGCAAGTCTTCATGGAAAAGGTGAGACCTTATTTAGCTGAAATTCCAAGTTTTTAGTTCAGTTTTTATCGGTATGATTTTATGATTCACTAAATTTATGTTTCATTTCTTGACTCTTAATAGTAGGCATAATGCAGACCCATTCACGTATTTTTAAGTTAACTATGATATTTGTATCATGATATTTTACTCTTTCAGTGGCAGGTATAGTTGGTGATAAGACCACGCTTAAGAAAATGCTCCTATTGAAAAGGCTGAGCATTGAATAAGTAATCTGTAACAGCAATCCATCTAATTGCTAATTTTAATAAACATTACCTCTCCAAAGTTGTCATCACACAGAGGATTTGCAAAATACTATTATTCCTTTAATATTGCTATCATGATCAGTCAATTCCATGGTAATTTCTTCAAAGCTACAAAAATTTGATTGTCTCACGTGTGGTACTGGGTCTCATTCGAATTCATTTAATAAAATCAAATCTGTATACACATTGAGGATTTAATTGATGCTGAGTTGCTACGCTAAGTAGTATAACTACTGTATGGTGAGGACCTTTCAGAGCTTACTTTGTGGTTCTCTTGCACATTTTTCTTCCTAATTTTCCGGGAGTTTCCTGTCATCCAACCTATCGTTAACGGAGCCCTGATTATCAGTGTATTGTATGCAGTGGTCCTACGCCTGCGTAAATTGATTTTTTGGTAATTCTTGTCTACTGTTTAACCGCCACGTCTTTCCATCTTGACTCAATGGAATTGAATGCACTGTTTGCCCATTTGAATAAAGATAGAAGCTTTCTAGACATTGTACTTGATTTATTGCTTCTATTCTTAGAGAATAACAGGACTTGACCCTCTTTTACCCAGGGAGATTCAGGATCCTCCCTAGACATTTTTTTGATATTGCTCCAAACTACAGGTTTTGGACTTCATCAGTGACATGTAAAACAACTAATGTGAACTAGTGGTTTCAATAGTGACAGCGGATTTCATTAGTGACACAGGGACTTCAAATGAAGACATCGAGAATTCAATTGATGACATAGATATTTTCATCGAGAAATGGGTCACATCAAGAGTGACATCTGGTAATTCATCAAAGATCTTGCGAAAACAGTAATGACAGCAACATTTGAATTGGTTAATTGGCATTCAAATGCTAATTAGTAGCAAATACCAATTAGGAATCCTACCACTCAATTCAGCATTGTCAATACAGAATTAAACATACGATCTATTTTGAATGAAGTCTATTTTTTTTGCTTGAAAGGTAGCCACAAGAAAGCGCCTTTGCAGTGCATACAGCATCCCCAGCTGATATCCCAACAATTCATGTATTTCAGAATTGATGAAACTGACTAATTAAAATGCAGCGCAATAGAAGAACACATTGCTATCCACATGTCTATATATTATTTCTTATAGGCTTACATGCACTTTTACTGATGAGTTGTTACATCTTGAAGTTGCAGCATAGATGGAATATAGGTGGTTGTTTTCTGAAATGAGTTGGAGCAATGCAGGGTCGTTATTTCGCTCAAATTTTGGGAGGCAATCTGTAAAAGTGTCGCTTGCTTTTGTTGCGCAGATTGCTGCTGCAGTTGGTAGCGAACTTCTGCCATTTGCCTTTTGACAGCGGCTTTCCAAACACTGAAACTGTTCTCCGCGATGTTTAAGAAAGGACTATAAGCAGCACAGAAATTGACAACAATAAAACCTCTAGAATGGAAATTAAGCTTCATGCAATGCACAATAACGTCACATAAATCGCACGCATTTTCACTTAGATGCACCTGCAACTTCAGATAAACAGTTTACTTCTATGATAAGCAGGTAGGTGTCTTGTTCTGCAATTCGACTTCTTGACATTGTGGTAGCTCAGCATTCGATAACAATGCATCCATCTGGCTTATATTTCTATTGAAATCCTAATGCCACTCATCAACATGCTTCATTTCTATAAAACATCACAATGTCCGAGTTGAAAGCCTTTTGTCACTCATGAAATCAGATTGTCGATAACCAACGCATTATGTCTCTATTGAAATCAGATTGTCACTGATGATTTCTAGGCAGTCCTTCCTGAATTCCAAAACCTGTATAATGGTTACGATTCTAGTTTTGCGTGACTTGTAGTATTTCTGTACGATACTTTTTGAATATCAAACTTTTTTGTCAATTTCTAACAAATTTAGGCATCTTAATAAATTCATTTGACTTATAGACCATTGATAAAGTACAAAATGAAGTTATGAATATCATGCTCATCCATGAATGTATCTACATGTATGCAAGCATTATATGAATAATAACAATTACCTGCAAACACTGCTTGCAACAGATTTATTATGTAATGCTGTCAGTTCAATGCTACAATTAGTGCATCCCAAGTCAAAGTATGGATAAACAATCATTTCTCACAGTATTTTTCGTGAATTCATTTATTTGGATGAGCAGCTATTGTTTTTTGTTCAATATATAGCTGAAATTCTAGCAGACTATTTGTACCTTTTATGTATCCTCAAAAATCTCTATTTGAGTTGTATTCAGCATGGCTTAGCTTTTCCAATCCAATCAGACAATTGCCTAACAATTTCTTAACGTTATCATGCGATGACTGATCAAAGCAAATCGTTTATCCAACATCTTCATTGATGAATTGGTCGGGCGCGACCAGCTGTGGCCTTCCGCACCATGTTTCTCCATCGGCTCCATAATAAGCATGGTTATTCAGTTCGTCTCAGTAGTCGGTTTTCTGTCGCCACCTTCCCATTGGTCCATGCACCATTCTACTAAGCAGAGTTTATCATAGCTGGTGCTACACATGACATGTCCAATGAATGTCAGTTCTCTTGCTGTTATCATAACTGACTGTGAAATTCACACCAAGATAAATGACATGTGCAACATTTTCAGCGGGTTGACTGTTGATTTTGTCTTTGATGACCATATCACATAATCACTTCATGACTTGTCAAATGACCGATTTCCATTCATAAATAAATACGCTTTCTATTCTATTCCTATTCCTATTCCTATTCTATATCACTAACATTGCCATTCATATCCCTTCTTTGAGTTTTCGTTTTCTTTGCATTAAGCAGCAAGACGATTCTTTTGCTTTCAATTCACACTGTGTGCAGCATTTCCTACAGTTCCCTCATACTGCCCTCTATGAGCAATATGTTGTCAGCATAGCTAATGTTCGCTATATGGTGTCCACCAACGGAGACACTCCCTGCAAAACAATGTGCCTTTCTCATCATATCCCATAAAATAGAAAAGCCCATATCCCGCATGCTATCACAATTTCCAATAGATACTCAAAAATTCAAAATCATTAATTTTTTGGTAAAAAAATATATGATTTAATATAGAATTCTATCTTCTGATGTAGCCTGAGTAGGCGAAAATTTAGGAGCATATGATGACTTACAAATAGCACGGCTTTTCTGATATTCACATAATTAGCATTCTATTTTAACATTCTTTGTATGAATGCAGTTTTCTCACATATTAAGTCTATACATAAATTCATCGCATCCAAACGCGAAGGTAATAATTGCATTGAAATTCTATGTAGACTATGTAAGTGTTTTCATTAATCAGATATTCGCAATAGTGTACCTGCGTAAATTTACTTGGCCTGTGTAAAAAAATGGAAATTTGCCGCGTAGGACCACTGATTGTATGTTCAGCCAGCAAAGTGGAAAACTTATTCTCGTTTGAATATGTGTATATGAAAATGTGTACGGAAAACGTCGAATAATACCCATCAGTCGAATAATGCATCAGTTGGAAGCAAATTTGACTTTCCTGAGAATCAAAACGGGATAAGACTCATCCAGTGTTTCATTCTTTGCTGCTCTGTGTTTATACCGAAATAATAATGAGAAGTAAGCTCTTTCGTAGTTGCGCGGAGGTATCACAGTTGTGGGACGGAAGATCTTAAACTTCAGATGAATTGAAAGCGCTTTTCGCAAGCACAGAATGAACTAGGAGATTTAATTGAAAGGTACCGACCATAATTATTTTTGCTTCTTACAGAGCTAAAGATGAAGTTAAATAAAACACTGAAAATATAAACCAGAGAGATGCGATCTAAACAATATAGGTAACAATTACATTTAAGAATATTGTATTGTCGACTAAAACAGAAATCTGCGCTGTTCTAAAACACAACAAACGTCGGGCTGAATCTGAATGTCAAGAAGATGAACACTGCGACGATTTGAAGATAATTATAAGTACATGCAAATGGAGAAACATAAAATGCGGTGATATGTCGCGTGTGAATTGAGGTATAAATATATTACAACGCTAATAATAAGTGAAATGAGGTATTCGATCGTTCGAATTGCCATGCAAGGCAAGGTTGGCCAAAATTTGTATTGGGTATACCCAAAGATCTTATAAACGCATAATAAACTATTACTCAGTCACTCTTGAATATATCAGGTTTGTCCAGAAGTTAACGATGATCCTCTAGGAGCTAGTATGAAGTGATATATGATCAATGATGGAGTCGAACTACACTGAAATTAGTCATGTTATGAGATTCTACCAAGAAAATGGCTTATTTCAACTCCCATGGTGACTGATTTGGAAAGCTTTGTTTGTTCTTTCCTGGTTATGATCATTGACGTTTCAACGATCGCTATGAGTTGATTGAAGGTTATATCGGAAACAGTAAAGTTTCGTCTCCCCAGTGTGATTTTTAATTGATTGAATTTATGGCTGCAATGTTATGTAACTGCAGCGAACTAGCATGACAGGAAGCGTCTTGTTGAGAAGCAGCTGAGACCATGGATTTAACAGGCTGCATCTAAATGAGCCGCGCCTTTGTTCTGATTACGCAAGCAAAAGGCCTCTAAACGAAAGATTCGCGTTCTCACGAGACCGTGTCACGTTGTCTCACGAAACCGCATCCGGCAAAAATAGCAGGAGATTTGTCTCGTCACCACCTGTCAAGATAACTGTCAAATGAGTATTTCCTAATTTGAAATGTTGAAAGCTGATACTGCAAAATGAACAATATCACATTAGTCAATTGCTTGACAGGAATTCCAGATCAGATGTCAAACGTATTTAGCTGAAATCATTGCATCAGTTGCGTCCCAATAAAGAAAATGTTCGCAATTGTATATATAAATCAATTAGAAAACATTCAAATCATGACTAGGATATGTGATTATTGGCGACAATGTTCATCTGCTACAAATTCCCATCTCGCATATATACTTTCATCATTAGGTCCAAGCTTCATTCGTCATATCTGCCGCTGCAAAAATGAACATTGAATATATTGATTTGAAAGTCGGAAGGGCTCGAAACTTGCCCTTTTTGAAGAAAAGAAGGCTGGAATATGGTGACATAGAAGCGTGGGATTACTGTGGTAGCTGCAATGTGGTATCCATTTCCCAAAACTTCTTTCATAGGTCTGTGTCGAGTCTCCGTATACTGCACGTGGGATTATGACTTACTTGAATTGTTTTGATGTTAATATTCTGTATGAAACTCAATACCGATTGTTTGTCAGCGTTAACCAGCGAGATCCGTCAACACGAAACAGCGAGAGGTACCATTTAAAGATCCGCGGCCCAGTGATCCACTGAATTCATCACGCGGTTCTATTAGACACGGCTCAGTCAGATGTCACCATTTAATAATTTATAAGTTTTAGAACATTTTCATAAGTAAGATAGCTCCGATATATTTTCAACCATCATTATGCAACAACCACCCCATGGCATGCATGTACCATTCGGTCTTTAAGCCTGATCAGATTTGAGACTCAACTTCGATGACCGGCGCTGTGGCCTTGTGGTAGAGTGCTCGCTCTGCGTCCGGGAGACCTTGGTTCAAACCTTGGTCTGGTCAAATCTAAGACTTAAAAAATTGGTACGCTCGGCATTCTTGATAAACACTCAGCACAAAAAGAATGAGAGTGGGATGAATGACAACTCGGTCACATGGAAGAAAGGCTCCGTTCCTAATGTGCTTCCGAGTATAAACAAGGTTCATTAATTTATTTTCACTGTCCTCGATCTGGACTTTAAATATGGTCAATCAATCAATCCTTTTACGTCCGTTTTCCAGACTCGCTGGGTTGGACGGGGTTTCTTCTGATGGCTCTTCTCCACAACTCACGATCTAAAGCGTCTTCCTCCTTCAAACGAAATTTCCGCATGTCTTCTCGGACTGTGTGTCTCCACGTTTTCTTCGGCCTGCCTGATGGTCTCTTTCCTTCCACCTCCATCTCGTCCACCCTTCTCAGCCAACTGCTCTCTTCCCTCCTCCTCACATGGCCAAACCAGCGCAGCCTCTGCCTGCTGATGACTGCCAAGATGTTCTCAATCCCCATTGCTTTTCTTAGTTCATCATTTGATCTCCTGTCTGCCAGCTTCACCCTGCACATCCATCTCACCATCCTCATCTCTGCTCTCTCCAACAACTGCTCGTGGTCTGACCGCATTGCCCACGTCTCACACCCGTAGTTCATGCATTGCCTCACACACTCAGCATACACCTTTCCCTTTGTCATAAGCGAAGGGCCCTTTGATGTTAGGAAGGCAGACATCTCCTTGAACTTCTTCCATCCGCCACGGATTCTCGTCGTCACCGCCAAGTCAACACCTCCTCTTGACTCGAGCACGTCTCCAAGATAGCAGAAGTTCTCGACTTTCTCAACTGAGTCACCATCCATATCCAGTGAAGTGGTCTTGGGTTGTCGGCTTCGGTCTTGGCTCGCGTTTTCACACCTACTACACGAGTAGTTTTGCGGTGCATTTGCTATCCGTCCTCTGATGTGCGTGCACTTCCAGTGTATCCATTTGCAGCATGAGCAACACCTGATTGCATTGGCACCAACGCCTTTACCACAAATACCACACGGCCACTTGACGGAATAAGACACCTTCAAGTCGTCCCTGTCGTCGGTCACCATGACTTTAGTTTTCGCAGCATTGATGGCCAATCCCTTCGCTTCTAGACTCGCTTTCCACCGAAGCAACTTTCCCTTGAGCTCAGAAACAGACTGTGCCATGAGAACGAGGTCATCAGCATACATCATTTCAAAAGGAAGACCTTCCCGTACATTCTTGGAGACGGAGTCCATCACCACGGCAAACAGCAATGGACTGAGCACCGAGCCTTGGTGAACACCAACCTTCACTTCGAATTCGCTGCTGTCCCCGGTATTAGAGCGCACAAAGGTCTTCGCTCCCTTGTACATAGTCATCACTGACCGCACTAGCCACTCTTCAACCCCCGCTTGACGAAGCGCCCATTGGAGGACTTCACGGGGAACACGGTCGAATGCCTTCTCCAGATCGACAAATGCTAGGAAGAGTTGCTTCTTCTTCGCCGCGTGTTTCTCCAACAGTTGTCTGGCTATGAAGATAGCATCTGTTGTTGACTTGCCGGGAATGAAGCCAAATTGCATCTCATCCAGAGCAACCATCGATCGGAGTCTTTGTTCAAGGACGTGTTCTGCAACTTTCATCCCATGCTCCAAAATCTTGATGCCTCTGTACGACCCGCAATTGAGAGGATCACCTTTTCCCTTGTAAATCGGAATCAGAGTGCTCTTCGTCCAGTCACTCGGGATGGATCCCTCAAGGATAATGCGGTTACAAAGATCGGTAAACCACCTCACACTGACATCTTCACTCGACAGAAACATCTCGAGACATACTTCGGACGGTCCTGGAGCTCTGTTCTTCTTCATCTTCTTAATGGCAGCTCTTATTTCTGATTCGCTCACGCAATAGCTTGAACCCTCGACCATAGAACAGTCAGTCACCTGATCCCACGTATTCTCAACATTCATCAGCCGCTCCATGTAGACCTTCCAGACTTCACTAACCCTCTCACGGCCAGTTACAATCTCTTCAGTCTCGCTGTTTTTCATGCAGTGTTGGGTAGAGGGGTCTTGACCCTCCTGAGCCATTTGCTTTGCTATGCGGAATACCTTCTTCTTTCCTCCAGCGCTATTCTAGGGTTCTAGCTAGATCCTGTCTTTCGACCTCCTTCGCTTTCCACACGATGAAGCGCGACTCCCTCTTGACTCTCAGATATACTGCCTTGTTCTCATCAGATGGGTTGCGACACCAAGCCCTAAAAGCAACTCTTTTCTTCTTTACTGCATCGGATACCTCACTATTCCACCACCAGGTCTCCTTCCTTCTCTGTGGTCCCTTCGTCATGCCACATACATTATTTGCTGCCTCCAACCAAGCGTTTCTCATTTCTTCCCATTTCTCATCTACATCATCTCTTGAATCCACGTCCCTGGCTTTACTTCTGACTTCCTCGGCGAAACGTTCCGAAAAGCTCGGGTTCTTCAGTTTCCAAACCCTCAACTTCGGGATGTACAGGGTGTCCAATAATTTACTGACCGTTTTTAATATGCTATTACTTCAACATGGTTGAAACAACGGCTCTCAGGTATGATTCGCGTGAGGAATGCGGCGCAAATAATAAAAATCATCATTCTGTTGATTCTTATATTGCCACGAGGCCTTACGTCGACTCTCTTCTGGTGGCTACAGTTTTTTTTTTCTAAGTTAAACGCTCTACATAGAAACCTAAGTTTCACGGTCGAGACTGAGAATTCGAATTCTCTTCCTTTTCTTGACGTTCTTGTCACTAAGAATAATGATGGTAGCATTTCCACCTCGGTTTATAGAAAGAAGACTTGGTTAGGTTTATACTTGCATTTTTTTAGCTTTGTCCCGATGAGTTACAAAAGGAACTTGGTTAAGAATCTCTACCAACGAGCACACAGAATCTGCACTCAAGACAAGCTCGAAGATGAATGTCGCTTGCTGCTGAACACGCTAAAGTCAAACGGCTACCCCGCTTCTTTTATCCAGAAGCACAGCAGCAATCCGCCACAACGTGAAGCAACGATTGGTCCGGAGAGAAAGATCGCTTACCTGACGGTGCCATTCCAAGGGGATACATTCCTCAGTGATGTGAGGGCCCGAGTACGTCGGGTGACGAGACTGGCGTTCCCTGCTGTCGAGCCGAGGATCCTCTGCACCACCCAGTGTCTGCCGGTGCGCTCTCTCAAGGATCCCCTGCCGCCCGAATGTGTGTCCGATGTCGTTTATCGATTTCAGTGCAACTGTGGTAGCAGTTACATCGGACGCACAGAACGGTGGTTGGGGACCAGAATGAAGGAGCACCTGCCGGCCTGGTTAATGGACGGACACAACCGACGACCAAGAAGCAGTGCCGAACCTGCTAGCGCGGTGACGAGACACGCGAGTGAGTGCCGCTTGTTCGATAATGCAAGCCAAAGAATCAAGTTCTTCGACGTCATCGTTCGGACGCAAAGACCTCGCTTATTACCATATCTCGAGGCAACGCACATTACGTCACTGCGACCTCCATTGTGCGTTCAGAAAGACACAACAGTGACTTTGTCTCTCCCTTGGCGCTAGCGAACTATCACTCATTGCTATTCATTCTTTCTTGTATATATATCATTGTCTCATTTTCATTTGTTTCTAATGTATCGACTGTAGCCACCAGAAGAGAGTCGACGAAAGGCCTCGTGGCAATATAAGAATCAACAGAATGCTGATTTTTATTATTTGCGCCGCATTCCTCACGCGAATCATGCTATTACTTCTTTGTTTTAAGGAGTTATTGGCTGATACTACAGGAAACGACACCTCTTTTCTTGGAGATTTTATGTGAGGAAGAAAATTCAGGAAAGTTATCAGATATCGAACATAAGTTTATTTATAAAAAGTTATTTTTATGACTTTTTTTGAAAGTTTGCGATAAGTTACTGACGATTGTTAGAAGTTCTCAATAGATTTGGATTATGTACGGAAAGAGCATTTTAGAAAACATTCTTCTTCGCCATTGATAAGCATGTCCAGTGTTATTAACGGAAATTTACGTGTCAATTCAATTGTTATCGATGTCCGAATTCACTTTCTATGCCATTCTTCTTCGCCATTGATAAGCATGTCCAGTGTTATTAACGGAAATTTACGTGTCAATTCAATTGTTATCGATGTCCGAATTAACTTTCTATGCCGACAGTGTCTGCCAGTCACAATGACAATCACTCATGAGCGCAGGTCAGATCGTTGTTAGAAAAACGTGAAGTGAACGGAGCTCGACTGCCAATTTATTGTAAGTGTGCGGATAACACAAAAATCAAATGTCTCAAAGATTAAGTTTAGAACAACGAATAAAAGTTGTCGAGCTGTTTCTTGAATCGGGAAAGTCCGTGATAATGACCCAAAGGAAGTATTGTTCCCATTTTGGAGTAAGAGACCCACCTGCAGCAAACACGATTAAAGCAATTGTGAAACGTTTCCAAGAAACTGGATCAGTTCATGAATCGGAAAGAAGTGGGCCACTAACTTCCGTTCGAAATGAAGAGAACGTGAGGCGAGTAATGCGTAGTGTGCAGAGAGACCCAAACACCTCAATACGAAGAAGGTCACGAGAATTGGACATCAAGAAATCATCGCTTCAGAAAATTTTGACTGCCGATTTAAACCTTTTCCCGTACAAAATCCAAATCGTTCAAGAATTGAAACCTACGGATCATGAAACGCGGCTGGCCTTCTGTGCTGCTTTTTGGACTCAAAATGATCCTACTCACAAATTGATCATGTCTGATGAAGCCCATTTCAACTTGTCAGGATTCATCAATAAACAGAACTACAGGTTTTGGGGTACGCAACAACCTCAGCTGATGATCGAGAAGCCACTTCATCCGGAACGTGCATCAGTATGGTGTGGATTGTCCTCACAAAGGATTTACGGCCCATATTTCTTCGATGGTTCAATTGATGGAAACGCCTATAGACACATGCTTGTCGATTGGTTCTTCCCTCAAGTGGACAGTGATGAACTCTGGTTTCAACAGGATGGTGCGACTCCTCACACCGCTAGTGAAACTATGACCATTCTGCGTGAAAGATTTCCCAATCGATTGATTTCGCGATTCGGAACAATAACCTGGCCTGCTCGTTCACCAGACGTTTCTGCTCCAGACTTTTGGCTCTGGGGCTACCTTAAAGACCGTGTCTATACCCCAAACCCAATGAACATTCAGACGCTCAAGATGAATATTGAGCGTGAAATCGCGTTGATAACTCCACACATGCTTCTCACCGTAATGGAGAACTTCAAGACACGCATTGAATAATGCCATGTGAACGGTGGAGGACATTTGAAAGATGTTATATTTCATAAATAAAGGTCTGCCTATCTATCATGTTTTCACTTTCTGATTATTCATTATGTCTCATAAAATCTCCAATGAAAGACGAGTCTTTTTCGGTAGTTTCAGCGAATAATTCATAAAACCAGATAATTTATAGCTTTTTAAAAACCGTCAGTAAATTATTGGCCACCCTGTACTTCTTCTTTCCCTGCTTCTTTGCTTCGAAGAGAACATCACCCACCACGAGTCTATGTTGGGATACGCACTCCTCGCCCGGGATAGTTTTCACATCGGTGAAGAGCTTTCCAGACTCCTGACGTGTCAACAGAAAGTCAATCATTGACTTGTTATCTCCGGACGAATAGGTTACAAGTTAACGGGGCTCCTTCGTGAACCGAGTATTGCAAAGAACCAAACCGAGGGAATCTGCAAATTCCAGGATCCTCACTCCCTCAGCATTCCTCCTGCCATACCCATAGCCTCCATGCACTCCACCATAGCCGTCCGATACCGCGCCAACATGTCCATTGAGATCACCACCCACAAACACCAAATCTCGTCTAGGGATCGCCGCTACAAACAAAGTAGCCTTGCTCCAAAACGCATCCTTCTCGTCTTCTGATCGTCCGGACTGTGGAGCATACATGGACACCATGCGAGCAATTCGATCTCCAAAGAGAAACGTCGAAAAAATACATGAAATCTGAAAATTATAGAAATGATTCTGGTTGAGTAGCAGGAAGTGTTTTTCAGAAATTGTGGATATAAAGCATCGCAATTACATGTATGATGGTCATTGCTGAATCATGTATAACGAATAAGCGATAAAGTCAGAATTTTTTTGAATTGCATGAATATCTCAAATTTGTTCTTTTGCTGACAAAAATTTTAAAACATTGCACATTTTCGTGTTACTCTTGCAAAGGGAGTTGATAGCCAATACTTCTTTAAAGGAGCTAATAATGCTATTGGGTAGCGTTTGAAATTTGTTTGTATAATGAATTGTGATTAAATTGATGAATGTCACATTCCAAACATAAATTATTTTAGCATAAAACTTCATATTGTGCCTTTGATATTGACTGTTGCTGGTTTGATGGAGATGAAATCAATATGTTCGTCAACCACAGGAAGTACACAAATCATTTCAATAAATTGATGGCCTATGATAAAATCTTTCACTGCATACCATTTGAAGCACAATACTGGTGCATTTTTCTGAGCGACAAATAGGAACTCAATATTAATGTCTTCATTAACACTTGACGTTCTTGCTTTAAGTACATCCCGTTGTTCAGATGTATGTCATTTCAGTATATACATTCGTCATATGAACATTGCTTTGTACGAGTTGAATTTATTAAAACGCTTTGTGATATTTTTTCTGCAAATTTGGTTCGGGACCGCTATTTACGTAGTACTTTATATACTGTCTCAGTCATTGTTTTGGTAAAGAGATTGACAAAAATACACTGATAATGTTTCATCCGGCAGTTCCATGGAGGTGAAGTCTCCCCAAAGTATTGATGTTTTTTCCTTTTGTGAGCCAGTCTGATTGCGCTGCCAGAATATAGGTGAATGTGAATTATCAATCGCCTTTATAGGTGCATTGATCGATTGAAAGGTGAAGAATTCACCTTTCATCCCACATCTTTTTGATAACGCAATTTGATAATGTATGTCGCTGTTGAAGCTGGCTACAAAATAATCAGAAAGATCAAAATAATTATGCAACATCACGCGTATAGAATTCTCTGCGTTGGGTTCCAATTTTCCGGAAGAATCTAAAATTCATGCATTCAAACCTCTTTCAAGTCTTAGCTTCCATTTTTCCCCAGTTCAATCAGGGTTTTCGTATGAGATCTATTTGGATCTGTGTCCTGATTTTACCGTTTTCGTCGACCTTTTTCGAAGGGTCGCATCACGATTTTCGCAGTTTAGTGTTAATTGAGAAAATATTTTTTGTCAATAAAACTCTCTGATTGCTATTTTCACAAGATGGCTGTTTTTTTCTCAAATTTGCCAAAAATGAGATCCGACCTTTTGAAAAAAAAGTCTACCGGATCATGTACCGCATTTGCAATGTCGAAAGAAATGGATATGATTGAAGTGAAACTGTCAATTATTATCATTTTCCTTAATGTTGGCTGAAAATATCACAGAATGACTCATATGCATCAATGAAAACCAAACAAATTTGCTGAGGAGGAGAATTGGCAACTAAAAGAAAAGTATCTTGATCTTTCCTTTTTGTGATGTTTTCATATTTAATTACTGTATGTAGGTCCATGAAATGCGGTTGTCATCAAGGTTTTGATACTTCTAAAATTGTTTTCAAGCTGCTGTACAGAAGTCAATGTTTCAGTATCCACACAAAATGTCACTTGATGTTCATACACTAAAATATTTTCTTAATTTCAGGAGTGATTCGAGTCAACAAGACATGGACACGGTGCTACTGGTTGCCAACAAGCACTACTACGTCATCAGGTAAATCAAGCTCAAATATAGCGGTCATTCAACCGCCTTCAATCAACATATTGTTCAGATGATTCTTGGCTTTATTCTTTTTAATTATAATTAATTATTCCCTATATAATTATCGAGACTGGATGCTCGGACCGAATTTCACCCAGCCACATTGTTGATATCAGTTAAACGTCAATACCAATGAAACGTCGTTCATTATGCGTCGAGCTATCAATGAAGCGATAATCTGCGCACAGATTCGCAGTACAGAAATCTTTTATAAACAGCCAATAGAAATGTAATTTCCAACTTCGTTTATGTTTTGCGGTCCAACTGAAGTGTTTCGGAAAGATTTGGCACTTCGACAACCAAAAGAGTAATTGCACTGCCTATTGTAGGTATCCATAGTCGTGGGAGTCTGAATATATTCTAGTTTTAAACCGTTTCAGTATCCATTTGCATATGAAGCGCTTTGTTGTATAGTAATAGAACTAGTTACATGCATGAACATTTGTCAATACAATTTCCTTTATACGTAGCATACCGTATATCTTCTAATAGAACACGGGGGTTCTATTAATTCATGTTGCTCTTACCAGGATTTTATTAGAGGCCGGGTTCTATTTAATTAATTGCATCACAACTTCATCGGTTAAGTACGATATCAACCATAGCATTCAGTGAACCTATATAAAAATGCCGGTCTATTATTTGACGGCTCTCGCTGCTACTAGTACAGTATACCGTAGTTTACAGCTTTCTTACATGCGCCTGATATTTTGAGTAGTCTAGGTACTCTTGTAGCATGCTTATTCTAATATCATTATTCAACACTAAAGTTCGTATTTATCTTTTGTCTCATTAAACTTTTGTCTAATTTCTGTTTCTGGTGTCCGTCCTATACGCAAGTCATAGAAACCCACTCGCTACAGGGAATTTCGAAAAAAGGAAGCCTACGTGTGAGCGATACCTGAGTGCGTGCGAGTATACCAGGACGCATCGGTACATTATTAAAGATGGAAACTACATGTAGAATTCACTGTGTCACTATCAGCCTACTAATTGTGAAATCGTCATGTCTTGCATATTAAAACCTACCAGGTATACGGTAGGTACATGAACAACTGTACAGCAGTAAAGAAATATTTATCTATGGTCTATTGGATCCATAAGATGCTTCTGAGTCTGACCCGGGTTCTATCAGAGACCCCGGGTTCTATTAAATCATGACTCATAAACCCGGGTTCCTAGACGCTCAGGTTCTATTAGAGGATATACGGTATTTATCAAGATATGATGAGCATCTTCATTTTCTTTTATACAACCATAATAAGGTAAGCAGAGGCAAATATGAGTCTTAAAACAGTTTACATATTCTGAAAATTCTCGAATTCCAAGAATTTTCCTTGGATCTCTCTTTGGATCACTATCATTCATAACTCCTTTGAGTGAAAGTCTTTTCCTGTCATATTTTCATGAATATTGATTAGACTACTGAATTTCTGGAAAAGTCATGGAACTGTGGAGCAGATAATTTTCTTAGAAACGAAGCATCACCTGTCTGTAAGCAGTATTTATATTCATCTTGATACATGAAGTCTAGTATTATGGGACGCATTGTGAAATGAATCTATAGTGCAGGGTAATTCACGGAAATGGCCAGATTTAAAGTTTGTTTCGTTGTTTTACTAGAGCATTAATCTTAGCCAAACCAACTATCATTATTAGATGAAGAAATAGCATTTATGAATGTATAAGCTTTATTATCCACAGCTCAACATGAACTCTCTGAACTGTCACGCACTTGCGGAGTCTTTTCGCATAGTTTTCTAGAACAAGTCATAAGGTATCCCTGTCCAATTCGTTGAATGCTTCCCTGATTTTGTCCTTCGAATCATCCATTGAATGAGGGCTTGCTTCATAAACCTTCTTTCGATTTCTCCACAAAGAAAAAAAATCACATGGACTTAGGTATGTACCTCTGAATGGCCACGGGACGGAGTTTGATCCGCGTATTATCCAATTACGATGAAAGGTTTGGTCGATGACTGATCTCACTTCCTTGCTCCAATGCGAAAGCGCTCAATATTCGCTTTTGACAAAGATGGGGAATAGCGAAAACTTTGACTTGCCGAGGTAATTATCAACATTGTTCAAAAAGAAGGTGCCGACAGCACCACCTCTCCTTTCTCCACCTTAAACCACGACTTTCGAACAATGAAGGGGTTGTGCTTGATGTCATGTAAGCTGAATGTCTGATCAGTAGCTACATTTGAGGCGATTCATTAGTTCACGGAGTTGGAAATTAGTTTCTTCGGTTGAAAAGAAGTTGAACAGATCAGGAACGCTTCTCAAGAACTCCTACTCTTCTTAACAAGCTCTAATCGAGCCATGTCCTCTTCATTCCAATCTTAAAGACACCCAAATTTATGCGGATGCTGGTCACATGCTTTGCGCAAGCTTACTCTGAGAAGAGAAGTTTGACTAACACGAAATTCTGCCGAAGCTGTCCGTGTAGATGCATGTGGACGATTCTCAAAAAATGCCTTCACAGTCACGGTGCTATCATCACCTGTTACTATTATTTCTAGGCTAGGTTTTGGAAGAAAGATGCTACCCTCAGAACGGAGATTCTCGGCGCATGATTTCGTTTTTTCAAAGCGTGGTTTTGAGTTCTTCTCGAGTTGATAGTGATGTTTTCTGACTGCTGTCGTATAAGAATAATCAATTGTCATTCTGATACCATACGGCTATCTTAGCTTTAGAAAAGCGCATGAAAATTCATGCTGTCCCAAAAATGACACAAATTGCAATGACCTATTAATTTCCAATAATTCGACATTTCAAATGGAACATCATTATTTACTGAACAAGGATATCTGCATACAAAAGATCTAAAATGTAATAAAATGAAAAGCGTAATGTAAATATGCAGAAAGGGCTATCACCGTCAATAAGGAAGTCAGATTAGTCATCGACCAAACCTTTCATCGTAATTGGATAATACGCGGATCAAACTCCGTCCCGTGGCCATTCAGAAGTATATACCTAAGTCCATGTGATTTTTTTCTTTGTGGAGAAATCGAAAGAAGGTTTATGAAGCAAGCCCTCATTCAATGGATGATTCGAAGGACAAAATCAGGGAAGCATTCAACGAATTGGACAGGGATACCTTATGACTTGTTCTAGAAAACTATGCGAAAAGACTCCGCAAGTGCGTGACAGTTCAGAGAGTTCATGTTGAGCTGTGGATAATAAAGCTTATACATTCATAAATGCTATTTCTTCATCTAATAATGATAGTTGGTTTGGCTAAGATTAATGCTCTAGTAAAACAACGAAACAAACTTCAAATCTGGCCATTTCCGTGAATCACCCATGTATTTGCGCGCTACATTAGCTTGAATATGTTTTGAGGCTAATATCTGAAATAACACACATTTTATCGCTTTTTCATTCATTTTTATCAAGAATTTTAGCCTCCTGACATTTTCTGAAACTCTTGCCCTTGGCGTTTGTGGTATTAGTAGGTGTTGCTTCTGTGAAATATGTAGATGTCGTATCCTATCGTAACTTGTGCATTTTTATCGTAAAGAAACTGGAGAAGCATCTGCAAAAATTCGGCTGAATCTGCATCGCTTATTGAATATTACCGCTTGTTGAGCTTGAAGCACTTCAAGCACATGTACACAGTGGGTTTTAAAGAACAAATTGTGACCTGCTGCTGCATTTCTTTCATTTCTCGATAATGGGCCCACAGCCACAGAAAATGTGCAATGGAAACTGACATCACTCAATTTTCAGCGATTCAATTTCGCAGACTTCAACACACAGTGCCTCCGATTTCTGTGACCAGCCGCATTGCCTTAGGTGTAATGATAATTTTATTCGTCATTGTTTAAGCGCATCACTTTGCTAGAAGTGCAAACTGATTCAAAACGATAGCACATGCAGGAACTTACTAAGCGGGCAAAAAGAAATTCTTAATGCCTTACAGAGATAGAAGAAACAGTCGTGCGCCGCTTGCGTATTGCTGTGAATTCCTTCAAAATGCTTCGATCGCCACGACTCCTTCAGATTCGAAGAATTCAGATCATTGCGCAAAAGTTTTCTCGATACTGTTGGGCCCTCCGATCATTATTAAAAAAGTTAGGAGGCGCACGAAAAAAACGTTCACAAACTGGCTCACTGTATAACTTGACATCGCTTGCGTCTCTCTGCTGTGTGATCCGGTTGATAGCAGTCACTGAAACTTCGCACAATTCGGCGTGTTTAATGTTGAACTGGTTGCACATTGTTCGATTGCTATGGTCTTATGTCAGCAGATTGTGCCATTTCATTGACGTTACATGTTCCAATGTTTCCTTTCTAGTCAAACAGAAGAAGAGACGACCTGTGTTATTCTGTGGATGTAATCGCATCGATGCATTCTCTCCCTTTCCTTGTTTAGAGGTGGCATTCATCCGATTCAACCTGTATTCAGTAGTAGAGATTTAATTAAAGATATCCATTTCCTTTTGGTTCAAGTGACAAGACAATCAAGAACCCACAGCAGCGAAGAAAATAGTACAACCATTCTTTAAAGTAACTCCGCAAGTTAAGTTACTAATCTTTGACTGTGTCCGCTTAGTATTGTTGAAAAACTATCCAGTTTATCGGAATTCAGATGTGCATTGCACCGTCTAGATATCACCGATAATGGTAACAGAAGGCGCACAGCCATGGACATAGAAATTGACGACAATAAAACCTCTAGAATGGAAGTAAAGCTTCATGCAATACACAATAATCACACGCATTTTCACTTAGATGCTCTTGTCAACGGCTATATCATTGGTTTAGAAACAGTCACATGTGCAATTCTAAGTTTTTCATTGGTGGTTCATGCCCCAACTTAGTTCCCTCGGATGTGCCGCGATCTTGAGTCAATTTCCATTCTACTCAACTTCAGATAAACAGTTTATTTCTATGGCCATGGACTTGGTACTGTGCTTCAGAAAGCTTTTATTTATACCTTGTACAGGCGATTTAGACTAATCAATCAATCCAATCAATTTAGATTTTAAAAGCATGTTACTTTTATCTCTTAGCAGTACTGTATCGCTAATAAGTGTACTTTTATCTCTATCTTTATTACATTTTACTGATTGCTCTTTGTGATGATATCCGCGACTTCTGACTGATCGTGCATGCATCAATTTCATCACTCTGTATATGTCATTGTCCAAGGTGGCAGATCAACCACCGAAACGTCTGCTTCGATAAAGTGACTTATTTACAGTTGGAGTATTTTCCGAAAATCACACATTTGAATAGGGTCCCAACTGCAAATATATTTGGTGACTAGTACAGGCGAGCTGTCGTATCAAAATACAATAAGCATTGCTGGTCCTGAAATGTCAATATTTCTGAACGTCATCTGTTGAGTATAAGCAGTGCAACAACAGATGAAGCTTTAGCGTCACTTCTCACTATAGGCTTGGAAGATGCTAATATAATCAGAGTTTTCTGAAACGTTGTGATGCTTTCTGTGACACTTAGGCTCGATCATACGGCCAAATACTTAACCACTAAGCCACGGAGACCAGAAAAGCTAAGTGGCTTATTTATTTGTGTGAATGTAACTGTTGCCAAGCCATATATTAATAGAAAACTCTATGCGGCGAAGAATTTTTTTCTCTAGGTAATCCCGGATACAAAGAATCATTCGCTTATTTTTCAGTATCCACTAAAATGAGAGCTGTCCAAAACTCAAAACCTAACCTTATGACTTTCACAACAAGATGGACGTATTATCGAAAGCATTTTCAGGCACTGGAAGCCGCCATTCTGTAGGCAGTGCGAGGCTTAGCAATGCGTCTCCACTGTATAATAGTGTTTCCAGTTTGAATGTCCGCTTTGGTGCTTTAATGGTGCGTGCGTATGTAGTTGCTGATATTTCTGGCTGTAATCACTCAAATTAATGAATTTATTTCTCAAATTTCATCTTTCCTATAATGTGTTACGTATTTCCGACCAGTATAGTATATGCGGCATGTAAGGTCTACGAATTTGGTCCTTCCTTAGCCTACCCTAGAAACTGCATCGTATCTCTTATCTAAGTCATAATCATCCTTGATTTTGTCCATTTGATAAATGACATTGTTTCTTACCATTTGCCTGAAAGTATTTTTTTAATTTTAAGAAATTTACGATGGAATCGTTGAGTTTTATTGTTACTTCGAATTCATGTTGCAGCAGAAGATGATGAGATATCATCATGTATCCACTTCTGGTAAATGCTGAACAAATTCTTACATTATTCTCAGACACGTGCTAAAACATGCAAAGCAATCCTATTCAACTGTGACGAATTCTTATTGAGAATTGAACAATAACTTCTTTGTTTTCTGAGTTTTTTTGTGAAAGTCTAGTAGAATAAATAACATTTCAAGTCTGGAAATCCAAGTATCAAAATAATGATAGCGAATTGACACTTTTCTTAACGTTGTTAAATTGTCTAACTTTTCTCCTGTTCAATATGTTCTCATAAATGATCCAGTCGTTAAATCTAACCGCAATTTACACATGAACGAATTATTCTAAATAATTTGTGGGAATTTCTAGTGTGTAAACACAAGTATCAGACGTATGACATAACTTTTAGTTAGGACTTAAAAAGCTGTAAAATGTTATGAAAACTTTCAAAACTGCATATTATTCGTTTTCTTCGTTTGAATTGATAAATAGATCTTTCTTAGCGATGTAAGCAAAATTAAACTGCATGCAGATTATTCAATAATTCTGATTGCAAATATGTCTATCGATAACGCATCATCTTTAGGACATCATCGGAGTGGTATCCGTGGCACAGTGGTTGAGAACTTGGCCTTACGATCTTCGGTCCAGAGGTCGAGCCCCAAAAGTGTCATTGGAACACCCCGCACTAAAAGATCTCAACGCTCCAGATTAAAGTCTATGTCAGCGCCGCCCAAGCCCCCTGTATGGGGGAGTAGTGAAATTAAACTATTCATCTTAGTAGTAAGCAAGTGACAAACACTCGACCGGCGCCCCCCCCTCTGGAACGGCAGAGTGTCGTGGTCGGCCGCCGTGGTGCTTCGGGTCTGAGTCCCCCCCCCTCTGGAACGACAGAGGTTGTGGTCTGTCGTGGTGTGCCGCCGCTCCCGGTTCCGAGCCGGTGCCCGGCCCGCGGGGGCCCGCCTCGGCCCGTGCCGTGCCGTTGACCGCGCTGAGCGGCCGATCGCCCGGTCCGCCGCCTGCCCCTTCCGACCGGGCCCGGCGGGCGTCCCCCCGTGCCCCGCGCGCCCAGCGCGGCCCGCACGGCGGGGGCCGCGGACTAGCGGGGCCAGCGGGCCGGGCCGTTCCGCCTGCCCGCCGGGGTGCCGGACGCGCCAGCCCCCCGCCAGGCCGTGCCTGGCCGGGCCCCCCCGGCCGCCGCGCAGGCCGAATGACCCGCGGACGCGAGTGTGCCGATCCTGCCCGGCGACGTCCGGCGGTCCCGGCCGCCGTGCCCGTGGTGCCCTGCCCGGTGCCGCCAGCCGTGCCGTCGTGACCACGCACCAGCCGCCGCGCGAGCCGGGCCGCCGGTGCCCGCCGCCGCACGGTGCCGCCGGGCCGGGGGTGCCAGGCCGCCCCCCCGGTTGCCGGTGCCGGGCGGCCCGGGCCCCCCGGCCGTTCCGGGCAAGGGTGCCTCCGCCGCGGCCGCGGGTGGCCCCGCCGGCCGGTCCCACCGTGCCCCGCCGTATGCCCGGTCCGTGGCCAGGGTGCCGCCGAGCCCGGTGCCGGACGGTGCTCCCGTGTGCCGGCCCGGCCTCTGCCTTGTGGTGTGCACGCGCGCAGGAAGGTGCCTTTGCCGGAGGGCGGGCTGCCTCCGCCCCCGCGTGCCGCGGTTCGGCGGCGCCCCTGCCGGCCAGGTGGGTTCCCGTTCACAACATGTTCGCTGACTCCCCCCCCCTCTGCAACGACAGAGTGTGAGACTCGGGTGAGTTGGTCCGACCGCCTGGTTGACGTGGGCGACCGTCTAGGTTGACGTGGGCGACCGTCTAGGTTGACGTGGGCGACCGTCTAGGTTGTCGTGGATGGTGAAATGGCTGCCAGATTCGGATTCAGCGTAAAATTCTGCATCGGTAGGGTGAGTTTCAAGGCAATCGGCGAGAAAAAATTTTTCTTCAAAATTTTAACAGAGTTAGAATTTGGGACGTTTTGGTGTGTAGCGCCCAAACGAAGCATCGGATGAGAAAACGGAGGCCAGATTCGGAATCTACGTGAAATTTTGGGTTAGGAAGGATGTTTCCAGCGAAATCGGAGAGAAAAAATTTTCGGCTGACGTCCCCCCCCCTCTGGACAGCTTGCTTCGATTTTGGCTTCCAGTGGACGGATTTTGTCGTGCGATAGCTCGTTTGAAAGCTAAGAGTGAGACAAATTCAGTGAAAGAATCGGCTTGTTCCTATCTGTCTTCGTTTAGATGTGAGACGCCATTTAAGATTTTGGGACATTGGCGAAAAACGACAGAGTTAGAATTTGGGACGTTTTGGGCTCTAGCTTCAAAACGAAGCATCGGATTGGAAAACGGATTTCAGATTTGGAATCAGCGTGAAATTCTCTATCTGTATGGTGAGTTTCAAGTCAATCGGAGAGAAAAAATTTTCAACATTTTTCGAAAAAACGACAGAGTTAGAATTTTTGCGATGGCTGCCTACTGTAGAGCCAAAACGAAGCATCGGATGAGAAAACGGAGGCCAGATTCGGATTCAGCGTGAAATTCTGCATCGGAATGGTGAATTTGAACGCAATCGGAGATAAAAAATTTTCGCTGACTTCCCCCCCCCTCTGGACAGCTTGCTTCGATTTTGGCTTCCAGTGGACGGATTTTGTCGTGCGATAGCTCGTTTGAAAGCTAAGAGTGAGACAAATTCAGTGAAAGAATCGGCTTGTTCCTATCTGTCTTCGTTCAAAAGTTAGAGCGGTTACAAGATTTTAGGTCGGAGCTCGCTCACCTGAAAAAATCCTAAGTGTCAGAGTGGCTTTGTATGGGTAAAAATTTTGAAAATTTTCCAAAGTGTGGAATTTCGACCTGGGACCGTCACCAAAACATTTTTCATCAAATTTTGAAATTTCACTGACGTCCCCCCCCTCTGGACAGCTTGCTTCGATTTTGGCTTCCAGTGGACGGATTTTGTCGTGCGATAGCTCGTTTGAAAGCTAAGAGTGAGACAAATTCAGTGAAACAATCGGCTTGTTCCTATCTGTCTTCGTTTAGATGTGAGACGCCATTTAAGATTTTGGGACATTGGCGAAAAACGACAGATTTAGATTTCGAATCAGCTTGATGTTATTGTCCAATGAGGATCATCATCCAATGAGAATCAAGCATTTCTTTATAAATAGCGAGCCTTCCACAGTGAGAATCATTCCATCGTTGAATCACACGAGTGACGGACGCACATTTTCTCTCTCTCTCTAGTTCCCTGTTCTATTATCCAACTAAAATGGTAAGTCGCTACTTCCCTCCCTCTCCCTCACTCACCTACCCCCCCTTCCACTCCCCAACGGTTAATCACAACTCTCCCTCTCACCACAACAGCCACACCTCCTCCCCCCCCCCCTCCTCAACATCTCACAGGCAGTCGTCCATAGCAAAAGGCCAGCTCAAACACCCTCCTCCTGACATCGATCCAAGTCAACCTCACTCCAACGCCCTGAACGAAACCCACTCACGAACAACACACGCAACCAAAAAATATCCCCTCCAGTCACGACCCACTCCGACCCCAAAAAACTACTATAACACGGCCCACCCCCTCCCCCACCCCTCCGTACCAAACTAACAAGTCACGACCACTCCGACCACTCCCACTCCTACTCCCACTCCACCCCCCACCTCTGAATACACTCCCACTCCCCAACTCTCTCCGTCCCCACCCCACAAAACCAACCCCCCCCCCCCAATACCTCCACTATCGACTTCAAGCTCTGCGGCCTAACTCAAAATATCGGCCGCCCTCCGGCAAAACCATACCCACCTACCCACTCTCCGCTACCACCTCCCTCTGCCATACACCTCAAGACAACTACTCAAACCATCCCCCTCCCGCCGGGTTTGAACTCGTCAAACCAACACTCCCCACCTCCCCCCTCACACTCAACCTCGCTCCTCCACAAAAAAAATCCCACAGCACAAAACTACCTCTCACTCAACACTCCACCCCACTGAACAAACCACATTGAAAAATCCTCCTCTATCATCACCCCATCCTCGACCTCTTCACCATCCCTCCCTCACTTCCCAACACTCACGCTCCCTACCTCACCCACCCCCACTCAGCACATCGATTTGATCACAGCTAAATCACATCCCATACCCTACCGTTCTCCCTCCTCCGTCTACCTCCAACAATCATCATTCCCTCCCCTCTCACCGCAGACCCCCACCACTCCCGGCTCTAACCGAAACAACACACCCCCCAAACAACATCTCCTAACCTCACCCTCTCACCTCCCTCTCCTCCTCGCTCCTACATGCCCCCACACGCACCCCCCCCCCCTTAACAATCCACCACCTCCGGTCCACCCCAAACAAACCTACCGTCCTCCATCAAGCAACTCACACTCCAACCAAACTCGCCCCACAAACACTCCTAAGTCACACCTCCATCAACCACCACTCACCATCCCTCGCTCCCCCACTCCACTCCCTCTCGAACCTCACTCCAAACCACTAGTAACACCCAACTCCCTCATCTCTCACACACTCCACGTACCTGCTCATCCTCCTAAACTCACCAACCCTCGCCCACCCCCAATCCAAAACACATAAACAGCTCCCCGCCTCCAAAGCACCCGCCCCACCAACTCACATTAAAACCCCCTCACACACGAGCGATTATCCTGCAACACCTCATAGTCAACGCCCACCAACACTGTCCCTTCCTCGACCTAAGACCTCAAGCTCCATCACACTCACTCCCCGACCACGCAAACCCTCCTCTAATACCTTTCAACCCTCTCTCCTAGCACATGAATACAC
This sequence comes from Prostheceraeus crozeri, assembly GCA_907163375.1. Taxonomy (NCBI): domain Eukaryota; kingdom Metazoa; phylum Platyhelminthes; order Polycladida; family Euryleptidae; genus Prostheceraeus; species Prostheceraeus crozeri. The sequence goes on along the minus strand of CAJQUW010008964.1, from coordinate 465,838 downwards.
TCACTCCACCCCTCACTTGTCCCCCCCACACGCAGAGAACACGCTCTCAACACCCTCTCAACATTCCAACAGGCTCCAACCAGCTGCTGCCTTGAACGTAAACTTTAAATACAAGACTTTTTTCATTTTCAGGCATCTACTCCATCTGCTGCACTAGGAGGACAAAATGGCGGTCAAACGTTACAAGGTTCGCTACGGTCAGATCATCTACAACTGAGGCCCAGTGGAAGAAACATCCAAGGTACATAATCCTACAACCGCTACAGCGTAAATTTTAAAACAAGCTTGCCGTTAAGATTGACTCATGGCCGTAGTACTTTTTCCAAACGGGAATGCTCTCCTTCCATGGACGGATGTCAAGATAATGCACAATCAGTATGGGGACTACATACTGATACCCCGTGAGTCACGTACAATTCGCGCCGCCACCAACTTGAATATTATTGAGGAGTACGGTGACATTAAACTATGGACATTCCTACTCCTCTTGCTCAAGAGATTGGAAGGCGAGAGATGACAAGGATACTCCCTATAGAAAAGATTTTGGGATGTAAATCACATTTTTCCTTACCGGTATCACAGGTGTACTTACTAATACAGAAGAGAGGGAGATCATTCAATACCCATCAGATGTGATGAGCTCGTAGAAGGTACATGTGAAATCCTTTTCAAAGTGAATGGGCTATATTATGGTCGACACAAGTATAATAAAATAGCCTCTCTCTCCATGCATATGGAATCTTATCCCTATATATTCTACCGAAACCAACACCCAACGTGGACGACATAATTGATCAAATCCTTAACAGCAGTGATACGAAGCGCAAGTCGGAGAAGAATGCTACATCAAAACGCAAATCAAAGAATGAGAATTACTAGTCCTTTCCTAACTCTACCCTATGACAATTCGCTTATGTGCTTTGAGTGTCGTAGACGTGGTCTTATTAGATACATTTTACTTCTTCGTTGCCATCATATCATTTGTGTATTTTGTCGTTAAAAGCATCGATGTAATCTCTACTTTCATTTTTGTTAATATGTTATAGAACGCTTCCTTAGATGTGTAAATTTCCGTTTTAGGCTTCTATCATCATTTTTATGGATTGTGAGGGAGAACCTGTACAGGAGCTCAGTGCTATTGCTATGAACAATTGGACATATCAGATTGTTAGTGTCTATCATCAACATGCCAACTGCGATCCCGAATGTTGATCAATGGGCGAGAAAACACATTCATAGGACTTATTAATCTGAAATATTTGCAAGAACCTAAAATGTGCTTTTTCTTAGTGAGAGTGCTCTTCTTATTGACTTTACAAACGATTGGTTAGCTGCTTTCAATGTTATAACGCATCTTTTGGTAATAATCCTGGTAAGGAGAGGAAATTTTTTCCCAATCTAATCATTGATGATATTTTGCTCTCCGCCTTGGGATAGTAGAGTGAATCAACATTATCATGAAGTCACGAAACGTTTTAAGGATTTGTTGTGTTCCTATTTTGTCTGTTCGTTGTAAGTAGCTACGTTCATAACCATATGCTTCTTTCCTCCTTACCTCAACACTGCCAAAGTCCTGTATGGTTATCATTGTCGCCTGTATGATAGTTACCAGCTGTATCTATTTTTTATCTCTTTCAAACCATTGATTTATAATGCATGCTTGTTACCGTTATCGTCAATAAATGTTACTATGAGAAGAGTTGTTGTTTTTTCATGCAATGGGAATGGGTTTGATAAAGGGCGAAATCATGTCTTTTCTCAAACGACTGCAGGAACAATTACGTTTTTCATAGGCAAAGTTTAAAAGGAGCTGTTCAAGAGTTATGTGATAAAATTTTCATAAAGATGAGACCGACATCGAAGCAGTGGTTCGATGATGCACAGCACTCTATTTTTAGAGTAATAATGAATACATTCTCTGATAGCATTATCATGGCTCGATTAGTTGCGAAAATTAAGGTTAGTCATTTTGGAAAGCAAGAGGAGGAAAGTCGCTCTTTCCATTTTGCTTCTTACTCAATGGAAGTGGTAGATCACCCCCAAGAATTTTTTTAAAAGAACATAATGATATAAAATTGCTGAACGTCTTAACGCATTTAAACCATCATGGGTAGCATGTCTAGTGATTGAAGCGATTTCAGATATTCACATATCAAACTTTTTCCATAAAGGAAAAAATTGAAAATGCAGTGGTACTTGATTGTAGCACAACGTGGTTTTTCGAGCTAATGTCCTGCTCCACTTCTCCGAATAGTATTCCTTCTGTACATGCGTTTCCTATTAATTGTAGAAAAGGCTAGCAAATTTCATAATCTTCAAAAAGACTTGCTATAGACATCAGTAACGGTGATACTATGTGTTTTGCGATGTATGTAAGCGAAAGGATGGAAATGAAAAGCGCATCTTCAAGAGATGTAAGCATGCTTTTTGTCAACGCTGTTTCATACGTAATTGCATTCAACTTTGCCAATGTAACCACTGTGATATTGCTCATTTCGAGTGTCACTTATGTCGCAATAGTTAGTACCTATGCAAATGTGGTAAAGATAGTTTTTAGCAAAGACTAACACGGAAAATGGCGAAACGTAAAATGACGAAACGTAAAAGTCAAAAGTTTTCTTCAGCCATTCAAGCTCTCCGACGAATGAAAGCAAATCAGCGATACAATGCTATACGACATGCTAACGATAAATTCATTTTGTGAAATTATTTCTCATGTGAGGAAGTTGAGGACGAAGAAATTAGCGCCAAAACAACGAAAGTTACTTATAAGAGCGATATGCTCACGAAATTGCGTTCATCTCCAATCCTAAAGAAAGACGCAACGAACAACAAGAAAAGAGGGAAGGGAGACAGCAGAGATAGTCCCGCGCCCCCCGCACGGGCGGTCCCCCCGGGCGGACCGCCTGCCGCGCAGACACCGCACGGTTCCTCCAGGGGTCGCGCCGCCGAAACGACCGCGTCACCCCCTAAAGGCACAGAAGAAGGTCGAACCTCAAGCAACAAGAAAAGTCGCCCTTCAAAGAAAGAGGAAAACTCTAACACAAAAGGGCGGTTTCCTTTCAGCAATACTTCCAATGATAGCTCCTGCCGTGGGCAACCTATTGGGAAATATCTTTGGCTCTAAGCGTTAATTATGCAAAGTTGAGTCTCAAAGTAATAAAATGGATTTCAGACTTCAATGTGATAAAGTTCTGACTGTATCAGGTCCATCTCATGCAGGTAAAACTGTTTTCACGCTGAATTTATTGGATAAAAGAAGGGAGTTGTTTAAGGAACCTATCAATCGAGTGATTTGGTGTTATGGTATTTATCAACCGTCGCTGTTTCAGGAATTG